>CM076578.1:1949013771-1949417720 GCA_034641835.2 Pinus albicaulis
TCTATTTTGTTGGAAATGTTGTCATTGATGGCAAAGGAGATGGCAAAGGAAGAACACCTGAGGCATCAACAAGGCAAAGGAGATGGCAAAGGAAGAACACCTGAGGCAGCAAAAGGAGAATTAAGGAGTAGCATCAGTCAAGGAGCAGATGAAACAAAGAGAGCATAAGACAAGTAGCTGAGGAATGAGACAGAGTGATGAGGAAGAACACCTGAGGCAACAAAAGGAGAATTAAGGAGTAGCATCAGTCAAGGAGCAGATGAAACAAAGAGAGCATAAGACAAGTAGCTAAGGAATGAGACAGAGTGATGAGGAACAATTATTCTAGTGGGAAGACTGTGAAGCACTGTTGGGGAGAATACATCAATTCATTCTGCATAATTAAATCAAGATGAGGAACAGAACTCTGGTAACGTAGCGGAGTTCGAAGTTGAGGAAAAGAACTGTTGAATTGAAGGCGTAGAAGATCGGAGCCTCATAGGATGTGCTACAAGTATAATGGGTGGAGTGGATTCTATATACGCAATAGAGAAAGGAGCACAAAGAAACTAAGACAACAGATATAGCAGAAAGGAAGAGACAAAGAAGTAACAAAGGCAGCAAAGGAGGCAGTTTTGAAGCAGAAACAGGCAGAGGCACAACGAAGAACAGAGGCAGGGCAGCAAAAAGAAGCAGAGGTAGAGGCAGAGCGACAGGAGTAGTAAAGGCAGAGGCAGAGCCATTATAAAATTCCGAGAATCGCCCAAGCCGGCAGATACATTCATATGCATAATTCTGGGAATCGCACACTCCAACCGGCGTTATACATATAATATAACACAAACTTATTTCGGGAATCGCTTAACTCCAGCGGCAATACAATGCATATAATACAGAACCATATTCCGGGAATCGCACACTCCAACCGGCGTTATACATATAATATAACACAAACTTATTCCGGGAATCGCTTCACTCTAGCGGCAAAAATATATATAAACATATATGTGCAGTGCATCACATAAACAAAGGTCCAAGGCATTTATATTATGGAGCGCATAAAACAAAGTTTGATAAGGTGGGACCCCTCCCCAATCGCAATCGGAGATCGCAAGGGTAGCGGAACATGCAACCAACTGAGAGTTGCGATTGCGATTGAAGCCCGGACCCGATGGGTGTATAAACGGGGGATAATACATATTTGAGTTACGGTCAAATTGCATCGGCATTGGTCAATCGCATCGGAGAACATATGAGTTGCGATTGCGATTGGAAGTCCGGACCCGATGGAGGTATGAATTGTAATTCAAACTTGTTTGAAGTCCTTTCCCAATCGCATTGGCAAAATACAATGAACAGTGCCCAATCGCAACACATATTAAAATACTTGCGATTGCGATTGAAGTGGCGGACCCGATGGCATTATACAATGGATTTAATAGGTTCAATCACATCCAGGGTCTTAATCGCAATCGGAACTTTCCGATTGATCGCATGACTTGTGTAATATGTTGCGATTGAAGTGGCGGACCCGATGGCATTATACGATGGATTTAATAGGTTCAATCGCATCCAGGATCTTAATCGCAATCGGAACTTTTTGATTGATCGCACGACTTGTGTAATATGTTGCGATTGAAGTGGCGGACCTGATGGCATTATACGATGGATTTAATAGGTTCAATCGCATCCGGGATCTTAATCGCAATCGGAACTTTTCGATTGATCGCACGACTTGTGTAATATGTTGCGATTGAAGTGGCGGACCCGATCCTGTTATATGCGGGAGTTAATATGTGCAAATCGCATCCGTGTTCTGATCGCAATCGGAACTTTTATACTATGTGCCCCGATTGCATTTGTTCAAAGTTCGGACCCGATTGCGCTATGAGCCATGTTTTATGTGGTCATCGCGTCCATTTGATCAATCGCAATCGCAAGTTTTGTTTGACACCACCGATCCGCCGACGGAGATGTGGGGCCGGACCCCTTCATATATTAGAGGCTGTGATTTGATTTATTGGATTGTAATATAAGACCAAAGGCATAAGGTGGAGGGCAATTGTTTATATAAAATAATTGCTGTGAGATATATAAAACATGGTTGCGGTTGTATTAAAACATGTCGCGTGGTCTGTAGACCCACGGGCCTCAGCTTAACGGGAGGGCGATTATTAATGTAATACAATTGTAATATATGTATGTTCCGGCCTGCGGAACTCGCCACATCAACAAGACACTTGCTGCGTGTAAAGGATTGAATTACAGTCAGCAGATTCATTTATATATAAAGCGCCGGTATAAAAATAAAATAAAAATGCAGTTCATAAATTCAGGAGTTACGCAGCAGCCATAAACAGAAAGGCATACAGAGAAGAGAAAGGGACAAAGAGACAGTTAGAGAAAAGACAAATGCGCAGCAAGCCAAGAGACAAAATGAGTGAGCCGGAGTTCACATTGTAATTCGAATGTAAATGTTTTAATTGTTTTTATTGTTTGTGATGCATTGGCAAGTCTCCGGAAGAGAGCAAATATCCCACTGTAATATTAAAATAAGCACCTACAGTTACATTTTTCTGAGTAAGCTGAAAAGAGATGAGAAGGCAGAAGGCAAAGAGACATGACTGTCCATTTCGAATTCCCAGTAGAATAAAAATAGTCATGAAGCTATCTTGTATAAAAGGGGGTAATATCCAAGAGGAGAGATTGATGAAAACAGAATGAGAAGAGGAGAGAGTGTGCAACAGAATTGAAGATAGTTGAAGAAAATAAGAAAGCTGCAAGAGGTCAGAGAGTGTGAATATAGAGAATAATGAGTATGAAGAATTGAGGAGAAAAGAAGAGAAGAAGGAAGGGCTGAGCAGATATGATGCAGGTCTGATATAGGAGTTGATGAACAGCAGAAGATAAAGTACAGAACAGAGCTGATATCCAAGGTAAATCAGCAAGTGTTTTTCTTTTGAAAGAATAAGGAAGTTGGAGCTTCCCTATCAAGTTGTAGCTTGATAGATATCAGTTGTAGCTGACTGAGGTAGGAGCCTCCTGTAGGTTGGTGCCTGCAGAAAATAGATGGGAGTTGGTGCTTCCACATCAAGTTGTAGCTTGATAAAATGTCAGTTGTAGTTGACTGAGGTTGGAGCCTCCTGTAGGTTGGTGTCTGCAGAAAATTGATGGGAGTTGGAGCTTCCTTGCAAGTTGTAGCTTGCAGAATTGAGGATAGAGCCTCCCGTAGGTTGGTGCCTGCAGAAAACAGTGGTGAGAGGGAGTTGGAGCTTGCCTTTGCATCACAACAATAATAAGATGTGGTTTTCTCCCTTTATGGGTTTCCACTTATATCTGGTGTCTCTGTGCATGATGTTTATGTGTTGATGTGATTTATCTCATCTGCTTAATACTTGTTGCTCTCATATTCAATCAGCTATTACATTAACAAATATGTTTGATAGTAATTTGCTCACATATTAAGTTGACCATGAAATGAAGGTGTAAATAAGATTTAAAAGAAAAGTTTTAAAAGTCCATGTATGTGTTAAACTGATTCACCCCCCCCTCTCAGTTTAACTAAGGGTTCAACATATTTCTCAAATCCTCTAGGCCAGTTATTATTTGAAGACCCCTTTGTTGTTTCCTTGGAGACCTTTAAAGAGGGAGTAAAGCATGCCAAGAACAGTTTGTGGCAGAGCTTAAAGAAAATTTGGGATGCTACTATTCAGAAGAAGGCAAAGTGGGAGTGGCTTGCCAGTATACCTAAAAAGTGGAACAAAAAGCAATCATCTAGTCACTTACTTGTTTGGATATACTGGAAAAAAGAGTTCACCTAATGAATGTACATAATGTGTAAAGTTATATTAGGATAGATAGGTGTGAAAAATAAGCTCAACCTTGTGAGCATATTTTTAGTTCTAGATTGTTTGAAGAAAAAGTAAAAAACATAAAATAAAAAAATAGTAGAAAAGTAGAAAAGGAGGGAAATTTTAAAAACAACAGAAAAGCCCCATGTTCAAAAAATAGTCATGCTAAAAGTGCACAAATCTAAATTCCACTACTTGTGCTCAAAAGATATATTGTTAAGTTATCTAGCCTAATCATAACTGTACATGTTTTAAATTGATTGCTGATAAGTTAGTAAAAGAAGGGATAGTAAAATTGTGTAAGCTTGACTTATCAATGAAAGTAGATTAGGAAAAGATACTCGTTCCACACGCTCAAAACAGAACCAAAGAGGAAAACAGGGATGAAAAACAAACTATGTCCCTTATTTTTCTAAATCTCATTTTGTGCGAAAATAATATTTGTGTGCATCTTGTATTTTATGCCACAAACACATGAAAAATCAGACCGTCTAATCCTGATTTGGTCCTTTTTCAATTTCATGTTTTAGATTAGTGAATGAAATCCTGTCAAACAACTTAATCTTGACAGTCAATCTAGCGTAGGTAGAGAATCAAAGGAGTTCATCAGTTTAATCTGAACTCCTAGAAGATATAAGTGTATAATTAGATAGTGTTTTCCCTTTCAAAAATATCATGTCAGGGGTTTGCTATTCCAAGTGCACCTAATGAAGTAAAATGTTAGAAAAATTAGCTGGGTAAGTAGAGATGAGGTTGATCCTAATCATGCTGTTAAAATTTTCAAAAAGCATCATTTTCAAGAAAAGCATCAATAAAAAGAGAAATTTGCGCCAGTGGATAAGGAACTGATCTTCACAAGTTAGAGATCTACAATTCTAGACACCTCCCAAAAAGGAGCTGCCCTCCCCAAATGGAGCCACTGTTAGTCATCAGTATTTTTTCCTGTTGTGATGATTATATGACTTGTATAGGTTTTCTAGAAACCAATTTCAAATAGCCAATTTGTCCTCTAGGAAACCCCCCAATTCTTTTTTTTGTCTTTTTATCCCTCTCTTGCAGACTGTGATGGAAGTGGTCTTTAGGTTTCAGTCCTATCCTAAATTAGAAAACCTTCCTTGTCCATGACTATCACTTTCCTTGTACCTCTGATACCAAAAATTCCCTATTTTCACACAACTCTCTGTCAAGAATAAATCAAGTCACCTACTCCTTTCTCACTATTTACTTTTCCATCTGATGACCTGATTATATCTCAGAAATTCCTCAAAAATTATGACAAAGTCTCTAGGTCTAGGTGGTGTTGTTTAGGGTAAGAACATTGACAAAGCTATCTCTAAGTCAGAAACCCCTGTTTTCAATATCAGTCAGCCATTATTTCTTCTTATCTGGCAAAACAAAACCATGGTTTATCCTTAGGTCATACACCATCAAAATGGTCATTATGTTTTGTTTCAACAAACCTTATAAGTTTCATTTCAGGAAGAAACAGAGTTTTAAAGTCCTATGTCCGAAGAAATATGATCAAGTGAACTTTCAAGCATTATCATCATGATATATCAGCAAAGGCCTTCAGTGATCAAAGTCATTTCATCAATGTATCTCTGCAGGGGTGCTAGGATAAATGGAAAAAATCAGTTTTGGGAAAGGGAAAACTTCAAGGAACAGCTTCAAGTAAAAATAACAGTTGACTATTTCAAAGAATAAGGGAAGTATAGGTTTAAAAGAAGAAGAAAGCCTACAAATTTCATCCCTGCAAGATTAAAAACACCAAGAAGGTAAGAAAATCATCCATCATGGAAAAATGACTATAAAGGTATGGCAGTTCTTCTGAAAAGGGACCTCCAGTAGTCTAGGCATAAAAAGTAAAAAGTGTAAAAGGAACAACTGCCTTTTATTCTTCTGTAGCCTAAGCTCCAAATCATCAAAGCACTATCTTTTAGGGTTCCTGTGTTTTGGCCAGATTAGTGTTGAGGAGGTAAATCCCCTCTGCGGACAGAGGCGATCCCTACTAGCCCAGCAGGGGTCTAGCAACAAACAAACAATGTTATGACGCAAGTTCCTAATTACGAATGAAAAGGCTGGAGATAGAAGCCTACCTGGATTCCAACGCTAGGATCTGAAGAAGAAGCGTCCCCGTTTCTCAGCCTTGGCAGATCACAATCCCTCCACGATCTCCACGGATGAACACCTGCACATGGAAGAAACGAACAGATACAAGCATAGAAACCAGCATACGTAACTAAACATCAGTCAGAAAGGACGTTACTCACATTAACATGATGGAAAACAGAATGGAACCATAATCATAATCATCTATTAAATAATAAACGAAGAGAGATTACAACCAAGTTCTGACGTCGCGGTCTCCTTCGGATGGGTCTCCAGTCGTCCACGTCTCGCAAAGCTCGCCAAGGAAAGGGAAAACCTCTCCGGAGTCTCTCGACGATGGTCTCCTTACTTGAGTCGGCCTTAAGGGAAAGAGAGGGTTCTTTACAACACAAAGGGTCTTGGGAATATGGAGATTCAAAGCTTAGGCACTTCAAGACTAGCTTGCCACAGGATTGAGCAGGCTTTTATAGATGGGGAAGGAGGGAGTTGGGATCCCTATTATTATGGGATTGGCCCTATCAACAAGGAAGGTTCCATGGGAGGTGGCAAAACCACTCCCCTTCCATAGAACTCCCGCAGCCAAACCTCCCAACTCAAGATAGGCAATGGTTTGTGAGTTTGTTGGAACTCAACTTCCGCACATCCTTATTTAAAAAACAACTCCCAAATTGGGTGGCGCGACTACGGCTCTATGACAGAGCGCCAGTTGGCGCGACCTCTTTGCAGTAATTTCCCCATTGGCGCGAGTACTGAACTGCTTGACCGCGCCAATGCCAAAAGGGGTGTTTTTCATGATTTTTGCAAGGAGATGTCTCAAGGGCAAATAAAGCTCATGCTCAGAGGGATGCATTGATGATGATTTCAAGGCATGACAATGTTCACAGGTCACAAAATGGGTCCTCCATTGTGCGGGATGGGGAATGGTAAGGACGGTGACAAATTACTGTGTAACAATTAGCAAGACCAAAAGACCGGACAACATCATAACCACTTTGGGATCCTAGGATCTAGCCCTCCTAGATCCGGAGAGGGATCTCTCCATAAAAGAAAAGAATGATATATCTTTGACATCTCAAGATGAGATATTAGGCTAGTTATGAAGTGCAAAGCAGGGTTTAAATGGTTTGGTTGTTGGGTTGAGTCGGAGATCATTAACTGAGAAGGTTATGAGAGAAAAGGAACAGAGTAGCAGGATGTTTCGACAAAAGAAGATAGGTTAAGAAAGTGTCATCCATTAGGCTATGGAGTCATGAAAGGGAATTACTTGCATAACAACTAACCAAGGCTTTCCATAGGGCAAGTCATCTATACTAAAGGATATTTTATATAGATGGTGGAATGGAACATTAAGGAGTGAAGAGGAAAGACACAAAGGGTAGCTTAAGATCAGGTCAGAGGTCATTTAACTCCAAGCCTGCTTCAGCATACTCTCAAAGGGAAAACACTTAAGATTTAGACACAGAACTAGGCCTAAGATCAGAGAAGGACTTTTAACCTTCAATACTTTTGACACCAGCTCCAAGGGATCTTATAAAGGCCAATATGTTGGAAAAGGACCCCAATGGACAAGGCTTACACTAAATCCGCGGTATCCCAATTCTTCCTACTCAAACCCAATAAGAACATCTAAGCAGCAAACCTCGAATTCACACATCAGTAAGCATGGGCCAGACCAACATCTTTAACTGGTTAAATTACATGAATTTTCTCTCAGATACACATAAAGCAGAAAACATCAAAGACAAAAAGAGCAGTGGGAATTAGGGTACCATGCAGGGGTATATCCTGAGCCTGATTTACTGATTCTTATCAGAGAATAAATGGACAGTGTGATTAATGAAATAAATAATTGTAGTAAGAAAAACATCACCAGAAATATAGACCAGGATCCTGTGAAATTGATTGATTAATTGACGTGAAAAACCAATCACATACACTGAGCTTCAATAGCTGATACAATCCAAACTTTCTTCCCCCAGCCTACTAAATTACAAACTACTCAGCTTCTCTCCCCCAAACCTGTTCTAACAGTCGAATGAATCCATACAACTAACAAAAAAAACCTTTACAATATGTTATTTGGGGTTCTTATAGGAGAATGAGTAACTGTGGAGGTAGATGTAAATTAAATTGACTCATTAAGACAGAGTGGAGGCAGAAGGTCGAGCCCACTCTGCTTAATGACTCTGCATCATTTTATGTACTCTGCAGTATGGTCTGGGAGTCTTGGTCAGGTCGATATTTGACCTCAGATGTGTTCTATGAAGTCCTTTTGGCTGTATGGTACTCTGTGGTAGCCTTCTGAAATAAGTAACATGGATAGAAGGTCTGCAGGTCTTCCATGCTTCCATAACTGCTGTTTGACAGTCTTTAAGAAGCTTCTGTTAGTGTACTAACTGTGAAGGGCTCGAGGAGGCATGGAGACTTTTGTCGGAAGGTGTCCTTTCTGAGAAAATGTATTGTTGATGCTGCAACACAGATATGGCTCGTTTCATGTGCTCTTTGATCTTCAAACTGCGTCTTCTTCCTTTGAACACGAGATTAAAGGATGAAGTCATCGGAAGGGGTCTGATGAATGGAAAACAGATGGGGGCGCGATACAATGTAGGCCGTAGATCTGATCAAATGGACGGCTGAGGTTGATAATGGAGGTTGTGGGAGCAGCAGGAAGGAAAGGTGGTTTTAGGAGGAAAACCACCTGTGTCGCGTGGCTTTAGGACGGTTTTGAAAAATATCCGAAAAAATGTGATATAGGTCGCCGCTAGAGACATGGCCAAACAAAACCACTTTTATCACATGATTTCTGATCATTAAAGTTCGAACACCAAAATAATGTGATAGGCATTTGGACAGTTGGATGGAGGGGTGGAAGATCAGATGGTGGAGGAGGCAGCGCAAAATGGAAAGGTGCATTGGCGGTTAGGTGGTGGAAAGTCAAAGGCGGGTTTGATCCCAGCCGTCGAATTTGTAGGATGGATGGTCAAGATTAAAGAGGGAGTGGGGAAACCGAGGGGTATGTGAAAGGGCGGAGAGGATGAGGGCTGTTGGATCCAAAAAGGATCAACGATAGAGATCTAATCGCATTGGAGGGAGGCGGGGTCATAAAATCTGAGTTTTAAACTTGCGATTACATCAGGGCCATTGGATCGGTGGAAAGATCAACGGTGGAGATTTGACCTGAGGGGGAGAGACGGGGAGAAAATGAGTAGAGCGAGGAGTAATCTGGACTGTCAGATCTGAATGGATGAACGATTGAGATCCAATCAGGGCTCGCAAATCGGGAGGATCAACAACACGAGATTGGGCGCTTTGCGATTTGCGATTACGTGCTAGCCTCAGATCTAGCGGGAAGATTGACGGCTCAAATATGATCGGGAGGGTGAAAGGGTAGAAGAAACAGGTGCATTGTAGAATTAGCGCGGACCGTCAGATCTTAAAATATCAGCGGTTGATAAGTGATTGGGGGCCGATAGAGCAAATACTTTCTCGCATCGGGGAATTACAAGAAACAAAGGGATGGCACATATTGAAAGTCTTGATTGTGATAAGCACCCGGGGCTTTAGCGCTTGGTCCTGGGCGCGGGGCATATGTAGGGAAGTGGTTAAGGGGCTGGTCGAAAGGGGCTTAAGCCTATTATAAAGTAAAAAGTGGGTTTTTGGCTTAATTTTAATGCTTTTTAAGGCCAAAATGAGGTTTTGGTAGAGGGAATAAGGGGATATTGAACCAAACAAAGGGCAATTGTAAGGTTTAAAGGGGTTTTAGGATGAAATGAGGGTTAGTGAGGGATCTTGAGAGGGAAGAAAGGGATGAAAATAGAGGCTTAATGGGGATGAAATAGGGGAAAATGGAGGCTTTTGAGCATTTTCTTCCACAAACAAAGAGGCTTTTTAACTGGAAACATCAGTGAGGATTATTCAAAGGGCTAAAGGCACAGGAGGCTTCAAGAATGATATGTTTTCAAATGAAATGTATTTCTTTACGGCTCAAAAACATTTTATCCACCTATTTTCTTGTCAAAAATTTCATAGGTGGCTAACAGTGGCTCCACATGGGGATGGAATCTTATTGAAGGTGTCAAGAATTCAGAAAGTAATCTTTGGTGTAGGCGAGATGCCTGGTACTTGACACATCAACTTTATTTCTTGGATCAGCTGCCACAAATCATGAAGACATCATATCAGCAGTAATACTCTCCCAAACAACTACCTATCCACACTACTGTCCTAACATTTTTTCTTCTGGGTGCATTTGGACTTGCAGACCCTTTACATCATCAATTTTTTACAAACAGGAAAATAAACATATTCTATTGCTACCTTATTACTCCATGAGACTAGATTATACAGTTGGCCTCATAGCTTCTCTACCTAAACTATATCTACTAGGATTAAAATGTCTAGCAGATTTCTTCTCTACATTCTAAGACAGAAATTGAAAAATAGTTAAGCCAGGATTAGACTGTCTGGCTTGCTGTGGCTCATGGCATAAAGACAAAACTGCTCATGGACTAACACTTTGCAAAAATTTAAAACAACCAACTAAATGCTCACAGGCTAAGATTTATTGAGCTTTTCCTACCTACCCTACTCTAACTTGAAATATTTACAAGTCTAGCTTATAAACCTTCTTTTCCAATACATCCAGTCCATCAAATGATCGCATGACTGGTCTGTTCTGCTCATCTCTTTGAGCAGGTTGGATAGGCAGGGCCACTCCCATTCTCTTTGTTTTTCAACAACAACTTCTAAAATGTTTCTTGTTGTCTGCAACATGCTGCTCAAAATGACCTTTGATCTGATGCAGGAGCATTAGCTCCGAAAAACACCTTGTATTTTATCTAAGCTAGGGGGTTTTCATGTTTTGAAGAAATATTAAATTTCATGTAAATATTAATATTATTTTGAGTGATTAATGAATTAATTGTGAGAATTTGTAAATGTTTCCAAATTCCTGGAAACATGAGAGAAATTAGTTTCAAGATAATTTAGAATTAATGATGGAGCCTAAGTTGGAATTAGTTTCTAAGTTTTAGGGATAAAAATCTATCTTTTAGGGATGTTGAGAGATTTAGGGATTTGTTGAGATATTAAGGGGATTGAGCATTTAAATAGATCATTTTTAAAATTGTATAAATTCAGCAAGCCTCAAAGGCATGGGGGAATAGTGTGAGTGATTGAGAGTAGGTTTTGAATAGCCAAGGCTGTAAGCCTCTGGAAAATTGTAAGGGCCGTGAACGTTGAATACTTGGCCAGGAAGAAAAGGTTGTAAGTATTTTCATTGTTAATGTGGAAGTGTTTTCAGAATTTTGTGTTTAACTCATTGAGTAATGTATATTTCTGTATATCAACTTAGAATTCGTTAAGGCGCACTCACTTTGGTGAAATCAAATTAAAATGTTGTGATGAGGTACCAGAATTTGGACTGGTAATGATGGATCGACTTAGTTATGGTATGGGATATGAATGTATGGTAAGTTGACTGAAATGAATAACATTGAAGAGTTGTGTTTCACATGTGATATGGAACATTTTTTTAACTGGTTTGAAATAGGGACAACGTTCAAATTAGAACGTAAGGCATTGGGCGAATCGATGGAAATGGAGTAATTTAATCTGCTACAGATTGGGAATTTCCATGACATGCTGCGGCATTGAAATTGGGCGGTATGCAGGTTTGAAATCATATAATATACTTATAAGATTTGTTTGCAAATGCCAGTTATCTGTGGATCGAAACAAAAGGAATTTAACCATTCTTTGTGAAAAACGATTTAATTAAAGACCAGTGAGTAATTATCAGATAAGTCTAGTCTGCGTTTGAATTCTGTGGTGGAATGCCAGCGCTGTAATCAATCCATAAGGTGTAATAAGCAAATGAGTTGTGAGAAGTCAGAACAGTAAGCGCTGGAGAATTCAATGTCTGATAGCGTTGAATGTTGATTTGATAATGCGTATTGCGAGTTTGGAATAAGGTGAGGTAAGTTTATTATGTGGGTATTCGATTTCAATTAGAGTCTGGTTGAAATCGATCAATGTTTTAAACTGGCCTGCGTTTTCCAGAGCCTTAAATCAATTCAAACTTGTGTTGAGTTTCTGGTTTGCATTTTCCAGAGCCTTAAATCGATTCAAACTTGTGTTGAGTTTCTGATCTGCGTTTTCCAGAGTCTTAAATCGATTCAATTTGTGTTGAGTTTCTGATCTGCATTTTCCAGAATCTTGAATCGATTCAAATTGTGTTGAGTTGTGAGGATAAAATGTTGAATTAAAACATTCACATGGTTGGATAGTATAATAAGCATGGGCATTTGATTTTGTGAGCTTGATAAGAATATTGGGAAAAGATGCATTTTTAATATTTGGTGCAGAAATAATGAGCAGAAGGCACAGTCCAGAGATGACACAGTCTAGAGATTGATTCAAATGGGTAAGATATGAAGTTGAGCTAAATGTTAAATGTCGAGTTGTGTAATTGCACAGCAATGGTCAACGTGGGAAGATTATGTAAATAAATTTCTGTAAGAGTCGATTACATGGGAATATATAATTCCATATGGTATGGTGGCATTGGTGCATTCTTGAATTTAAAGTCTGGCATTATTAAAATGAAATTTGTGAGTTGGGGTTACTCACATGAAGAAATAGATTGTTTCATAACATTGATTAAAGTTTATTTGGTAGATGCATTTGTATATGCATATTTTTGAAACATTGGGAATGTTGACTCGATTGGATTTCATTTGATTTGAAATGAGGGTTAATGGATGAGTTTTGATTTGAAATTTGAATAATCTTGCTGAATGAGAATATGGTTTTCACAAACCATAAAGTGATGGACCAAAGGTTATTGGCTTGGAGAATGGTTGTGTGAACTTGTACTAAAAGGTTTGCCAGATGAAGCTTTTAGGAAAGAATATGGAATTTCCTAATGAATGGTATGATTGAAATTGATTTACATTTTGTATGTATGTGAAATTACAAGCTTCCATACATGTATTGAAAATTGCCGTGTATTGAAGTTAAATTGGGCAATTATTTGAGGTGCATGTTTTATATGCATGAATGTGGAGATCCTGGGTATTGCAGGCTCTGCCTGCATCAATTTTTGGTATCAGAGCTTGGCTCTGTTGAGATTTAAGAATGTTTGTTTTCTGAATGAAGACATAAGGTTTTGTTGAAGAACTGAAATGTATTTTTGAATGTATGATGAATGATTGAAAGGAAGATCAGATTTCTAAATCTGATATGAAAACTACACAAGTGAACAGGATTGCAGGGAGGAAAAGATCATGAGAGGTGAAATGATTATTCTGATTTGAAATTTGTGATGAAGTTTTTGGTTGCAGATAAGATGATGGAAGTGAACCTGACATTCAGCTGAAGGCTGGATAAGGAGGACAATAGCAGTGTCCTGAAGAAGAAGGTGAGTTGAAGAGATATCCTGGAGAGAGGGCAGAGAAAGTGCTCAAGAGGTTCTAGAGGCAGTGAACCAATACTTACCAAAAGACTAAGTGAGGAGTGCTTGGTGAGGTAAGTGGCAGCAGAAGAGATTGCTGTCGTAGAGGCTAGTGCAACTCATGGTGAGTGAGAAACTCATGGAGAAGATGATCATGGAGGATCAGAGAAGAGGTTCAGAGGAATGCCACAGAGATGAGATGACTAATGAGGTCAGAGAAAGAGAAATTGCAGTAATGAAGGTGCAATTGCAGGTACTAGAGGAATGGCTGCAAGAGCAGGAAGATCAGAATAGAAAATGGATCTTTCCACTGAAGGGAAAGAGAGTGATTTGGCGACAATTGCAGGTGAAGTTGAGGCAAAGTGTGATTGCCTTATTAAAGAAAGGACTTAGAGTTCTTGAGCCAGAGTTGGAATTTGAATATTCCACATGCAGATTTGTTCAGAAGGATGTGTTGGAGGAAGCAGTCAAGACTGAAAGGTCTTATAGTTTTAAAACTAACGAGTTGTGTAGGTTTGCAGGTACAGTACAGGGAGAGGAGCAAGCTTTAGAGTTTGTTCAGGAGAGAGAAGATTTGAATCTGAAGGCTGTTCAGATTGATGCTGAGATAGTAAGATCTCAGGAGGAAATGAGGACAGAGGAAGCAGAAAATGATAAGTAATCTGAAAAGGAAAGCAGTGATGCTTTTTCTGTTACAGTACAAGAGAAAATTCTTGTGGATGCTGAAGAAGAGAATCAGTCTGAGGCGCAGATAAGGGAAGTAACAACTGATACTGTTGAACATTTTGATATGCAAACTGAAAGTTTATGTATGAATGCAGGTGATGATGATATGCTTCAGCAATGCTACAGAGAAATTGCATTGTTGGAATACTTGTTGATAAATTTAGAGTATGATAGAAAAATTGCAGCAGACGAAAGAGTTCATTACAGTGAACGAGAGCAGAAAGACATCTTGGAGATAGATGGTGTGAAGGAAAGACTGGTTGAAAGTCTTGAGAATTCTTCAGAGAATTCTTTGGGCAAAGAGAATTAGCATACTGATGTGCTGATAGTGGAGGAGAATTCAAAACAACATACTGAAGTGCTGGCAAAGGAGAACAAGGCACTGATGCCTTCTGATTTTTGTTCTAACAAGTGTTTTGTGAATGTAGGTATTGTTGCAGAACATTTGACTCAGTTGAGTAGTCAAATGAAGGGAGAAGAAGTTTTCTGTTCCAGAAGACAAGAGGGCATGGATGATCGGGTGGAAGTCAGAACAGAAACAAGCATAGAAGCAAGAAGTCAGCAAGTGACAGTACAAATAGAGAAAGTAAAAACTGAGCAAGCCGTCTTAGCTCAGCAGACAGCTAGAAATCAGCAGCCGGGAGATTTATTGGACCGAGAGATTGAAAGCATCAGAAGACTGATGATGAAAGTATCCCGAAAGAGGCCAGCAACAAGAAAGAAAAGGAAAGACAACAAGAGAAAGATAACGAAAGATTGCAAGAGCAGAGCAAGTGGAGCATTACAGCACAAAATGTGGAAACCTGGAGGACAACAACAGATAACAACAACAGTAAAGCAATTGACAAGCAAAGAAAGATTACAAAATAAAATTTGGGATCCAGGAGGAAATAATTATCCAGACTTATGACCAGGTCGTCATGAATTTTCTTACATGGGGAGTCTGATGCAGGAGCATTAGCTCCGAAAAACACCTTGTATTTTATCTAAGCTAGGGGGTTTTCATGTTTTGAAGAAATATTAAATTTCATGTAAATATTAATATTATTTTGAGTGATTAATGAATTATTTGTGAGAATTTGTAAATGTTTCTAAATTCCTGGAAACATGAGAGAAATTAGTTTCAAGATAATTTAGAATTAATGATGGAGCCTAAGTTGGAATTAGTTTCTAAGTTTTAGGGATAAAAATCTATCTTTTAGGGATGTTGAGAGATTTAGGGATTTTTTGAGATATTAAGGGGATTGAGCATTTAATTAGATCATTTTTAAAATTGTATAAATTCAGCAAGCCTCAAAGGCATGGGAGAAGAGTGTGAGTGATTGAGAGTAGGTTTTGAACAGCCAAGGCTGTAAGCCTCTGGCAGTTTGTAAGGGCCATGAATGTTGAATACTTGGCCAGGAAGAAAAGGTTGTAAGTATTTTCATTGTTAATGTGGAAGTGTTTTCAGAATTTTGTGTTTAATTCATTGAGTAATGTATATTTCTATATATCGACTTCGAATTCGTTAAGGCGCACTCATTTTGGTGAAATCAAATTAAACTGTTGTGATGAGATACCAGAATTTGGACTGGTAATGATGGATCGACTTAGTTATGGTATGGGATATGAATGTATGGTACGTTGACTGAATTGAATAACATTGAAGAGTTGTGTTTCACATGTGAGATGGAACGTTTTTTTTAAATGGTTTGAAACAGAGACAGCGTTCAAATTAGAACATAAGGCATTGGTTGAATCGATGGAAATAGAGTAATTTAATCTGCTACAGATTGGGAATTTCCATGACACGCTGCAGCATTGAAATTGGGCGGTATGAAGGTTTGAAATCATATAATCTACTTATAAGATCTGTTCGAAAATGTCATTTATTTGTGGAACAAAACAAAAGGAATTTAACCATTCTTTGTGAAAAACGCTTTAATTAAAGACCAGTGAGTAATTATCAGATAAGTCTAGTCTGCGTTTGAATCCTGTGGTGGAATGCTAGCGCTTTAATCAATCCATAAGGTGTAATGAAAAGAAAATGAGTTGTGAGAAGTTAGAACAGTAAGCACTGGAGAATTCAATGTCTGATAGCGTTGAATGCTGATTTGATAATGCGTGTTGCGAGTTTGGAATAAGGTGAGGTAAGTTTATTATGTGGGTATTCGATTTCAATCAGAGTCTGGTTGAAATCGATCAGTGTTTTAAACTGATCTGCGTTTTCCAGAGTCTTAAATCGATTCAAATTTGTGTTGAGTTTCTGATCTGCGTTTTCCCGAGTCTTAAATCGATTCAAATTGTGTTGAGTTTCTGATCTGCATTTTCCAGAATCTTTAATTGATTCAAATTGTGTTGAGTTAGGAGGATAAAATGTTGAATTAAAACATTCACATGGTTGTATGGTATAATAAGCATGGGCATTTGATTTTGTGAGCTTGATAAGAAGATTGGGAAAAGACGCATTTTTAATATTTGGTGCAGAAATAATGAGCCAGAAGGCGCAGTCCAGAGATGGTGTAGTCCAGAGATTGATTCAAACGGGTAAGATATGAAGCTGAGCTAAATGTTAAATGTCGAGTTGTGTAATTGCACAGCAATGGTCAACGTGGAAATATTCTGTAAATAAATCATAAGAGTTTATTACATGGGAATATATAATTCCATATGGTATGGTGGCATGGGCGCATTCTTGAATTTAAAGTTTGGCATTATTAAAATGAAATTTGTGAGTTGGGGTTACTCACATGAAGAAATAGATTGTTTCATAACATTGATTAAAGATTATTTGGTAGATGCATTTGTATATGCATATTTTTGAAACATTGGGAATATTGAATTGATTGGATTTTATTTGAAATGAGGGTTAATGGATGAGTTTTGATTTGAAATTTGAATAATCTTGTTGAATGAGAATATGGTTTTCATAAACCATAAATTGATGGACCAAAGGTTATTGGCTTAGAGAATGGTTGTGTGAACTTGTACTAAAAAGGATTGCTAGATGAAGCTTTTAGGAAAGAATATGGAATTGACTAATGAATGGTATGATTGAAATTGATTTACATCTTGTATGTATGTGAAATTACAAGCTTCCGCACATTTGTTGAAAATTTCCGTGTATTGAAGTTGAATTGGGCAATTATTTGAGGTGCATGTTTTATATGCATGAATAAGGAGATCTCAAGGGCTGTGTTCGCTCGCATCATGATCCTTCTTCAAGTGTTAGCAGAAATGAAATATAAGATCATAAAATGATACTGTCAGAATATTTGGCAGGCAGGCTTCAACCAAGATTTCTCCCTTTTTCACTGGATCAAGAGCAAGACTCTCTTGAGAAAGATAATCCCCCTCATCTTCTTCATCATCTGAATTGGAGGACTCATCATATATTGTAGCTGTGTCCTCTTGGAGCTCTGATATATTATGCTTCGATGGGCTAAGCTCTGTGAAAAGATCCATGTATTCTTGAGCAGGGGTATGTTCCTTTGCTTCCTCTTTTTCAAGAGAAGGGCCCTTAATTTCAACCTGCTCAAAAATTTCTTCCTTATTTTCCTCCTCATCCTCTGAGATGGAGGACTACTAACTTCCAATCACATGGAATCTATGATTGATGATCTGAGGTGTAACAGAGTGAAAATTCAATGAATCCTCATTTATTACTATGCTTTCATAACTTTCCCCTTCAGTATCATAGATAGGCTGACTTGGTTAATTTCTTCTGTGAAGTTTCTAGTCCTGATCTTCCTCCCATGAATCTACTGATGATGGTCCTACAAGCTCAGTGTCCCTTTGGAAACAATCATCATCAAACAGATCATAACTAGGAAAATCATAATCGTAAGCAATGTCCAATCAAACCTGTCGGATTCTCAGCAAGTCCTTCTTCATTTAGATCCGCAAAGGAGTTTTCTAGATTTTCATGATCGAACTCATTAGATGAATGAGAAAAAGTGTTTTTTCTATAAAATATCTCGGAGGCTGGTGGTCTATTGATGATCTGATCTATTTCTTCTTCTATCAAAGGGGAAGATTTTCTCATGCTTCTTTGATCAGAAGTGAAACAACTCTCTTTTTCTTGCATAAGATGATTTGGAGGTTGGATGTATTCTTGAGCCTCTTCTATGGAATGTTCACTTGTGCTAGCAGGGAAACTCTGAGGATTTCCTGATGTTTCTTGATCTCTTTCTCCTTCCACATCAGATTTTGCATCTTCTATGTGGTCTCTTGTTTCCTCATTCCCTATTGGTTTTCACCCTTAGGTCATGATATTCTCTAGTCAGCATAGTACAAGACATAGGTAGGTAATCAAGCAGTTCTTGATTACTTTCCTCTTCATCTCCTATAGACTCTTGAGCATCATACATGTCTTGCTCATTATCTAGGTCTTGAGTTTGTTCTTGTTCTGGAAAAGGCATGGGCTGCTCTAGATAATCAACATTCTCATATAAACTCTTAGGTCCCTATATTACTATTATAGCCCCTTATTGTTATTAGTGTAACCCCCTTATTGTTATTATTGTACCCTTGTAACCCCCATTTTGTTATTATTGTGCCCTTAAATTATTATTGTTAGGTCATCTAGGACTACATTGTGGCCCACTAGGATTACATTATGGCCACATGGACTCCTATATATAGAAAGGAGGTTTTGTAAATTGTATCATCGAAGAATTGTTCATTTATGTAATGTATTGGAGGTTGCCCCCTTGAAGTGGCTTATTTATAAGGCATTTATATCTCTTTTCTTCTATTTTTGGAGATGGTTTCCCAACATTTGGTATCAGAGCTTTGGATTCTAGGGTTTCGTTGCTCCAAACAGGTCATCGTGGAATTTTTGCTATAAATTTTTTTCTACAAAGTTTCAAAAGCTGCAATTGTTAGGGTGTGAAGCAAAAATCCCGAGGAATATTGTCTAAAAATTTTAGAGCTTGGTTCGCGACATTTTCGGAGATATGATCTGTGGAAGTTAGGTCTTGTTTCAGGCTCATAAATAGGTCATCGTGGCATTTGCGCTATAAATTTTTTTCTACTGAGGTTCAGAATCTGAAATCGTAAGGAAACCTGTAAAACAATTTCAGAGCTTGGTTCGAAATATTTTTGGAGATATGATCTGTGGAAGGTAGTGTTTTTTCAGGCTCCCGAATTTCATCTCAAAAAGGTGATCGTGGGAAAATTTCAATAAATATCTCTCTGAGCATCGGATTTGAGTGTCGTAAAAAGTGGTTGCAATTACATGGAATTTAGTTTCTTGGCTATCAATTTAAGAGGCAAAGAAAGAAACAGTGACATGTGGCAAGTCATAAAAGTTTTCTATACTGAACCAGTCCATAATTAGGTCATTGTGGGAGATGGGACATAAATTTGTCTTGGAGAATCCAAATCAAGTCAGACCTATGGCATTCAAAAGAAAATTTAGAGGGATACTTTAGTGTGGAATTTTAGATATTGAAGAGCCGTAATCACAGAGATAATACAATTTCAATATCGAGCTCCTCAAAAGCAAGTAAAAGGTGTGTATTTGTTTTTCCGAATTGCATAAGTCTTGTTTGAAGAATCAAGTTGAATTGATTGCAAGGGAATATTGTAGAATAGATATCAGTATTGGATTATAAAATGGCCCTTAAAAATAATTCAACACCCATTAAGCCTTTGGAAAGCTCTACTATGACTCATGAAGATGAAGAATGGCAACATGACATATCAAAATTACAAGAGCAAGTGCAAAAAAAATTTCTCTCGCAAACAGAAACAAAAAATCACATGGAAGTTTTGAAGAAAGGCGTGGAAGCTAAGATTGATGGCATGGAGGCTGGCATGGAATCTAAGATGGATGACATGGAAGCTAAGATCGATGAGAAAATGGAAAACATGAAGAATGTTCTAAAAGCAGACATGGAAGGTTTGACAAAGTTGACACAAGAAAGGTTTCCTAATGGTGAAAAGATAGTAGAAGAACCTCATGATGAGAACAAAATAAATGTTAATTGTGATTTCATAAACTCTAATGTTGGCGGGAAGAACCACCATATTCCAAAGATGGATATGAGGATGTTTGATGGAAAGGATCCTGTAACATGGATACTACAGATGGAGCAATATTTTGATCTCCATAACGTGCAAAACACACAAAAGGTACGCATTGCAACTTTACATTTAGAACAAAATACATTTGTATGGTATCGATGGCTTTGCTCCCGTAAAAAAATTGTCACTTGTTCAATTTTTACGGAGGAAATGATAGCACATTATGAGGATACAAAGAGCAACACCTTCTTTAGCCAATTGATAAATCTCAAACAAAGGGGTTTAGTGGGGCAGCACATTGAGGACTTCCAAAAATTGAATATAAGGGTAACTGATATTCCAGAGGAACACAGGATTGATCTCTTCATAGGCACTTTAAAGGATAACATCCAACATGAAGTTCATGTTTTTGAACCTGATTCATTGGAGAAGGCATTCAGGTTGGCAAGAAAAGTTGAATGTAAAATTATGGCGACAAGGAAGCCTACCACTCAATTCTATAAAGAAGGAAGTGTTGCTACGCCTAGATTTCCACAACCTAAAAGGTTGACACCACAACAATTGGAAGAAAAAAGAGCAAAAGGGCTTTGCTACAGTTGTGATAGCAAATACACTAAAGGTCATAAGTGTGTTGAAAAGAAATTATTTTACATAGATTGTGAAGAAGAAGAAGAAAATGAAAAAGAAGAGGATATACACCAGGAACCAGCCATAGAAGAGGAAGAAATGAATCCGACCATATCATGTAATGCACTGGCCAGAATTACCACTCCTCAAACTCTCAAGATAGTAGGACAGATCAAGAAGAAAAGGGTAATAGTGTTGATTGATTCAGGTAGCACCCACAATTTTATTCATTGTAAGGTAGCCAAGGAATTAAATTGTTTCCTATACCCAGCACCAGAATGTCAAGTGATGGTTGCAAATGGAGGAACTATAAATTGCTCCGGGAAATGCCATAATATCAAGCTAACCATGGGGGAATATGTATTGACTAGTCCAATGCTTTCCATTCCTATGGGAGGTGCTGATGTTGTACTAGGAGTACAATGGTTACAATCTTTGGGGACGGTAGCTTTTAATTTTTAAGAACTTTTCTTGAAATTTTTTTCAGAAGGAAAGGAAGTCGAATTACGGGGTATTGAAGGGAATCCAGGAAGGATAATAAGCTCTAATGTCATGACAAAGCTTCTAAAGAAAGAACAACGAGGCGTAATTGCACAATTATGCTCACTAGAAGTTCTAACATCAAAATCATCTATTTCTGCAGATCTCCAACAAGTCTTGGACAATCATTCCAAGGTGTTTGAAACTCCCAAAGGACTCCCACCTATTCGTGATCATGATCATGCTATTCATTTGATTCCAGGAGGTGTTCCTCCAAACATCAGGCCTTATAGATATCCTTACTTCCAAAAGAGCGAAATTGAACGTATGATTGCAGAAATGTTAGAGGCGGGTATAATTCAAACTAGTCAAAGTTCTTTCTCTGCTCCTGTAGTATTGGTACACAAGAAGGATGGATCATGGCGAATGTGTCCGGATTATAGGGAGCTCAATAAGCTCACCATTAAAGATAAATTTCCCATTCCTGTGATTGATGAATTATTGGATGAATTACATGGAGCAATTTATTTTACCAAGTTGGATCTTCGTTCAGATATCATCAAATTAGAATGAAGACTGAAGATATTCTAAAAACAGCATTTCGAACTCATGAGCATCATTATGAATTTTTGGTCATGCCTTTTGGCCTTACCAATGCACCTTCTACATTTCAAGGGTTGATGAATTCCATTTTCAAACCCTTCCTTAGAAAATTTGTGCTAGTATTTTTTGATGATATACTAATCTACAGCAGCTCTTGGAAGGATCATGTTGAACATGTTGACAGGGTGCTCAAACTATTGTAGGAGAAACAATTATATGAAAAAACATCCAAATGTTTCTTTGGAGTACAAGAGGTGGAATATCCGGGTCATATTGTATCTCACAAGGGTGTTAAGGTAGACCCTAACAAAATTAAAGCCATTAAGGAATGGAAAGTCCCCAAAACCATAAAGCAGTTGCGAGGATTTCTCGAGTTAACAGGGTATTATCGCAAGTTTGTTAAAAATTATGGGAGAATAACAACACCTCTAACAACATTATTGAAGAAATATGCATTTTCATGGACTCCTGAAGCAACTAAGGCCTTTGAACATCTTAAAGAGGCAATGTGCCTAGCACCAGTCTTAGCTACGCCAGACTTCACAAAAACCTTTATTGTGGAATGTGATGCCTCAGAAAATGGAATTGGTGTTGTTTTAATGCAGGAAGGAAGACCCATTGCTTTTGAAAGTCATCCAATCAAAGGAAAGTATTTATAGAAACCTATTTATGAGAACGAAATGTTAGCAATACTGCATGCACTAAAGAAATGGAGAACTTACCTAATGGGAAGACACTTCAAGGTAAAAACTGATCATGATAGTCTTAAACACTTTTTGGAACAAAGACTATCTTCAGAAGAGCAGCAAAAATGGGTCACAAAGATGTTGGGTTATGACTTTGAAATAATCTACAAAAAGGTAAAGCTTAATGTTGTTGCAGATGCACTCTCAAGAAAGAATGAAGAGGTGGAAGCATTGCTTTGTGCCATTTCTATTATCCAACCAGATTGGATAACCGAAGCAAGAGATGAATGGAAGAAGGACAAAGATGTATGGACACGCATTCAAAAGTTGCAGCAAGATCCTAGTACATCTGATACATTTAGTTGGAAAAATGATTCCTTATGGTACAAAGATCGCTTATATCTTTGTAAGAATTTCCAACTAAAACAAAATATTCTTCTGGAATTGCACACTTCTCCTTTAGGAGGACACTCAGGATTTTTAAAAACTTACCACAGGGTGAAGAAAGAATTTTTTTGGGATGGCCTTAAATCTGATATTCAAAATTTTGTGGCGGAATGTTTGGTTTTCCAGCATAATAAAGTTGAGACAATTAAGACCCCGGGACTTCTACAACCTTTATCCATTCCAAGTCAACGTTGGGAGGAGATTTCAATGGATTTTATCACAGGTTTACCTAAGTCCGAAGGAAAGAGGGTCATCATGGTGGTAGTTGATAGACTTACCAAGTATGCACACTTTTGTGCATTATCTCATCCATTTAAAGCAAGTACAGTTGCTACTACATTTATGGACAGAATTCAAAGCTACATGGAAGCCCAAGGGTTATTGTGAGCGACAGAGATCCCATTTTTACTGGAAATTTTTGGACGGAGTTATTTTCTTGTTTGGGTACTCAATTAGCTCATAGCTCACCTTATCATCCTCAATCTGATGGTCAAACTGAGATAGTAAATAAATGTTTGGAAGGATATCTTCGTTGTTTTGTATCTGATAAACAAACACAATGGGTCAAGTGGTTACCTCTCGCTGAATGGTGGTATAACACTCCCTTCCATACTGCAGCAAAAATGACCCCATTTATGGCACTTTATGGATATCATCCACCATCCATCACATCATCTTTAAGGGAAAATTCGAAGGTTCAAGCAGTTGAAGATCACATCGAGCATCAGCAAGAAGTTCTCCAACTCTTAAAGGATAACCTGAATTTGGCACAAAATCGAATGAAACAACAAGCAGATCAGCATCGCAGCGAAAGAAGTTTTGATGTAGGAGATTGGGTATTTTTACGGCTACAACCATACAAACAAATGTCCCTCAAGCAAGCTAAGAAGGATAATAAATTATCACCAAAGTACTATGGTCCTTACAAGGTGTTGCAAAAGATTGGTACTATGGCATACAAATTGGAGCTTCCTGCTTCTTCACGAGTACATCCATTTTTCCATGTTTCATGCTTAAAGAAGGTTATAGGTGAAGATCTTCCAGTTCAAACAGTATTGCCAGAACTTGATGGGGAAGGGAAAATCATATTGGAACCTGAAGCAGTCATGGAAAAAAGAACTCGACAACTACAGAATCGATCAATTTCAGAGTATCTCATCAAGTGGAAGAACTTACCCACTGAAGATTCTACATGGGAGGATGAGAATTTTATACAGAAGCACCCGGAGCTACTCAAAGCGTTGAGGACAACACTTTTTTTGAAGGAGAGGGGCATGTTAGGTCCCTATATCACTAGTATAGTTCCTTATTATTTTTAGTGCAAACCCCTTATTGTTATTATTGTACCCTTGTAACCCCCCATTTTGTTATTATTAGTGCCTCTTAAATTATTATTGTTAGGTCGGCTAGGATTACATTGTGGCCCACTCAGGGGATTACATTATGGCCTCATGGACTCCTATATATAGAAAGGAGGTTTTGTAAATTGTATCATCCAAGAATTGTTCATTTATGTAATGTATTGGAGGTTGCCCCCTCGAAGTGGCTTATTTCTAAGTCGTTGATATCTCTTTTCTTCTATTTTTGGAGCTGGTTACACAACAAATTCGCCTCATACATCTTCATCAGCACTTCACCAAACATGTTTACTATTCTTGTTAATCCATCTGCCAAAGCGTCTAGCTTTGATTCTCTGTCCATGTTTGGATCCATGTCTGTAAGAAGAGGTCATTGTATCTTCTCAACCAGTTCAGGGTCTTCTACCAGTGGAGTCATTTGATCTGTTAAGAGTCATGGAGTGTGGAGTTGCTAGGTGGATGAATTTGACTGTTTGAAGCAGGCTGCTGTCCACAATTAGCAATGAGATACCAATCTAACCAGAGATTTTGGGAATTCGGAGTGCCTAAGGGTGTCTAAGATAAAATGCACTCAATTCCCCAGTGGAGTCGCCATTATGTTGGGGTTCCTGTGTTTTGGCCAGATTGGCAAGACCAAAAGACTAGACAACATCATAACCACTTTGGGATCCTAGGATCTAGCCCTCCTAGATCTGGAGAGGGATCTCTCCATAAAATAAAAGAATGACATATATTTGACAGCTCAAGATGAGATATTAGGCTAGTTATGAAGCGCAAAGGGGGGTTTAAATGGTTTGGTTGTTGGGTTGAGTCGGAGATCATTAACTGAGAAGGTTATGAGAGAAAAGGAACATAGTAGCATGATGTTTTGGCAAAATAATATAGGTCAAGAAAGTGTATCCATTGGGCTATGGAGTCATGAAAGGGAATTACTTGCATAACAACTATTCAAGGCTTTCCATAGGGAAAGTCATCTATACTAAAGGATATTTTAGATATATGGTGGAATGGAACATTAAGGAGTGAAGAGGAAATACACAAAGGGTAGCTTAAGATCAAGTCAGAGGTCATTTAACTCCAAGCCTGCTTCAGCATACTCTCAAAGGGAAAACACTTAAGATTTAGACACAGAACTAGGCCTAAGATCAGAGAAGGACTTTGAAACTTCAATGCTTTTGACACTAGCTCCAAGGGATATTAGAAAGGAAAATCAATTGGAAAAGGACCCCAGTGGACAGGGCTTACACTAAATCCCTGGTATCCCAATTCTTCTAGCTCAAACCTAACAAGAACATCTAAGCAGCAAACCTCGAACTCACACATCAATAAGCATGGGCCAGACCAACATCTTTAACTGGTTAAATTACATGAATTTTCTCTCAAATACACATAAAGCAGAAAAAATCAAAGAAAAAAGGAGCAGTGGGCATTAGGGTACCATGCAGGGGTATATCCTAAGCCTGAATTACTGATTCTTATCAGAGAATAAATGGACAGTGTGATTAATGAAATAAACAATTGCAATAAGAGAAACATCACTAGAAATATAGACCAGGATCCTGTCAAATTTCTTGATTAATTGATGTGCAAAACCAGTCACATACACTAAGCTTCAATAGCTAATACAATCCAAACTTTCTCCCCCCAGCCTACTAAATTACAAACTACTCAGCTTCTCTCCCCCAAAACTGTTCTAACAGTCGAATGAATCCCTAAAACTAAAAACAACAACCTTTACAATATGTTCTTTGGGGTTCTTATAAGATAATGAGTAACTATGGAGGTAGATGTAAATTAAATTAACTCATTAAGACAGAGTGGAGGCAGAAGGTCGAGCCCACTCTGCTTAATGGATCTGCATCGCTGTATGTACTCTGCAATATGGTTTGGGAGTCTTGGTCAGGTCGATATTTGACCTCAAATGTGTTCTATGAAGTCCTTTTGGCTGTATGGTACTCTGTGGTAGCCTTCTGAAATAAGTAACATGGATAGAAGGTCTGCAGGTCTTCCATGCTTCCATAACTGCTGTCTGATAGTTTTTAAGAAGCTTCTGTCAATGTACTAACTGTTAAGGGGTCGAGGAGGCATGGAGAATTATTTCGAAAGGTGTCCTTTCTGAGAAAATGTACTGCTGATGCTACAACAAAAATATGGCTTGTTTCATGTGCTCTTTGGTCTTCAAATTGCATCTTCTTCCTTTGAACACAGGATTAAAGGATGAAGTCATCGGAAGGGGTCCGATGAATGGAAAATAGATGGGGGTGAGATACAATGTAGGCCATAGATCTGATCAGATGGATGATTGAGGTTGATTATGGAGGTTGCAGGAGCAGTGGGGAGGAAATGTGGTTTCAGGAGGACGGTTTTGAAAAATCTCTAAAAAAACGCGATATAGGTCGCCGCTAGACACGTGGCCAAACAAAACCACTTTTATCGTGTGATTTCTGATCATTAAATTTCGGACACCAAAATAGCACGATAGGAATTTGGACTGTCAGATGGAGGGGTGGAAGATCAGATGGTGGAGGAGTCAGTGTGAAATGGAAAGGTGCACTGGCGATTAGGTGGTGGAAAGTCAAAGGCGGGTTTGATCCCAGCCGTCGGATCTGTAGGATGGAATATTAGGATTAAAGAGTGAGAGGGGAAATAGAGGGGTATGTGAAAGGGCAGAGAGGATGAGGGTCGTTGGATCCAAAAGGATCAATGGTGGAGATCCAATCACATCGGAGGGAGGCAGGGTCATAAATTTTGAGTTCTAAACTTGCGATTACATCAGGGCCGTTGGATCGGCAGAAAGATCAACGGTGGAGATTTGACCTGAGGGGGAAAGACGGGGGGAAAATGAGCGGAGTGAGGAGTAATCTAGACCATCAGATCCGAATGGATGAATGGTTGAGATCCAATTGGGGCTCTCAAATCGGGAGGATCAACAACACGGGATTGGGCTCTTTGCGATTTGCGATTATGCGCCAGCCGTCGGATCTAACGAGAAGATCGATGGCTCAAATATGATCAGAAGGGTGAAAGGGGAGAAGAGATAGGCACATTGTAGAATTAATGCAGACCGTCAGATCTTAAAATATCAGCGGTTGATAAGTGATCGGGGGCCGATAGAGAAAATACTTTCTCGCATCGGGGAATTACAAGAAACAAAGGGATGGTACATATTGAAAGTCCCAATTGCGATAAGCGCCCGGGGCTTTAGTGCTTGGTCCTGGGCATGGGGCATATGTGGGGAAGTGGTTAAGGGGCCAACCGAAAGGGGCTTAAGCCTATTATAAATTAAAAAGTGGGTTTTTGGCTTAATTTTAAATCTTTTTAAGGCAAAAAGGAGGTTTTGGTAGAGGGAATAAGGGGCTATTAAACCAAAAAAAGGGAAATTGTAAGGTTTAAAGGGGTTTTAGGATGAAATGAGGGTTAGTGAGGGATCTTGAGAGGGAAAAAAGGGATGAAAAAAGAGGCTTAATGGGGATGAAATAGGGGGAAATGGAGGCTTCTAAGCATTTTCTTCCACAAACAGAGAGCCTTTTTAACTGGAAACAATAGTGAGGATTCTTCAAAGGGCTAAAGACACAAGAGCCTTCAAGAATGATATGTTTTTCAGAGGAAATGTATTTATTGAAGGCTAAAAAACATTTTAGCCACCTGTTTGCTTGTCAAAAATTTCATAGGTGGCTAACACTATCAATACCAATGAAGCTATGATTACTGCTAAGAAGATGTTATTTCCAAAACAGGCACAATAGACATTTATCGGTTGGAAATGCATTACCTTCTCATGGTTTTCACAGTAAGACTCCACAAGACCATGTCTAATAAGCAAATTGGACAAGAGGTAAAAGAAGTTTTCTTCGCAAGTGGCCTCCTTCATGACAAGTAGAGGGCCCACAGACAGCTTGTTCAAAATCATTTTCCAATGGATAGACAGGGATAAAGACACTATGGCTTAAAGTTGAAAGGTCTCCTTCAAACTTAAGCACAGGTTGTTTTTAAGTGGCTCCTTCAGTAATAAGGAGAGGGCACTCAGTTTGTTTGAAGGGCCTCCTTCCAAGGATAAAAAGCGTGCCTCACAATTGTTTAGAAGGTCACCAAGTTTTGTTTAAAGATATCCTCCTTCAAAGATAAGTAGAGGGCACAACACTTTGCTGAAAGGGTTAAAACCTTCCATTAAAAAACAGAGACATAGTTAAAAATTTTGATAAGAAGTTTTTCCTTCCAAGGATAAACAGAGCACCAACCTCATTTTAAAGGACCTCCTTCATGAAAAGTAGAGGGTCAAAACACAATCAGAGGACCTCCTTCACATCATAAACAGAGGATTGACATAATAATGTTGAAAGGACTCAGTGGTGGTGTTTGTATAAGCCTCCTTCAAAGGATAAATCCGACGCTAGAGTTTGAGAAAGAAACCTCATCTAAATGGTAAAGGAGATAGACAAAGCTCTATTTAAAGTGACTTCTTCAACTGATAAAAAGAGAAATTCACACAGATGGTTTATGTAAAAGGGGCATCCTTCATTTAGAGAGGTCCATTATAGTTTATCAAAATTACTCCCTCCAAAATATGAGTAAAGGGAAAGCACCAAGAGTTACATTTCATATAAACTAGCTCTTTTAAAGGGTAAATGAGGATAACAAGCAGTTTTCATTTTAGGATGCCTGCATAAGATGATAAGTACAAGGTTAAAGTTTTGAGGAAAACCTTCAATTTATAGTCAGGCCCTTGAATTTGTAAAATGTTGAATTCTGAAGTGTAAAAAAAGCGCCCAGAAATTATTTTGAAAATACTTCTTTCAGTAATAATCAGAGGGTAAAAACAAAATTTGAAGACCTCCTTCACTGATAAGCAGAGGGTCAAAACATAGTGAAAATTGCCTCCTCCAAAAAAATGAGTAGAGGGAAAATCGCCAGGGGTTGACATTTTGAGAAAGCTTTCAATGATAGACAGAGATGAGAGGTAGTATGTTTAAAGTGTTTATTTAATGATAAAAAAAGGTTAAAAATATTTTTTTGTGACATGTTCACTTAAATGGCTAAGTAAAAAGTATAGTACACACAAACAACTTATCAAAAAGACAGTCTTCAAGTGACATAACAAAGATGAAAGATAATACTCCTTCATGGCAAGCAGAGGTCATTAACTATTCAAAAGTATTCCTGCAAAGAGAGCAGAGATATACTCTTTTAAAAAGGGCTTCTTCAAATAATGAAGAATTTTAAAAATTGTTGTGCAAAGGGTCTCCCTTTTTTATTTTAAAAAATTGAAAGGTAAAAGTGAGAAGTCTTTTAAAGAGAGAAAGGCCATCTTCAAAAAATCATTAAAAAAGTATAAACCCTTTTCATCAAGATTTTTTCACTTCACAAAAGAAAATTTTTTAGTGTTTGAAGTTTTGGGCCATCACCATGCAGAAAGGTTTGGACGCGATGCACCTGTAGATGCGCGCGATGCACCTGTAGCAGCCTCCCGAAGACAATTGCAAGAGGCACAACGTGCCTGTAGATGGTCGCGACACACCTGGATCCTCGCCCGGTGTTCAATTTTCCGCACATGCCCACGTCCCATCCTGCAAGGTGATTTTCCCATCTACTTGCCCAATTTCTTTTCCCAGAAAACACGGAATTTGTCACCATTTGCTTGGGCCCTTGCCACTTTCTACCCAACCTTGCATGACCCATTTGCCCACTTCTGCATGACCCTCTACCGATGTTCAAGTCTGCCCGAATCGGCGTGCAAAAGGCGCCTGGGTGCCCATAGAATAGCACCAGGGCTTTCAGCACCCCTCAAGAAGCTTTCAAAAATTTCAAATTTCCGAATTTTTGTAGAGGAGAAATTGTTCAATACAGTCAAGGATATTTCTAAAAGGTACTTGTGCTCTTTCACCTCATTTTATGTTTTAAAGGACATATAAGGAAGTCAGTAATCAGTAAATAGAAGAAAATCAGTGATTTTTAAAGAGCAAGAAGACCTATTTGTTGGAAAATGCCTATTTGCAGAGTGAGAAGCAAAAAAAGAAAAAGAAAAAGAAAAGACAGTTTTTGAGAAGGGAGGCTTGTTTTCACTTTAAAGACTTGTTTTAAATGAATAGGTGAAAGAGGACATAGTCTTATAAAGAAAAAAGACAGATTTTTTTTTAAGGTCTTTCTACTCAGTAACAAGGAAAAACACAGTTCTTAAGAAGGAAACTTATTTTCATTAAAAAATAACTTTTTTGCTAGCTAAGAAAGAAATACAGTGCTTGAAGAAGGGATTTATTTTCAGTTCATTTGAAAGACCTATTTTGATAAGAGAGTGAAGGAAAGTCTAAAAAACTATGCCTCCAAGGAAAGTCAACAAAGGGGGGTATCATAACCGGTTTGAGCCCACTACAACTCAAGAAATAAATGACTCCCCTTTAGTTCTTTTCAACTTTCATGAGGTAGGGTGCCTTGATTTTTGCCAAAGAGTCCAAGAGGTCACCAATCACCCTCCCTTGGCACAATTGTTTTCCCTAAGACTACAAGGAGAACAGGTTCACATTGTAGGCCTTGATTTTGTGCTCACTCCTAGATTAGTGTCAAAGGCAACCAAGATCCCTTACCTTGGTGAGAAATGGTTCAAACAAGACTATTTAGACCTAAACCACTACAAGCCCTTCTTGAAGCCAACTTATCAAAATGAATGCAAGGCTATCTTCCATTTTTCTCACCTACTAAACATCTATGCTCCTCTAATGAAAGTCATCATGAAATACTTCACATGTGAGGGGAGATATTCTCGAGTCTATTCCTATCATGTCCAACTGCTGATTCATTTCACTCAGAACCAACTATTGAATCTCCCTTTCTTCCTCTACAGAAGCATTGAAAATGGCCTCATTTGTTCAAAAGAAACCCCCTGCTCAACAGAAAGCTAGTTTATTTCATCATTCTCTCATAAAGATTCTCATCCTCCATCAAATTGAACAAAAATGAGTTCCTTGGGAATCCTTCATCTCCCATCCTGATTTCACCACTACCTCTTCATCCCATGGCCCATCTCATGCACCTTCCTCACCCTCCACTCACTATGTTTCCCCTTCTTCTAGTCAATCTGCTCCTCAAAACCAAACATCTCCTATAATTAAGAGTGAAAAAGAAGAATCTATTGAAAGCATACATGAAGGTGATGAGGAACAAAGTCGCACTCAACAAAATAGTGATGAGAAACAAAGTGGCACCCAGTAGAAAAATGAACATAAGCATAATGGTAGTTAGCATAGTAGTGATGGAGGAAGTAGTGGTGATGAGAAACAAAGTGGTACGTAATGAAGCAGTGATGATAAGGAACAAAACAATCCTAAGCAAAGTAGTGAGCATGAGTCAAGTGATCAGCAAAACAGTGAGCATGATGGAAGCCCTCATACAACAAGTGAAGGTAGTCTCCAAGAAGACAACAAGAAGGATAAATATGATAGCCATGAAACTAATGATGACACTGAAATTAATGAGGAAAAGTCACAAAATTATGAATAGAGCAATACAAGAAAGCACAGTAATGAGAAAAGTGACAGTTCTCAGGAGGAAAAGGAAGACATCCCTCACTCAATTGAGGAAAGTGACAGTGGTAGCATGCAGAAAATTAAAAAGGGCACTCATGAAGAAAACATTCATGATGAAGGTAGTCATGGTGATGAAAAAAAAGCACAAAAAAGTGAGCCAAATGATGATAGCCCTAAAGAAGACAGTGAAAACAGTGAGCATAAAAAGAGTCCTCAAAAACATGTGCTAGCTGCCTCTCCTATGCAAGGGGCCATGACTCTTTCTCCAAAAGTGGTAAAGCCTAAAACCACTAAATCTACAAAGAAGAAGACTATTCAAGCTGTAACTACAAATGTTACTAGAGAACTCTGGAGTAGAGGCAAGTTGCCTAAGCAGCCTATTGTTGAATTGCCAAGGAAGACAAGAACAAAGAAGCCCATTCAAAGCAAGGGTAAGGAAAAATTGGAGCAGCAGGAGAGTAGCCATGAGAAGGAAAGAGAGTTTGACATAATCCAAGTGGATAGTGATGCCGAAGATGACCAAATCAAAATTCTAAACTCTCTTCTACAAAACAGAGAATCTCAAATTTAAGATTTAGAAGAAGATTTAGGAAGATCTAAAGACCTCATTCACTTCCTACAGCTACAAAATAGACAAATGAGTGGGCAAATTGCAATCTATGAGGCCCGGGAATTCAAATACCAGAGGGAAGCATACAAAGCACAAGTCAAACTTGAAGAGTATATGGGCGAATTTGATGATGTTGAGGAAGAAGAGCAACCAGTAAGGAAAAGGCCTAGGACTATGGGTCTTAGGAAAGATTTGGAGAAACAAATGGAAGAAGAAGCAGCCCTTGCTCAATAGTATCCTCTCACACAGCTACTTGCCCAAGAGATAGAAAATAATAAAGAATCATGGCTTGAAAGAGAAAAAAAGCATTTGGAGGACAAATTAGACAAGGAAAACAAAGACTTGGGTTTGAAAAGGAAGATGACCAGGCATTACAATCGAATCAATTTGCCCGAAGAAAACTCAAGATTGCCCAAGAAAAGCTCAAAACTACCCAAAGGAGGCACCCGATGAAAAAAGGGGAAAAATACATATCTAGGCTTGGAATCTTGGCTCAAGCTTCCATGCATGTTTCTAGAAACCCTTAAGGAGTTTGCTCACCAAAATTGAGCATTTTTTGACATGATCTTGTTTTTTGTGATTTTTGGGCCTAATTGCACAAATTCATGGGAGCTGCCATTTTTGTTTGGAGCATACTTAGCTGATGAAAGTTATATTTTTGGATGAATTAAATTGGAGGGAATATACTCAGAAATTTTCAAATCAAAAGAATATGTTTTGATCCCTAAAACGGGCAAAAAACAGCCAATTTTTACCTTTCTGCCTCACATATCAACAAGCGCTACACTCCTGGGTGTTTTCACTCATTTCAATTTTTGATAGAATTCCCAGCACCAGTTTGGAAAAATTCAAGTATTTCCAGAAATTAGACATCTAGGGCTTTCCAACGAGTCATCACAAGCATCGTTTTGACATTAGGAAGTCCCTCAAAAGTCCTTTGCAATATAGACTTTTTTCTGTTGCTACGCTCCTGTAGGATTTTGCTGAAAAGCAGTTTTCTGAGTATGACTGGCCAAATGTGTGTTAGGCAAGTTAATTTCATGTGTCAGGCCTAAAAATTGATTCCTTTTTGCTATTTTAGTCCGAAAATATATTTTTAGGGGATATTTTGTGCCTTGGACCTTGTAAGGCCTCAAGGATAGTTTTAGATATTTGTTTTTGGCCAATGGCCTTCTAGTTTCTCTAGGTGGGTTTCCTCCTCTTTGTCCTATATACTCCAAGAGGATTCATTGTAAAAAAAGAAGCAGAACTTGAGTTGTAGAGAGCAATACATAGCACTATGAGCTTTGAAGAAATACTTGTTTTATGAAGTGGATGATCTCTTGCTTGGCTTGATGGTAGAGGAGGATTGTGTGTAGGATTCCATGGCTTGGTGAATGGTATTGTGTTTCTTATTTGTTATGTTTTCTTAGTTTCTCGTATATGTTTTCATGCTTCTTGTTTGCTGTAGTTCAGTAAAGAATAAGTTTGAGATATGCCCATGGAGGCATGATCTGAAATTGTGAGAACAAAGTATTTCTTATACAGAGATTGACAGTAGGGGGCTTTTACTGGTTATTTCACCTTTACTAGAAAGGATGAAACCAGAAGTTTCTGGCCCACAAACTGACTCTGCCTAAAGAAATATAATGTAAACACTGAAATAGATCCGATCAATGAAAGTATTTGTTTATGTGCAAAGTATTCATCAATCAAAATTTTATGTGTGAATAAGCAAGTTCAAGTATTCTGCAAAGGAAGTAATGTGGTTTGAAGTGAAACTAAGGAGTTGTGTTCACTGTATAAGTCTGATTTGGAAAATTGTACTTATGAAAATTTACTGTTTAATGAAGAAAAATTTGAAATATAACAGCAAAAATGCATAGGATAATAGTAAGCATTTGTTTAAGCAGTTCACCCCTCTCTTGGGCTACCTCTGTTGGGTCCAAAAGCCTCTAATTAGGCTTTTCCCTCTTTCATTAATGCTCAAATTATGAATTACACTGTGTAGAAAGCCTCAAAAGGAAAAATTAGCTGCATATTCAGAAACAGAAGACTGAAATCAGTATAAATCGACTATTCATTGACCTCCAATGGATGAGTATAGTCCAGCACAACTGATCTTTCATTAGGCCCTAGTGGCTCCACAACCAAAATCGCTGGTAAAATCACTGATAGAGAGCCCTGATGGCTCTGCAACCTATTCCAACAGCTCTAGAATTCTTCAATACCCAAAAAGAAAAAAAAATCGTCCCAAATGGACTTCCCTAGCCAAAGTTATGGCTAACTGAAGTTTTTCCCAGTGTCACCTAGAAAAGCTCCACTAAATGTGGAGAACTGGAGTTAACTCCAGTTAAAAATGTTGACGGGCGCTAAATTTGAGGAACCGAAAAAACTTCTGCCAGTCGTGGGGGACTGAAGAATAGGTGCATGTGACCACACCGAACGGATTGTATTAATAAACATTGAGTTTATCGCACATATAATAAAGTTTCAAACCATATGTTAAAACCGAACTCTGCTCCGGGCACGGAACCGTGTGACCAAGTCCCACGGTATTATCCGCCCATATAAAAAAAAACGTTTAAATATAATTTCGAACGCAATGTTTTTAAAAACCATTGTTGTGGCCCAATGGTCGGGCCACCCGGTTGTTACTGCGCCCACCCAGGTTCAAATCCTGCTGTGTGCAATACAAAAATTTTAAAACGCACTTTCATTCCACCTTGGGGCCACGTGGCAGCCTCCGGGCTGGCCACGTGGCGCTTTTTCTTTGGCCGCCTGTGGAATATTCCACAGAATATTTTGTGCAATATTCCACGGAATATTTCCAAAATATTCTGTGGAATATTCTTTTTTTAATATTTTTTTTTTTATAAAGTCAATTTTGGCCATTTTTTAATTGAAATTGGCAAACTTCAAAGCTGAATATCTTCCTCATACGGCGTCGGTTTTCAGTGCCGTTCGCGTCTACAGGATCGTTTTTCCGAGATATTTCTAGTCAATCTAGTTTAGACCAATTCTAAGCAACTTCATTTTTGAGCATTTTTCTACAAGAGACTTGATCTCCTGATCAAGGCACTTCAAACTTCCTAATTCATTACAACTTAAATGTTTTCATCTTTCTTGGTCATGTCAAAGAATTCTTAATTGCTCGTTGGTTCACTAAGAACTTGTTACTTGTTTCATTAATGGTTATTATGTATGTTGTCTAGTATGATTCACGGTATGCCCTGCTTACTGATAGCTAATCAAAACTCCATTTCTGAAATCTCTCTCTAAATTATTGGTTGCTTTAGTTAAGTCAAAGAGGTCTTGTTTTGATCTTGCCATTTGTCCATGCTTTGCAGTCTTATTTCAAAGTTCCCGATAGCTCAATATATGATGTTTAGGAGTTCCCTCTTTATAGATTGAGTTGTTTGTTAATATTATTTGTTTTCCCAAAATTCTGAAGGTGATTTTCCCAAAGTTAGAGGGTCTTATACTTCTATGTATCACTGGATTGTTTATTTTCTGCATCTATCAGTTTGAGTTTCGTTCATAGAGATTAATGGTCAGCCCTAACTCATGAATGCTTTCTGTTTAACTATTTATGCTTAAAATCTCTTTGTCTTTCACAAACTTAATGTCCATCTCATTTCACTTTCACCCAAAGAATCCATTTACCTTGACTAAATCGGCTCTGCAGTAATACCTTGTCCATCATTAAGACAGTCTTGACCTTATTTGACCCCATAGCCCAGTTTATTTGACGAACTCCATATCTATTTTTCCTTTTGATTAGTTCCCCTCAAAAAAGAAAAATAAACTAAAAAAATACTTAAACAACTAGCCTAAAATCTAATATACAAAAGCTAACAAATTCACATCCTTTGCATAATAGAGAGAGCCATCTATGAGTCCAGGAAGGTTAAGTCCTAGGGCTCCAAATATTGGTCTGATGTTACCCTATCATTTGTTCTACCAATCTGCCAAATTACGGGACACTAACAGATGGCATGGTCCCTTTCCTTTTAGAGGCAGCAAAGACATGCCTCTTTCCTCTATGATATGTGAGAGGGAAAAGCTCAAATTTTCCTACTTGAGTGCCCTCACCATGGCTGATCTCAAGACTGTGTTTCTTTTCATTAATGATCTCTGCATTTATGTCTTCTGCACTATGTTATTGACTGCCCTATTGAGACTTAATTTAATTTTCCTCCATGCTAGCATTACTGTTGTGATATTCACCACTATCATCAACCTCTTGACTGCTTTTTTGGTTCATAGTGTCACTGCTGTCATCATTATTAGGGCTATCAGTCATCATGGTTTCTTCTTCATCACCCTCCTATATATTTGCAACATTATCATGGCCATTATCATTTTCTATGTTGTCACTGTTAGAGGTGTCTTTATCAGTGTCTTCATTACTTTTTTGTGCATTTTCATATTCATTTTCCTCAACCTCTTTACTGTCCTCTGTAATGTCCTCACTATTTTCATTTTCATTTATGCTGCCTTTAGCTTCTACACTTTCCTCACTATCATTATCTTTATCAATGCTAGCCTCTTTTTCACTTTTCTGTTCATCACTGCCCTCTTCCTCCTATTTATGATCATCTGCATCTGCCTCTTCATCATTATCTGTTTCTTCTTCACTGTTTTTCTCACTACCTTTGTCTTCATAATCTGCCTGTGCCTCTTCATCATCATCCTCCTCTTCATCATCATCAATTTCCTCTTCATCATCATCCTCTACCTTTTCATCATTTCCATTTTGCTCTAAACTGTGCTCTTTATCATTGTTTTTCTCATTGCCCTCATATTCATTATCTATCTCTTCTTCCTCATCATCATTCTCTGCCTCTTCATTATCTGTTTCTTCTTTCTCATCATCATTCTCTACCTATTCATTATCCATTTCTTCATCATCATCACCTACCTCTTCTTCATTTCGATTTTCCTCTTCCTCATCATCTACCTCTTCTTGATTTGATGCTTTAAGAGAAGGTGAAGGAGGGAGGTTCTCTTGAGGATAGGATTCATGTGTGGATGAGGAGTCATGGTCAGTGGGGGGTGATGGAGGAGTGGAAGGAGGTGGATGAGATGATGATGGTAAATTTTGCTGATGAGGAGGTTGTCGATTTGTGAAAATTTCATGGGCGATGAACACTTCCCATGGGATACCCTGTAGCTCTAATTGATGCAACACAATCATCTTGATAAGAGAATGGTGAAAAAGACACTGCATTTGTTGTGAAGGAGGTCTCTTTTGCAAAATGTATGACATCTTATCAATACTTCTATAAAGGTAATAGGGAAAATGTAGCAACTTGGCCCTAGTGAAGTGCATGAGCAGTCTTATATGGTAGGAATAAAGCCTAGAAAACCTACCCTCATAGGTGAAGTATTTCACGATGATTATAGGTAAGGGCGCATATCTCTCCAGTAGATGTGAAAATGGAAAAATGGATTTGCAGTCAACTTGGTATCTGGGTTTCAATAAGCGTTGATAATGGCTCAGGTCCAAATTTTTTTGTTTGAACCACTTTTCTCCCATACTAGGTATCTCGGTGGACATATAAATGGTATTGATGGATATCTCAAAGTTCACTCCTGCTAAGTTTACTTGATGGTCATGGAGGTTAAAGATGAAATTCCTGGTCAACTCAGGATGACTCTGGACCTGTTGTACCGTTTCACAGAAGTCAAAACAACCCACCTCTTGGAAATATTCAACTGTCATAGGAGAGACCATCAATTCCTTGGTATTCAGTGGCTCAAATATGTTTACCCTTCCACCCTTTTTTTGTTGTCTTCTAGGCCCTTGGCCTCCCTCACCACTGCCAAAATTAGTTTCCCTTAACATCTTTCTTCTTAACTCTTGCCTTGAAGGCCAAAAACCCTAACTTTTCTTTGTAAAACTAATGGAGAAATATAGGGTTTTTTCTCTAGTTTGAATGACAAGAACTTAGGAAATGAACAAGGTTCATTTTTACATGCTCCTCAGAGGTGCTGTGGAACTTTTGGAGGCGATTTTGAGGCGTTTTTGAGCAAATTTGAGCTTGAGCTACTGTATAAACCATCCTAGATGAATGCGCAGTGCAAGTGCATTGCATAGGGCCAGTCAGGCCGCTGCTGAACGTGCAGCGCAGGCGTGTAGCACCGGAAGAGGCTGCATGGACTTTCGAGCTTGTCGGGCCACTGCTGAACAGGAAAAGGCTCTGTGCCTGTCGGGAAAAGGTTGAATGTGTAGAGGAAAATGCATAGATTTCAGGGTGAATGGTCCTATAGGGCTTCTTCAATGATTGCGACACGAGCCTGTTGGGCAGTCAGTGTGTAGCGCAAGTGTGTAGCACTCGGACCTGTCGGGCCTGCTCTGCATGTAGTGCCACTCTACACGCTGTCTCTGTTGGGATGTCGGGTCTACATAGGATGAACGTGCAAAAATAGGTCACAAGCGCGCAATGCTCCATTAAGTTTTCGAAGGAAGGTACTCACAGGCGCGTAACAAAACATCCCAGGAGCATAGCACAGGGTTTTTCTTGCTCGAAGTTTTCTAGAATGTAGGAATTTCTCTTGAAGGCTTCTCACTCTCTTTTTCAAGTTACAAATGGAGTTGAGTGATAAAAAAATTGGATTTTATTGTCTTTATGGAAGATAAATTTATCTCTTACAAACCCACATCCTAATGTTTTTTGATCTTTTTATCACTTCATTGATATTCTTTTGACCTTTTACAACATATGACTTAAAAACATTCAAATGGATTTTTCCCTTTCTAATCATCCTTCTTTGTTTCTTTTTAGGTTGTTGACATGGTGAAACTTAATTCCCTTTGGCCTGTTGATGCTTTCAACACTTGCTTTTACCCATTCTGTCATATCAAACCTTAAAATTGTCTGCATTGTGGAGTTTGGTAATCATGTTTTTCCATCCCTTTGGGATTTCTGAGTGTGGGTGATCTAAAAACATGGTTTCTTCCCATCTCACTGATTTTCTAGAGGTGTAATAAATCCACTTTTGACAACTGTCACAACTTTCATTACCATGTATGCTAAATTATTTTGGCCACTTCTCTTTTGTTGCAAGTGCCACAATTGTTTTTGTCCCCTTTGTCATTTTTGGAGTTTGACAACCTCAATTACTCAATAGTAAACACATGATTATCTTGGTTTTCCATTTTGAAGCTTAACCCTATGCCTTCTTGACCATTTAGAGGGTTATGACTGAAAATGAAGGCTTGATCTCCCTCACACTGATACTCTTTGCATTTTACTCCCTTTGATGCAGTGAAACATGGTTACCTTGGCAAACCCTGGAGCTCACCTTCAAGATCCTTTTCAAAATATCTTCCTACTGTCATCATGGAGGCTTCTCATCTTCATTTCTAGTTTCAATAAATATTCAATTCATGCTTAGTTGTGTCGATGTACCTCTGTCCTTGTGGTTTTCTGCATTGGCTTCTTGGTTGACAATATTGTTTAGCCAATTAGTCCTAAAAACCCTGATTCTCTTTGAAATTATGCATGCTTCCTCTTCTTTGTTGTGGGCGTCCTTTAGTGAGGCGTTGGCCTCTTACCTTACCTATTTCTTTGTATGATATCTATCTCAATCATTCCTACAATTTTTTTTAAGATACACAGTTATCCTTTTGCTGAATGTTGTATCTGGTAAAGTAATCCTTCTTGAAGGCCTTTCTGATCTAATTTGGACAAACAATTGCTTAACCTTCTTTCACATTTGATGCAACCTCTGGCTCATAAAAACAATACTTTAGAAAATCAAAGAGAATCCTACAACCTATGAAACCCTAGTGATCTAGTTTAGGAAACACATGAAGGAGTAATTTGGTTGGTGACACTAGGTGGCAAATGAATAGGTTAGGCAAGGAAAAACTGAGTGCTAAGGTCAAAGGTGGCAAAACATAGTGAAGATGAGTGTCATGAGCCCATGATGGGTATTTGTGGAGTGTTAGGCTAACCATGAAATTGTAGGGTAGTAAAACAGTGAAAAAATTATCCTAAGGATAATGAAGGCAGTGAGATTTCTAAAACTCACAATATGCATGAATTTTGTTCTTAGAAATCTGGGACTGACATTTAGTAATCTTTAGATAGTAAAAATTACTGAGGAATAACAATGGCTCCACTTGGGGAGGGTAACTCATTTTCAGGAGGTGTCCAGAACTTCATATATCAGATCTCTGAGTTTATGAAGACTAGTGCCTCATCCATTGGGAAATTTTTTCTTCTTCATTTGCTGATGTTTCTCTTTGAAGTTATGATCTGAAGAACCTAAAACAAATGATTACTTCAACTAATCTCTACTTACCCAACCTACTTTGTCTAGCATTTTTTCTTCCTTGGGTGCACTTAAACTGGCAAACCCTTGACATTCCTTTTCTTTTGAAAGAAAAAAAACTAACTACTCGTACCTTTATTACTTCCAAAAGTTCAGATTATGCTAGTGAACTCTTTTTATTCTCTACCTAGACTATTTTACCATCAAGATTTAACTGTATGACAGACTTCATTCTCTAAGCTATTGACATGAAATTGAAAACATGATTTGAACCAGGATTAAGCAATCTGATTCAACATGGGCTGCGGCATTGGGACAAGTTGCACACAGACATTATTTTTTGTACAAACAAAACTAGAAAGTATGAGGGCTGTGTTTCATCATTTGTTAATCATCCATATCTTTCTCCTTGGTTCAGATTTGAGCATTGAGAACCAACATCATTTTCTCCTAATGTATTTATGCTGACAAGTCAATTTCTTAGGTGTTTTGACAAGTTATTTTTCACTAGCATGTCAGCAACAAATTGAAAACATGTTCAGCCATGATTAGGCTAGATGACTGAAAAAGACTATTTTTGAACAAGTAGTGGAATTTTGTAATATTCCTACTTTAGCAAGCAGCTAAGGGGAACATTAAAGTTTTGATTTTTGCACTTAGTAGTTGGATAAATGGGTAAGGAGGCCCATTATTAATAAAAACATGATTAAAACCCATTATAATGTGAAAGGGGATCATCACAGTAGCTGGATTTTATAGTTATGGGTGTGAACAAGGGAAAATGGATGAGGACATAGTCAAGTTTGACTAAGTCAACATGCATGCATGAAGAAGAGGAGATAATCAATAAAACCAGTTCAGTGTGAACAAGGATCAGCATAGACAGACATTTGTGAGCTGGATTGATTTCTCTTGAGTGTGAAAAGGGATGAGGCAGATTGAAGAGTTCAACCTTGACCAAATCAAACAACGCAGTATGGAGGAGTGGCCTTGATGAAGGTACATCGTAATTTTGGAGGGAGATTTCTCATGTGGAGTTGGAAACCCTAATAGGTGGGACCCAAGGTGAGGAGGCTCACAAAGTTTATAAGGAAGAGGATGGCAACCATTTTGGGTTAGCTTGGATTATTATTGATTTTTTCTGTTTGGACTATTTGACATCCTCTTATTGTTTAGCAGAGTTGTAGTGTTGTTTAACACAAGGATCTCCTATTTAGGAATCCTCCTCCTTTCTTGAGAGGCCTCAAGAAGGAGTATTGTAATTAAGTTTTCCACACTCAGGCTAGAGGCCAAGCATCCTCCTTTAGCCACAACATTATTTTTGCTGAGAATAGTGCTGTGTTGCAGGTTGTTGCAGTGGAAAGTCCCCAACACCACTTTTTGAGCTTATCTTTCAGAGGAGGGAGCTTCCCTTTCTTTGCAAGATCTGTAAGGAAGGTTTATGAGCTTCTTGAACATATTGGCATGTGGCCAAAGCAGGCTCCACCTTCTAAAGCATATTCATTGGCAGAAACTACGTCATTTTTCCCAGTGTTGCTGTAGCAGGGTTTGAACCCTTGCTTGTGAGCTTATTCCTTGGAGGAAGGGCCAACCCTTCTCTCGGAAAGCTTTGTATTTCTTCCTTATTATACTCATTGTATATTTCAGATATTTCTATTTATAGCTGTAGTGTAACTACATTTTCTAGATCTATATCTGTAGATCTGATGTTATGTACTTGTGCTCTCATGAAACCCTTGCCGGGTTATCTCTGTGATGTATAAAAGGAGCTAGATCTCCATTTTCCTCCATGTTCTGATATAATAAACTATATATCTATTATTGTATCATATTATATCTGAAACCCTCAAAAAATCACGATGTATATGCTTCAGTAGCTTCTTGTTCAATCAAGTCATGGGGATTGGGCATTTTTGAGTTGTACCAGGACTGGGATATCTGTTTAGCTTAGTAAAACAGATTTGTTTCTGATTATTTTCTGGATGGGAGTCCCATATATCATAAGTTAAAGGATAAAACCATTATTTTCCCCTATTATTACGATATCTATTGGGAATAACGTTTTTAAGGGTAAAAATGTTGCTTTTCCCCAACTTTTGGATCCTAGAATGAAGTATAAGTTGCTGTTGTGACAAAACCTGATGATAATGTGTTTCTTGACATATTTCATGAGTTAATAGAGTGATTTTTCTCTATAATTTTGTTTACTGATTGCTGCAGTCCCATTATTGGGCATTTTTCCATCCATTCTATGTGTGAGAGGCTTGTTTACCTCACCTAGTATTCTTGGTTTCTGATTTTCTCTTGGATTTAGGACTTAGATACTTATATATAAGGAATCCAAGGGAAAATATTTTTTTTTGTATCATACATTCCTGAAAAATTCGTTTTTCAGGCATGCCTTGCTAGCAATCCCAATTTGGGGATATTACAGTGGTATCAAAGTATAGTCTTGGCTCAGCCTGTGAGTTCCAGCCATGAGAGGGAGAAATATCAGAATGATGGAGAGGATGAGTTTACTCTCATCGCTTTTCAGATCTAGAAAGAACCTTTCCCATGAGGTTAAGCTTATGAAGGAGAAGAGATGCCAAGAAACTCCTAGAGGGTTTCAAGAAGAGGAAGGACCATGCACTTCCTATTCTCATGAAGAAGAAGACCAGAAGCATGGAAGACACTTGGAATATCAGATTCTAAGTGAATACCTTGTTGAGTACAAGACTCAACCTAGAGCCTTCAAGGAGACTCTAGCCTTCCCACAGTTCATTCAACTGGTGGAAGAAAGGAGACCTTGCAGCACAAGAAGGATGAACAGAAATATGTTTCTATTGTCTACTTTTGATGGATCGTTTTCAACAAGGACTTAGACAAGAAGACTTGCAGCATTCTTCCTACTACATCTAGTGGTAGAAATAGAAGTAGTAGAGATTGCAGTGCTGCACATGAAGGGCAAAGCAAGCACTTGGTGGTTCAGCCACATAAGTCATGCAAGAGTATATACTCTTGTAGATTTCACTCAGAAGGTGATCAAGAGATTTGATGAAGAACAATTAGAGAGGGAGGAGCCCTCACCATCTCTTGTGGAGACTTATATCAGCGGTGTCACAACCATGAAGGAGCAGCCTTCAACATAAGTAGTTGAGGGAGTCAATACAGTGAAAGAAAGAACTCTTGTAGCCATGCAAGGTGTTCCCAAAGTCTAGCAAGGTATGATTGCATTTCCATTTTCTATTATTGCAACAAATATTTCAGAAGATTGTGGAAATATGTTGTTAAATGACCCAGGATCATCACTTACTGCTAATCTAGAGCAGCAAGGTTGCACTGCACTGTCCAATAGCAGTAGTGAAGAGATAAGGACCCATTCCTCATGGGAACATTCAGATGCCAGCTTCATTCAGGAAGCCATGGAGGAAGAGATGTCAAAGGGTAGACATATTGAGATGAGAAACTCTTTCTCCTCTCTAGATGACACTCTCTCAATGAGCATGCCACAGCTCAAAGAGAGACTTCTACTTGCAGAAGATCCAAGGCATCTTTGGTTATGGAAGGCCATGCATGAGGAGGAGGTCTCATCAGGAGATCCCACTGGAGGTGCAATTCAACATTTCATGAAGTGCAAGATTCTTCGAAGGATGGAGGAGCAGGGTGTCCTACCATGGGAGGATACCAAGTATTTGTAGAATGAGATCCATCACCCACATTGGGATGAGTGGATGGAAGTATGGAGCAAGAGGTTTCCAAACCCCTTGCAGATCTATGATATAAGCCAGCAAGAGGCATGGCTACGTTGGTTGTTTTTGGGTGAGTTTGATCACTACCCAAAAATTTCTATTTCTTTATCTCATGCCTTGAGTCTCAATGATAGGATGCATAAGAAAGATGCATGGTTTTCGTGGCTGTTAAGAAGAGAGTTTGGACATCATATGTTAAATCTTATGTCCATGTATTTGCCTTTGCCTGAGATATGTCTCATGTGCTCACATGTATTTATGTTTGAGATGTATTTCATGTATGTATATTGTTTTGGGAGGAAGGATAAATTCCCCATGATATATGATGGAGCTGGTTTGTACTTTGCTGATGAGGCAACTCACATGTCCATCAATGTATTATTGCTCCATGATCTGCATTTTGATAATGCAAGGAGGCAAAAAGAGTCCTTGTTGCTATGAATATTATTGAGAGAGTATGGGCTGAAATCTCTCCATACTCATCATGATGTTTTAGAAGGAATGTATGGCACATTTTCTGGTTATTTTGATCATGTACAGCTGATATATATTGATGTTTACTACCACATAGTAGATGAGCACTCATGCATAGCTAGTACCTTGTTGGAGGACAACTTGCCACATGACATTCTCAAGCAGTAGTTGGGAAAATTGCGTTGTATCCCTTGGATAGACCATTGGTATCATGGAACCATCAACATTTTCTGATTTGGATGCCAAATGGTGATGAGGTTCCATTCCTTTTGGATGGGATGGTTTGGGCCAGCATGATTCATGACATGGGGGATAGGATCTTTGGATATCTATTCTTCTTCTTGCCACTTAAGGGAAACCTATTTGTAGCCCAAGATCAGTATGTAATCTACCCTTGCCATGAGTGGAGAGGAAGACAGCATGGGGTAGGCCATCTTGCCTATCATGTTAAGCTATTCAACCCACCTTCTTTGCAGGAGCCTAAGGTGGAGAAGATCATTCATGAGTTGCCATGTTGGAGGGTGACTCATCTTGTATGGATGCTAGCTTGGGGGTGGAGCCTTTACATGGGAATGTTAGCTCCAAAACAAATTTCAGACTCCATGCCTTGGGAGGGAGTTTTTTAGTTCTATCCTAGCAGTTGCTCGAGGACAAGCAACATTTGCAAGAGAAGGACTGTAATATTCCTACTTTAGCAAGCAGCTAAGGGGAATATTAAAGTTTTGATTTGTTGGGTGTGGAGCCTGATTATCTTGTTTAATTTGTATCACAACATTGGACCCCTGTACATTAAAAGGGGTGGAAACGCCGCCCGTAATTAATCGCTGCCATGGGGGGTCCAGGGCGGGGCAGCAGCACTTTTCGGAGCCCCCCCTGGCGGGGGCTTTCGGGGGTAGCACCCCTGAAGCTAAAAACAGATGTAAAATTGCCTTGTAAAAGTATAGTAATTTCTAGTCAATCTGGGCCGTTCATTAGGCAAATGATCTGACGGTAGAAGCTATGTTTAGATTAGGGTTTTTTACCCTAGAAGGCAACCCCTCGTTTTTTATGAGGGCATTGTATTGCGGCTGTGCATTGTATGTGTATTATCGGAGCGATAAATAGAGAGGGAGACTGTGAGAAAGAACAGAGGATATTACAACTGATTTGTTGTAGGTTTTGTCTTTTCATTTTGCTGGATAATAGAAAGGAAGGACTGGCTGTTTGGGGTGGACGTAGCCCAAACTGGGTGAACCACGTATATCTGTGTCTCTCTGGTTTTATGTGTTTTTTGTGCTTGTATTTTCCAGATATTTTATGTGTTGCATTGCTCCATAATATATAATTTTCTAACATGATTTTGCACTTAGTAGTTGGATAAATGGGTAAGGAGGCCCATTATTAATAAAAAAATGAATAAAACCCATTATAATGTGAAAGGGGATCATCACAATAGATGGATTTTACATTTATGGGTGTGAACAAGGGAAAATGGATGAGGACATAGTCAAGTTTGACTAAGTCAACATGCATGCATGAAGAAGAGGAGATCATCAATAAAACCAGTTCAGTGTGAACAAGGATCAGCATAGACAGAAATTTGTGAGCTGGATTGATTGCACTTGAGTGTGAAAAAGGATGAGGCAGATTGAAGAGGTCAACCTTGAACACATCAAACAATGCAGTATGGAGGAGTGGCCTTGATGAAGGTTCAACGTAATTTTGGAAGGAGATTGCTCATGTGGAGTTGGAAACCCTAATGGGTGGGACCCAAGGTGAGAAGGCTCACAAAGTTTATAAGGAAGAGGATGGCTGCCATTTTTGGTTAGTCTAGATTATTATTGATTTTGTCTGTTTAGACTATTTGGCATCCTCTTGTTGTTTAGCAGAGCTGCAGTGCTATTTAGCACAAGGGTCTCTTGTTTAGGAATCCTTATCCTTTCTTGAGAGGCCTCAAGGAGGAGTATTGTACTTCAGTTTTCCAAACTCAGGCTTGTGGCCAAGCATCCTCCTTCAGCCACAACGTTATTTCTGTAGAGAATAGTGTTGTGTTGCAGGGTGTTACAGTGGAAAGTCCCCAACACCACTTTCTCAGCTTATATTTTTGAGGGGGGGGAGCTTCCCTTCCTTTGCAAGATCTGTTAAGAAGGTTTCTGAGCATTATGTACATCTTGGAATGTGGCCAAATCATTATCCATATTTGACTGCGCAGTCCTTGTCAGGATCTGCGTTATTTTTCATAGTGTTGCAGTAGCAGGGTTTGAACCCTTGCTTGTGAGCTTATTCCTTGGAGAAAGGGCCATCCCTTCTCCCGGAAAGCTTTGTACATATTACTTATTCTATTAATTGTATATGTTATCTATTTTTATTCATAGCAGCAGTGTAACTACATTTTCTAGATCTAGATCTGCAGATCAGCTATTGTGTACTTGTGCTCTCATGAAAACCCTTGCCGGGTTATCTCTTTGATGTATAAAAGGAGCTAGATCTCCATTTTCCTCCATGTTATGATATAATAAAATCCAGATCTGTTATTGTATCATATTATATCTGAAACACTCATAAAATCACGCTGTATATGCTTCAGTAACTTTCTATTGAGCTAAGTCATGGGATTTGGGCCTTTTTTAAGCCATACCGGGACCGGGAGGTCTGTTTAACGTAGATAGAGTGATTTTTTTTTGCTAAAATCTGGTATGTGAGTCCCATATAACATATTCTAAGGGATCCCACCGTTATTTTCCTCTTTCATTACACAAATAGCTGGGAATAACGTTTTTGGGGCTTAAAATGCTGCTTTTCCCCAACTTTTGGATCCTAGAATGAAGTACAAGTTGTTGTTGTGACATTAACAGATGATAATGTGTTTATTGAAACATTTCATGAGTGAATACAATGCTTCTACTCTAGAATTATGTTTATATATTGCTGCAGTCCCATTATTGGGCATTTTCTGGCCATTTTAGGTGTGAAAGGCTTGTTTATCTCACCTAGTTTGCTTGGTTTCTGATTTCGTCTTGGATTTAGATCTTAGATTATTAGATCTAAGAGATCCAAGGGCTAATCTTTTTTTCTGTAGCATACATTCCTGAAAAATACATTTTTCATGCATGCCTTGCTAACAATCCCAATTTGGGGATATTACAAATTTAGACATGCACACTTTCAGCAGTACTCTTTTTTGGGTATGGGGTTGTACCTCTTCTTTAAATCTGCCCTATTTTCATTCTTTCTTATTTTTGTGTTTTTTTTTTTGTGATCTCTCATCATGCAATGTTATGTACAATGGATGAAAGCTTCAAACTAGGATTATTGACAAGGATGTTTCTTGAGCATCTTGTTATTTACAATATCTCCAAATAAATCTTCTCCATTCAGCTCTTGTAAACATAAAACCTTGTTACCGTCATTTGAGTGCATGGTGTACGGATATTTCCAAAAATTTTCTAACAGGCCATGCTCTCCTTTGTATTTCCTCTTTGAATCTTGCTTCCAAACCTTTCTTCTGTCAAAGATCCTTCTTAGGTGGAAAAGGTATTCTTCATTAGTTTCAAAACAAAAATTATGTCATCAATGTATAACATAGTGAAGTAACTTAAAATAGGAGCCATGGCTTTTTGGAAAGTAGCTTCTGCATTCTCTAACTTAGAAGGCATTTGATCAAACATGTAGATGCCCCAGGGTGCTTTGAAAGTGTAATATCCCAAAATGGGAATACGTAGGTTTGAATAAATAATGCACTTTTGAGAATTCAGTGCACTGAAATAATTTTTAAGCTCCTGGATCCCTTATATCAGCTCATCTAATATCTAAATCCAAAAGGAGAGCAAAAACAAATCAAACTAGGTGGGTTAAACAGATCTCCCACAAACTAATCTAGTTGAAAATCACCCAAAGAGAGGGGTTGCAGCTATATGCAAAGAACTGCTTCAAAAATATCAAAGATCCACTGAAGTAAAGCAATAGGCTGATATGGAGGTCCAAATATTAGATGTATAATAGCAAATCAAAGTTACATTTCAGCCCATACATTGTGCAAGAGAAATAATAAGACAATACAGAAGAAACCCTCAGAAATGAGGTGCTACAACCATGGAAAAAGTCTGCATAAACTCAAAAGCGTTATTTTATTGGGCTGAAGTAGTAGTATAATATAACTCAGATCTAGAGCAGATCTATACATAAAAATATAGATCTAATTCAGATCTGTGTACAAGAAATTCTCATTTATACATTCCCCTTGGGGTTTTGTGCAAAACATGAAGCACATAGAGTAGATCTGAGATCTAGAGTTACAGATATGCAGAATTATTCAGAAATTTATGAATCATACAATAGGATAGCAGATCAGATCTGAAACAAACTTGGATTGGATGGCCAATCCATGGATCACCACAGTGAGAGGGAAGATCCTAACACCGGAGATCTCTCCTCCAATATGCAAACAAAACACCCTGCAACTTCTCCTTTGCAAATAATGCAGTCTAGGGAGAGAAACTGCATTGTAGGCTCTGAGAATGATTTGGCCTAATTCCAAGGTCTGGATCTGAAGCTCAACCAGCTAATGCACTCTTCTAGGAGTTTAAAAGACACACTCACTAATAAGAGGCACTAGTAGAATCTAGATCTGAGCAGATCTAGTGTCTTCCACTTGCTGCAACTCACAAGGAAAACCCAACCCTCAATAGGATTAGCGATGTAGGTGTAAGGTGAAGCTTGGCCCAAGCCTGATAGTGGACAAGATGGAACAAGTCTCCTCCAAGAGTTGCTCAAGGAAGGAGGTGGGAATCCTAAACAGGAAAGCCCAATAAGGGATGTCTAAGTAGACAATACCTTCAGAAAATAATATCTTCAACAACCCCTTCATGCTGCTCTCCTCTTCCTTTTATAAGATTGGAGTCTTGTCAAAACCCTAAACCACTTCATTAGTTTAGCCTCTTTCACATGTAGAATCTCCTTCTAGAACTGTGTTTTCCCTCAAACAGGTTCAATGCATCTAGATTGCGTTGTAGATATGGTCATGGTTGATTTGGTCATGTGGTCAACCTCTTTCACACTCAAGGTGTCTTCATTTTGACTAGCTAGCTTGATTTTCATTCACATTGAGTTGTATTTATTTAGGATCCACTCTTTGAGAATAAATGTTGTTGACTTGGTCAAACTTGACCTTGTCCACATAGTTTAGACATTGTTCACACATGTGGATGCTAGATCTGGTTATTTCATGATCCCTTTTCACACTATGAGGGATTTTTATTCATACTTGAGCAATTTATGAGCCTCCTTGCCCATTTATTCATCCATCTATATTTTAAAAGCAAAATTAATATTCCTATTAGCTGTAATCTAATTTAAGAATATTACAGTCTCCCCCTCCCAAATGTTGCTTGTCCTCAAGCAACTGCAAGGGTGCTGCAAAATCTCCCCTTCTTCTCTTGTGGCCCCCTCATCCAATAGTCTCCACCATTGCTTCAGATATTCTGCAATAGTCCCATCTTCCAATGGTTGCTCCCCAATGTGCAAGTTGGCGTTTGGTGAATAAACCCAATGGCTCTCATCATGAAGAAATGGAAGGTATATGTGAAAAAATCCTTGCTGATTCACGGCCTCCTTAAGACAAAAGTGGTGGCGAATCTCATTATGCATGAAAGACTCCCATCTCCATGCTATCATCCAAATGAAGTGGATCACCTCCCAGCTTGGAAATCCATAGAAAAACTCCTCCCCAATACATATGAGAGGCATATCCCTAGCAAACATATGGCTCACCCTACAAAGAAGCAAGTGCTCTATCATAGTGACCATATAATATCTCATGCTCCCATTGAAGCATGTAGTGCAAAAAGAGTGGGGAACTCCTTCCCCCAAGGACACATCCCACCAATGTGCCTCCCCTCCAACCGTGTTCCCAAGAGTAAGAACATTTCCAACAAATGGAATCATGATTAGAAGCATGCTAGCTGCCATGTATGATAAAGGAGACGAAATATGTTCCCTCATGTGCAACCAGCGCAGTTTTACCCTTAACTGCCATAGAATAGGAGATGACAAGTGCCTCCCCCAACACTTTTTTGCTGCCCCATCCTTCTTGAATGCTTGGAGAATGTGCATCATATTTGGTGTAAAAGAATCACACCATGAAGGACAAAATAAATTTCCAAGATCCTCCAAGGAATGACCTGCATCAACATAGTTCATGGCCTTGAGTGGCCCACGAAACCCATCATAAATAGTGCCCCCTCTTGGCACAATTTCCTGCAAATGAGTGTTAGAAAATATAAGCATATAGGAGATACATCATAATATTCAGAAAGACAAGTCCCTCCATATACTTGTTTTGTATCAGTGAGGTAACTCATGGATGAGTCCCCTCTCACACTCAATGAGTAAGGGGGTGTGAATGATGGCTCTTCCCAAGAGCTATTTTCCTCCTTATCTAACAAATAATCCATGCACTTCTTCATATGAGAGTGCACCTCTTCCTTGAAACCTTCCCACATGAACCCATCTAAGATAGTATGATATGCTCTAATGAAACCAGTGGGTTTGGAAAGCAGTATCTCATAGGTTGCATTTAGCAGTTTCTCCTTAAGCTTGGAGTCTCTAACCAAATAGATAAGATCATGGAAATAAATGACTCCCTCAACTACCTTATCCATTACCTTCCTATCAAGAACCTCACATGTGAAAAGATCCTTGGATTATTCCATCATGAGTTGGGAATCCCAATAAGGATCTAGGCTTCCCAAAAATGACAACGTTGTAGAGGTTTGAAAAGCAGCCCCTGTCATATCATGGCTCTCCTCTTTGACATATTTGTTGCCAAAGTCACATGCTGGAGTGCTAAAAACTCCCTTGCAGCTGATCTTGCTCAAGACAAGATTGAAGTAGATGGAAGTCAACTTCCCCTCGGAAAGTTCTTGTCTTCCAATACTTCCTTAATTTGGCCCATGCATGCAAGAGTGTTAACATTTTCTTTTCATGTTCAGAAATATCCTTTGTGAATGAAGATACCATGGGCTGCCACAAAGATATGGATTTTCCATGTGTCCTCATGTCCATGCCATCATAGACTTCTAATTCCTCCTTTCTCAGTGCAGATAACTGAGTGGGAGATAGCAATTCCCCTTTCAAGAAATTTTTCACCTCTCTTTTGAATTCATGAGAGATTCTCTGCACTGTGCTGGCTTCTCCCAAGGCTCCCTCCTTAGCCAAGTATGCAAATGTTGCCCATAGTTGAGAGAACACTTTAGTTTTCTTCCAATCAATAGGTGCTTGAGGTGCTCTTGTTGTGACTGCATTATCATCTCCTGCCTTCCCCTCCTCCTCTTCAATAACTGAAGGTGCCTCATCATCAATAAGAGACCTTAGATCTTGGTCATCTATTGAAGGAGGAATATTCATGCCTTCCTCTTGAGAAGACAACCCTTCATCTAATGGAGATCTTGCCCTTGGCAAGGCATGCAAAAAACTTACACCTTCTTCCATGGTTTTTAGAAATGGAGTTGGATTCATAGACCCTCCCAACTGATGCAAGAGATTTGTTTGATATGGTTTGATAGTCTCAATAGAAGATTTTACATAGGAAGTTTTATCAAACCTTTCTGCTAATATTCCAATAAAATTTGCATAAGTAGGTGTATTTTCATTCCTTAAGGAAAAAGACTCAAACAACCACCAATCATATGCTTTACCTTAAAAATGCAGTGCTGCTACTTTGATGGCTTCAATTTCTAAAACTTGATGTTGCTGCAGAAATTTGTCTAGCTCCTCCACCCAAACCTTGACTGGACATTTAGTTGATCCATTAAAAGTAGATAGAAAGAATCTACCCACACCATGATACTTCCCCTTTGTGCTTCTATCCTCCTTGATCTTTCAAAATCCTTGGAAGTTCAAGTTATCTTTGAACTCCTTATATTGGGCTTCATATTCCTGCAAATACTCTCCAAGAGTCTCCTTCTTGGGCACACCTCCTTTCTTCCTCTTCATGAATAAATCAGTGACAGAACGTTGAAGATTTGGTGATATGGTTGAGTGCTCATACCCATAAGATGAGGATGTATAATTATTCTCATGCATATATCTTTTAGATCCAATTGGGGAAACTTCACGGTCTATCCTCTTTATTCCTCTGTTCTTTTCATTTGGCTTAAACAGAGTTTGGAACAGAGTTCTTGAGAACTCTTTCCCTTCCATCCTTCCAAGAAAAGGGTTTTGACCCTTACTTCCTGTGTCTTCCATGCAATAATTCTCCTTCTTCTTTCTTCTCCCTTCCTGAAAATATATCTTGGCTTGATGCTCACATGCTGAGCCAAGGATCAAGCTGATACCACCGCAATATCCAAAATGGAATAACATAGCAAGCTCACAAACCATGCACTCCTCGAGAATTCATCGCATCAAATGAGCTGCAGCCTCCCGGATCCCTTTAGATCAGCTCATATAAGATATAACCAAAAAGGAGGGTAAAAACAAATCAAACTAGGTGGGTTAAACAAATATCCACAAACTAGTCTAGTCAAAAATCACCCAAAGAGAGTGGGCCGCAACTATATGCAAAGGACTGCCTTAAATAACTCAAATAACGTAGACCCACTAAATCAAAGCAACTAAATCAAAGAAATAGGCTGATATGGAGGTTCAAATATCAGATGTATAATAGAAAATAAGAGAGTTACATTACAACCCATACATCAGAAGAGAAGAATAATACAAGATAGGAGAAATCCTCGGAAATGAGGTGATTGAGGTGCTATGTACCGTAGCTTGAAATACAACATCAGATAAAATCAACAAGAGCATAGACAATAGTTGGCAATGTAATATAACTCAGATCTAGAGCAGATATGTACATAAAAAGATAGATCTAATTCAGATCTTTTTACAATAAATTCTCATCTATACATTCCCCTTGGGGTTTTGTGCAAAACATGAAGCACAGAGAGTAGATCTAAGATCTAGAGTTGCAGATATGCAGAAATCTTCAGAAATTTCTGAAGCATACAATAGGACAGAAGATAAGATCTGAAACAAACATGGATTGGATGGCCAATCCATGGATCACCATAGTGAGAGGAAGAATCCTAACATTGGAGATATCTCCTCCAAAATGCAGACAAAACACCCTACAACTTCTCCTTTGAAAATAATGCAGTCTAGGGAGAGAAACTACACTGTAGGCTCTGAGAATGATTTGGCCTGATGCAAAGATCTGAATCTGAAACTCAATAAGCTAATGCACTCTTCCAGGAGGTTAAAAGACACACTCACTGAGAATATTCACTAGTATATTCTAGATCTGAGCAGATCTAGTGTCTTCCACTGTTGCAACTCACAAGGACAACCCAACCCACAATAGGATCAGCGCTGTAGGTGTAAGGTGAAGCTTGGCCCAAGCCTGATAGTGGAAAATATGGAACAAGTCTCCTCCAAGAGTTGCTCAAGGAAGGAGGTGGGATTCCTAAACAGGAAACCCCCAATGAGGGATGTCTTAGCAGACAATACCTTCAGAAAATAATAATCTTCAACAACCCTTTCATGTTGCTCTCCTCTTCCTTTTATAATATTGGAGTCTTTTCAAAACCCTAAACCACTTCATTATTTTAGCCTCTTTCACATGTAGAGTCTCCTTCTAGAACTACACTATCCCTCTAGGAGGTTCAATGCATCTAGACTACGCTGTTGATATGGTCATGGTTGACTTGGTCAAGTGATCAACCTCTTACACACTCAATGTGTCTTTATTTTGACTAGCTAGCTTGATTTTCATTCACATTGAGCTGTCTTTATTTAGGATCCACTCTTTGAGAATAAATGTTGTTGACTTGGTCAAACTTGACCTTGTCCACATAGTTTAGACATTGTTCACACATGTGGATGCTAGATCTGGTTATTTCATGATCCCTTTTCACACTATGAGGGATTTTTATTCATACTTGAGAAATTTATTAGCCTCCTTGCCCATTTATTCATCCATCTATATTTTAAAAGAAAAATTAATATTCCTATTAGCTGCAAGCTAATTTAGGAATATTACAGAAAGTGGCTTTATGCTGATTAGTTGGAAGTATTATCACCTGATTGTAATCTGAAACACTATTAAGCAATGACATATTGTTATAAACTTCTACCCCTTGCAGCATATGATTTTGGTTAAGAAAAGGGTGTTTTTTTTTCAGGGAGGTTTGATCTAGGCCTCTGAAGTCTACACATAGCCTATATCCCTTTTCTTTCTTTCCTAGTGACACAATATGCTCCAAATATTTGTGGTTTTTCTTGAAAGGGATCATACTTAAAGAATTGTTTGTGTCAAAAGGTTTCAAGCTCTCATGATCATATGTAAAGGCATCTTCCAACTCTTTGCACAGTCTTATGTATTTATGTTTTGTGTGAGGTGACAAATTCTTGGATAACCTGATCATTTTGGGTTTTTCTAGGTTTTGTATGTTGTATTCTTCTATGTCAGCCTCAGTAGGTACCACTTTAGGCTTATTGACACCATCTTTGGCATAAAACCACTTTTATAAAGTGACAAAACCTTTTGGTGATGAGTTGTCTTTGTATGGCAAGACCTTAAGATTCTTTTGATATAGGTTCCTATAAAACTCTGGTATATGAAAGTATTCCAACATTTTTACATTGGCAGAAGGGACTGGTTCTGTTTTTTATGCTTTTTTTTCATTGGAGTGGCATTTTTTAGACTCTAAATTGGTTTTTGGTTTTGCAATTTCATTTTCAGTTTGCAGAAAATTAAGTTCAGCTTTGCCATCATATTGTTGTTTTGGGCTGCTAGAGCTTTGGCTGCTGAGTTTGTCATGCATTGTATGGTTTGACTGTTGAGGTATGTCTAGATTTGTCTCAATTTCAATGTCCTCTTCATTACATAAAATTAATGAATCTAGATCTTGTTAGAAAATTAAATATTACAGAGAAATGAAACACATAAAATATGCAGAAAACACAAGCACACAAAGCACATAAAACTAGAGACATAGATATACGTGGTTCACCCGGTTTGGGCTACATCCACCCCGAACAAACATTCCTTCCTTTCTATTATCCAACAAAATGAAGAGACACAACCTACAGCAGATCCACTATAATATCATCTGTTCTCCCTCACAGTCTCCCTATCTATTTCTCACTCCGAGAATACACATACAATACACATCCGCAATACAATACCCTCATACCAAGCGAGGGGTTGCCTTCTAGGGAAAAAAAAACCCTAAACTAAATAACACTTCTACCATCAAATCATTCGCCTAATGAAAATCCCAGATTGACTAGAAAGCAATATATTTTTACAAGGAAATTTTACATATGTTTTTATTTGGGGACGTTGCCCCTGAACTCCCCACCATGGGGGGCTCATAAAGGTAAACCCCCCCCTAGACCCCTAGAACCATTTAATTATGGGTGAGTTGCCACCCACATTAAGGTATTGCATACCAACGTTGTGATACAAAATAAACAAGATAATCAGGCTCCACACCCAACAATCTCCAACTTGGAGACTGATTGTAGCAACTCCACCACTGCTTCATTTGCTGGACAATGACTCCTCTTTGGACCTGGATATGTCTCATCTTCATCATCATCCTTGAAGACCAATTGAAACTGAGCATAATCTCAGTTTCTCCCTAGTTATAACTTTTGTTAGCATATCTGCAGGATTTTGGCTAGTGTGTATCTTTTCCAGCTTCAACTGTTCATCTTCCAATACTGAACATATGAAATGGTACTTGAGCTATATGTGTTTAGTCCTGGAATGAAATGTTGAGTTCTTCGCAAGATGAATGGAACTTTGGCTATCACTTTATAACGTGCCCATATCATGCTTCTTACCCAATTCATCCATAAACCTTTGTAACCAAATCATTTCCTTACTAGCCTCTGTAGCAGCAACATATTCTGCTTCTGTTATTGAATGTGCAACAACACTTTGGATTTTTGAAACCCAACTAACAACTGTTCCACCTACAGTAAATACATATCTTGTAGTGCTCCTCCTGTTATCTCTGTCACTTGCCATATCTGCATCAACATATCCCTGTAGAGAAATGTTTGAACCACCAAAGCATAATGCTTGATTTATGGTACCTCTCAAATATATGAGAATCCATTTTACTGTCATCCAATGTTCTTTTCCTGGATTGTTCATGTACCTACTTACAACTCCCATTGCATGTGCAATATCAGGCCTTGTGCAGACCATTGCATACATTAAGCTTCCAACTGCTGATGCATATGGAACTTTAGACATATAGACCATTTCTTCTTGGGTCTTGGGGCATAGCTCCTTACTAAGTTTGAAATGGCTAGCAAAAGGTGTACTAACTAGCTTTTCATTCTACATATTAAATCTTTTCAACACCTTTTGTATGTACTCATTCTAAGATAGTATTAATTTGCGATTTTTCTTGTCTCTAGTTATTCTCATACCAAGGATTTGTTTTGCAACTCCCAAATCCTTTATTGCAAATGAATTTTCCAATTTTCTTTTGAGAACATTTATTTACTGTATGTTATACCTTGCAACAAACATGTCATCTACATACAATAACAATATAATATCGCTGCCATCATTTTGCATTTTCAGATAAACACAATGATTAGAGTGACATCTAGTATAACCTTGTTCAGACATACACTTGTCAAATTTTAGATACCACTGCCTTGGAGCCTATTTTAAGCCATACAAGCTCTTATTTAACATGCACACTAATTTTTATTTCCCTTCGACCTCATATCCTTCTGGTTGCTGCATATAAATCTCTTCCTCCAAATATCCATGGAGAAATTGTTGGCAATATGATGCAGAGTGTTGTCCTTGATGGCAACCCACTGAATGAAGATGAAGACATGAGATTGTTGGCATGTGTTGTCCTTGATGGCAATACACCTGATGAAGTTATTTTTGACTTGATGGACTTGGTAAATGATGTAAATCTGATGTGAAATGATGTTAGTTAGCAACATGATGCTGAGTGTTGTCATTGAATGGAAACCCACTTGATGAAGTTGTGCTTGATAGAATATGTTCTTGATGAAGTAAATATGATGTATCTACAGTGAGTATAGAAGGGAATGAAGAAAGAAATTTAGTTTGTACTAGATCTATGATAAAAAGAGTATGTCTCAAGGCATACGCGGATTTGCCTAGAAGAAGTCGCGTATGCACGCGGGAAACAACGTTCCAAGTCGCGTATGGGCAAAAGCGCTCAAAAAGTGCAAAACCAGGGGTAACCACCATGGTATTGACCCATTATATTGGGTAATGTTTCGTCTAAATGACCCCGTCCAGGAATACCATCGGAAGTAATGTAGTTTTGGGCTCATGGTATTGTTTTGGCTCATGGTATTGAAAAAGGGGCTCATGGTATTGAAAAAGGGTAAACCTATATAAAGAGAAGAAATTCATTGTGCAAATCATGAGTGTGGGTGCAAGATGTTTGAGCTTGAATGAATACTTCTCTCTGAAGTATATCTGAATGGAAAGGGTTACAGTTGAATGATAGATCTGAATGCATGATGCACCAATGAAGAAATGATGAAGAAGGGAATCTAGATCTGGAATGTATTTGTATTTGCTAGATCTGTTTATGGAATGATTAGATCCGAGATGAGGCGAACATCTGTCTGAAGTGAAGGGTTAAATCTGAACTGAATATCTGATCTGAAGAAGTATAGTACCAGAATGACGAAGATCCATACGCTAGTTCGTCGCAGGAAGTTGCAGGCGCGTTTTCGCCGAAGAGAGAAAGCGCGTATGCGCAATGAAATTGAATCTATAATATATACAGTAGGATACACTGCTTATGGAACGCAAGGCACGAAGATACAATAAAATACATCGAAAAGGAAAGCGCGTATGAAAACTAGGGTTTGTTGAAGCATGTGGTAAGAAATGTCTGATCTGTTCTGCTGGTTTACTGATATCTGTCAGTGAGTTATATGTATCTGCTTCATGGTTGACTGTGCTTAAAAGTATGGAAAGGGTCTAGTCTGGAAATATGATGAAATGTGGCCTGCAAGTGGTGTCCTAGTGGAAGCTTTGGATCCAGTGTGAAAATTGATGAAACGTGGTCCATAGAGGTGCCGAGGGTTGTAGCCTTCAGTCAGGGGGTTGTAGCTCCCTTCTAGGTGAGACTGGTAAATGAGATCGGGGGGTCGTAGCTCCCTTCCAGGAGAGGCTAGTAAACGAGTCAGGGGGTTGGAGCTCCCTTCCAGGAGAGGCTGGTAAACGAGTCAGGGGGTTGGAGCTCCCTTCCAGAGAGGCTAGTAAACGAGCGCAGGTGGGTGCCTGCGTGCTGGTCAAGTCTGCGCCAGCACATATGTTGTAAGATGTTTTCTCTATAATAAAATATTGAAGGCTGAGCAACTGCAGCGGTGGTTTTCTCCCGATTTGGGTTTCCACCTAAAAATCCTGGTGTTCATGTGTGATGCTTTGTGTGATGGTTTATTCTGTTCTTACTGCACATGTTTACTGTTTATTGAAAATCTGATGAATGAATGATGGAATAATATAAGTGAAGATTTAATGACAGATCTAGATCTCTGTGTATACGCTAGTTTCATAAAGGGGATCCGCGTATATACGCTAGTTTACTGAAGGAAAGTAGCGTATGGGTTTTAAGGAATGAAAAAGTAAAAATATTTGATTATGCAGCAAATACTGATTCACCCCCCCCCCCCCTCTCAGTATTTTTCCCAACAATTGGTATCAGAGGGTGGTCCTTCTGCAGAAGCTTGATCGCTTGAAGGAGATCTGTCGCAATGGGAAGTCAAGAAGGAGTGATGTCTATAAAGCCACCTCTATTCAATGGAAGCAATCTGATATTCTGGAAGGTATGAACAAAAGCATATCTGCAAAGTCTTGGTGCAAATGTATGGGCAATCGTGGAAGAAGGTTATCAATACCCGGCAAGTATTCCTACTGATGCAGCAGAAAGGAAGAAGTATGAAATCAATGCCAAAGCAGTAAATGTCTTATTAGGAAGCATGTCTAAACCAGAATTTGCTAAAGTGATGTAGCTACATTCAGCAAAAGAAATATGGGACAAAATCATTCTAAGTTATGAAGGAGACACAAAGGTAAAAAGTGAAAAACTCCAAACTCTTAGAATTGAATATGAAAATTTGAAGATGCATAGTGATGAGAGTATTGCTCATTTCTTCTTATTTCTAGATGATATTGTAAATCGAATGAGAAATTTGGGTGAAACCATAACTGATACTACTCTGGTGGAAAAAGTCTTAAGATCGTTGACTTCAAAATTTGACTCTAAAGTTTCAGCTATTGAAGAAAGGCAAGATCTGCAAACTCTTACTATTGTTCAATTACATGGTATTCTGACTGCTTTTGAAATGAGACAAGGAGGTCCCTCCCAAATCAGAGAAGCTGCTTTTAAGGTATTTGCAAGAGGAAAAGAAAAGGAAGTTGTGAAAGAATCTAGCTATATATCCGAAGAAGAAGAAGCGAATTTCGTGAGAAAACTCCAACTAGGTACTGGAATATTCAAAGGTAAGCTTCCCTTCAAATGTTTTGAGTGTGGAAAAGTTGGTCACTATGCTTCTAAATGTCCTTATAGAGAAAAACATGGTAAAGGGAAACAATTTGAAAAGAGGAAGAGTTATTATGCAAATGAAGATGATGATGAAGTGTCCAGTGAAGATGAAGAAGATTCTGACCATGATCTGAAAGTACTCATGGCAAAGAAGCAAAAGAAGAAGGCTACTCGAAACAAGAAGATATCTCAGAAAACTTGTATAGCATAAATTGAAGAAGATGAATCAGATAGTGATTGGGGTCATTGGAATACTCTTATTGGTGCAAACAATAGTGAAGATAGTGAAAGTAAAGTTGTGGATCTAGAAGAAGCTATCAAGGTTAAAGTTGAAGAACTACAAAGTTCATCTAAGAAGCAAGAAAATATCAACAAAGAGATGATCTCTCAAATGGAAAAACAAATAGAAATGTTGAATGAACAGGTGGACAAATATCAAAGGTTCCATACTTATGCATCTAATCGAATTAAAGAACTAGAAGCAGAAATCAACGATCTAAATGCAGATCTCAAAAAATCAAGCAAGAAGAATGAAGGACTTGAAGCTGCAATCATCTCTCTGCAAGAAGATCTTGAAGCATCAAGTAAGAAGAATGAGGAACCTCTACAACCATTTGAAAAGGAAGGCCTTGAAGCAGAAATCATTTCTCTCAAAGAAGATCTGGAAAAATCAAATAAGAAGAATGAAGAGCTGCAACAAACATGTGAAGAAAACGAGAATTGGTTGAAAGAAGAGATTCTAAATCTGAAGGATCAAGTAGAAGATGGAAGAAGGAAAGAAGAAAGCATTACAAAGCAATGTCAAGCCTTGGAAGTTGAGGTAAACATTCTCAAAGGTAAATTAGAAGAAAAGGTTAAACTTTTGAGGTTTCAAGATAGTACTAATATCTTGGACAATATTCTGAGTAATCAAAGGTCTCCTGCTATCAAACTTGGTCTTGGTTTCCATGAAACCGTTAAAGGAGAATCTAGCTCACAAGGAAGTGCTAAAAATTCAGAGGATGTCAATGTAAAACCTGAAGTGTTGAAAGAGACAAAAGGTCAACCAACAATGATGAAATCTCAAAGGAAATCAGTCAATAATGTTGAATGCTTTAAATGTCATAATTATGGGCATGTTGTAGCAAATTGCAGGAGCAGATCATTTCAGCCTCAAACAAACAGTTCCTACATAGAAAGGTACTCTGGTTTCTTCAAGGGATATTGTTTTTCATGTAACAAGTATGGACATAAAGCAGCTGATTGTAAAAGGAGGAAGATTAGAAATACTCATTGTGATTCTTATGCTTATTTCTCTGGACACATGAGATGTTATTCTTGTAACAAGTATGGACATGTAGAAAAGGAATGCAGGTTGAACAGATCTGAGAAAGTGGACAATTTTCAGCACACAGTTAGGAAGTTCAAACAAATCTAGAAAAAGATGGAGGACTGATCAGAAACGTAGGGAATATTGACCCTACTGCAGTCATCCACTTCTGAAGCTTACTTCTCTGATTGACTGCAGGAATGATGTGGGATACATTATGAGATTTAGTAATGTATCGTCACAGGGGGAGAAATGTATGATGTCTCTCATGATTGATTTGATTATTCTGGTTATATGTATTTCTGACAGAGCATCTGATATGAAGAAGACAGGTACAGGAAGTACAAGTTCAGGGGAAGATGAAGGAATGTGAAAAATTTCTATGCTTCACTTTCCATACGCGGGTTATATTAACAAAAGTCACGTATACACGCGAGTTCCATCAGACACAGTCGCGTATGCATTTATGATAAGAGAATTGGGATGACAGCAGAAGATCAGGAACAGAGGTTCAGGGGGAGCATCAGTCTGACTGTTAATAACTGTATTATTGACTCAACTTCTCAGTTCTAAATAATGATGATATGATACTTGATGTCTTATGTTGAAGATTATGGATGAGTCCTGTTCGCTTTTTGATGAAGAGTATTCGTTGATGAGATGAAAGTCTTATAATTCAAAAATAAGGATAGATCATACAGAGATTGTTGCTGATGACTTGCTGATGAAGATGTTCAGGTTGCACAAGTTAAGAAGGAGCACTAGTTCAGGGGGAGCAGCAGGTTGAATACTAATGATTGCATTGTTGGCAATATGACTGCTTACTCTTTGGTTTTTATGATACTCATGCTCAAATGATGATGACTTGGTACATGGTTTATTATGATGATATTTTGAGCCCTGGTTGCTGATAAGTATCTTTTGTGCTCACACATGGATGAGTTGGATGTCGTTTGATTCAGAAATAAGAATAGATCATGCAGAGTTTGTTACTATGGTTGAGATATTTCGCCTACATATGTTACTTCATGTTAAATCTTGAAGATCTTGATGATATTGGACCACATGGATGATTTCTTAACACATATTTGAAGATGTCGTTCTGGTATGATAATCTCTCTTGGAAAGATTGTATTGATGCTGCAAATAATCTGAAGGCTTGGTTACTAATGTGCTTATGCTACAACCGTTGGATGACGCTTGAAGACACAACTACACTGTTCTATCTATCTGTAGTCCAGGGAAGCATTCAAATATCCTAGAAAGAAGCTGAACACTGTCTTTTCTCACAAGAGGATCAGATCTGGTTGAAATATAGAAGATGGTATTGGATACGTGGGTTTCCTGAAACACAGTCGCGTATATACGCGAGTTCATGCACAGAAAACCGCGTATGTCTGATTGCTGAAAATTTTATGTTTGGATTCAGCTCTCTTTAGCACAACTGCAGTGCTGTTTGGTATCTCTGATACTGTTTGGTATCTCTGGTGGTATTCCAGTTGTCATAATTCTATTTCTAATGTTTTGATAAAGATGCCTTGATGATTTGTTGGTGAAAGTGTTCAGGATGCACAAACTAAGGGGGAGCCTTAGTCATATGGAAAGGTTGCTTGGTTGCACAGATTCAGGGGGAGCATTAGCTTTGCTGAGTATAATGCATTGTTGGCATTATGATGGTTCTGAAATATGTTCTCTTTCTTGAGGACTTTCTGGTGTTGGTCTTAAAGTTATATTTGTAGTTTGATGAAAAGGTCATGTAGAGGTCCATGATGTAAAATTGTAATATTCAGTCATGTAAGGACTTGATATATTTGTAAACCCACTTGGTTGGGTAGCTGAGTCAAATTTTGTAAACCCACTTGGTTGGGTAGCTGAGTCAAATTTGTAAACCCACTTGGTTGGGTAGTTAAGTCTCATATGTAAATCCACTTGGTTGGATATTTCTGATGTAAGTATGAGTCATTGGTGATAGAAATTGACAGAGTCATGTAATTTTAGGCTGGAAAATTATGTTTGGGGATTCAAGATAAACTCAGTGGGGAGCTTGGTATAGTCATGATATATCAGATTCTGAACGTTTTCTTCCACATGAGGGAGAAAAGGGGGAGAGGTATGTTGTTATTTGATCCGCCCTTTGCCCTTGATGTCAAAGGGGGAGAGTGACATGGTGTTTGAATGAAGAGAAAGAATGGTGTCAGAAATGGAGAGAGTGACATGGTGTCATTGTATTCTTAATGTACCTATCTGTTGTGGTAACCAAATTACTATCTGTGGTTGCCATCAAGTCCAAAGGGGGATATTGTTGGTAATATGATGCAAAGTGTTGTCCTTGATGGCAACCCACTGAATGAAGATGAAGACATGAGATTGTTGGCATGTGTTGTCCTTGATGGCAATACACCTGATGAAGTTATTCTTGACTTGATGGACGTGGTAAATGATGTAAATCTGATGTGAAATGATGTTAGTCAGCAACATGATGCTGAGTGTTGTCATTGAATGGCAACCCACTTGATGAAGAAGATGGCAACTTACTTGATGAAGTTGTGCTTGATAGAATATGCTCTTGATGAAGTAAATCTGATGTATCTACAGTGAGTACAGAAGGGAATGAAGAAAGAAATTTAGTTTGTGCTAGATCTATGATAAAAAGAGTATGTCTCAAGGCATACGCGGATTTGCCTAGGAGAAGTCGCGTATGCATGCGGGAAACAACGTTCCAAGTCGCGTATGGACAAAAGCGCTCAAAAAGTGCAAAACCAGGGGTAACCACCATGGTATTGACCCATTGTATTGGGTAATGATTCGTCTAAAAGACCCCGTCCAGGAATACCATCGGAAGTAATGTAGTTTTGGGCTCATGGTATTGTTTTGGCTCATGGTATTGAAAAAAGGGTAAACCTATATAAGGAGAAGAAATTCATTGTGCAAATCATGAGTGTGGGTGCAAGATGTCTGAGCTTGAATGAATACTTCTCTGTGAAGTATATTTGTATGGAAAGGGTAAAGGCTTGATGATAGATCTGAATCTATGATGCACCAATGAAGAAAATGATGAAGAAGGGGATCTAGATCTGAAATGTATTTGTATCTACTAGATCTGTTTATGGAGTGATTAGATCTGTGATGAGGCGAACATCTGTTTGAAGTAAAGGGTTGAATCTGAACTGAATATCTGATCTGAAGAAGTATGCAGCTCTGTAATGGTTGAAGATCCATACGCTAGTTCGTCGCAGAGGAAGCGCGTATATACGCGGCTTCGCTGAAGAGAAAGCGCGTATGCGCAATAAAATTAACTCTGTAATATGTACAGAAGTATACGTTGGTTTATGTGAAAGGAAGTGCGTATATACGCGACATCAGAAAAAGGAAAGCGCGTATACAAACTAGGGTTTGCTGAAGTCTGTGGTAAGAAATGTCTGATCTGTTTTGTTGGTTTACTGATATCTATCAGTGAGTTATATGTATCTGTTTCATGGTATGGAGTGGGTCCAGTCTGAAAATATGATGAAACGTGGCCTGCAAGTGGTGTTCTAAAGGAAGCTTTGGATCCAGTGTGAAAATTGATGAAACGTGGTCCATAGAGGTGCTGAGGGTTGTAGCCTTCAGTCAGGGGGTTGTAGCTCCCTTCCAGGTGAGGCTGGTAAACGAGGTCAGGGGGTTGTAGCTCCCTTCCAGGTGAGGCTGGTAAACGAGATCGGGGGGTCGTAGCTCCCTTCCAGGAGAGGCTGGTAAACGAGTCAGGGGGTTGGAGCTCCCTTCCAGGAGAGGCTGGTAAACGAGCGCAGGTGGGTGCCTGCGTGCTGGTCAAGTCTGCGCCAGCACATATGTTGTAAGATGTTTTCTCTATAATAAAATATTGAAGGCTGAGCAACTGCAGCGGTGGTTTTCTCCCGACCTGGGTTTCCACCTAAAAATCCTGGTGTTCATGTGTGATGCTTTGTGTGATGGTTTATTCTGTTCTTACTGCACATGTTTACTGTTTATAGAACATCTAATGAATGAATGATGAAATGATATAAGTGAAGAACTAATGGCATAATTAGATCTCTGTGTATACTCAAGTTTTATGAAGGATATCCGCGTGTATACGCTAGTTGGCTTTAGTAAAGTAGCGTATGGGTTTTAGAGCATGAAAAAGTAAAAAGTTTCAGTTTGCCCTAAATACTAATTCACCCCCCCCTCTCAGTATTTTTCCCAACAGAAATGTTGTCTTTACATCTAATTGTTCAAGATGTAAATATTCTGCTGCTACAAGACTTAAAATCGTTCTGATTGGAGTCATCTTAACAACAGGAGAAAATATTTCATCAAAATCAATACCTTTCTTTTGTGCAAACCCCTTCACCACAAATCTAGCTTTGTACCTCTGTTTTTCTCCATCTTCTTCATTCAGCCTGTAAACCCATTTATTCTACAATGTAGTTTTACCTACAAGCAACCTGACTAAGTCCCAAGTCTAGTTATGCATGAAGGAGTCCATATCTTCTTCCATGGCTAGCTCCCACTTCTTCCTGCTTTCAACATGCATTGCTTTTTTATAACATTCAGGTTCACTAGAATAATTCAACAATAAATAATATAATGAAGGAGAGTATCGTTCAGGGGGTCTACTTATCCTGGTAGATCTTCTAACACCACTTTCAGGTGTTTGAGGTGCCTGTTGCTGTTGTTGTGGCTCTTGATTATTATTATTTTTAGGCACCTTTACCTTTTTTGTGATATCATTAAGAACTGTGCATTCTTTGTTTTCTTCTTCTTGTTTCTTTTCTGCAACTGATTCTTATACAATACATTTTCATTGAATATTACATCTCTGCTCCTAATGATTTTGTTATTTTCATAATCATATAAGCGATAACAAAAATAATTAACACCATATCCAATAAAGGTACATTTCTTTGATTTTACCTCAAGCTTTGTTCTATTTTCTTTATTAATATGGACAAAGGCCTCACAACCAAAAGGCTTTAAAAAGAGTAGTTTACCTTTTTACCTGTCCATGCTTCCTTTGGAATACCACCATCCAAGGAACTTGAAGGCCTTCTGTTTATTAGATAAACAACAGTATCTACAGCATCTGCCCAAAATTGTAAAGGCAATCCTGCATGCAATCTCATGCACCTTGCACGCTCCATGATTGTTATGTTCATCCTTTCTGACACATACGCCTCCCCCTGGACCCCCCAGACAACATTTAATTACTGGTGGTGTTTCTGCCCCCATTAAGGTACAGGGGTCGAACGCTGTGATACAAAATAAACAAGATAATCAGGCTCCACACCTAATAGATTTTAATGAATGGAATAAAGAGGTGTGTTGTTTGGTATTTCTTGGCCAATAACCATATAATTCAAGTGTGATTCTTGGTATAACCTCCTTGTTTGGTTAAAAACAAAGATGGTAGCATATGACATGTATAGTTGAAGGTTACCTTGAAGTTTAGCTCCCCAAGATCTAGATAAGAGCATGCCATACGTGGGGGGAATGTCGGCTACTACTATGTCCATGACGAGACCCTTAGCAGGAATTTGTACCAGATTGACACATAGATCCTTGATTAAACCCAAACACTTGACTCTACTTGAATCAAAGGAATACAGGTCCTTGTAAAGTTTGGTTATTTCTAGGCCTAATATCTCCATCACCACCATTGGCATGAGGTTGTGAGAGGCACCAGATTCTAGCATGGCATTACGTAAGATTTTTTCATGTATGTTTAGGCTAACATAGAAAGGGGGAATATCTCCTTCTATTTTCCCTCTACTTCAGGTCCAAACAACAGTTCTGGTTTGTCATCAGTCATATGTAGAGTGTCGGTATCATTTCCTATGTTCAAAACTTTCAAAACTTGGGATCTGTACATGTCTTGGGTAATCAGTTCAGTGAGAGGTAAGGTTATCTTGATTTTAGAAATATTTCCTTCAAAACTGAAAGGTACTTGTGTTTTGGGCATATTTACATCAGTTTTATTAGCCATAATTTTTTCTACAAGTTTTATTTGTTGATTCTTATTTGGGGCTTTGGACAAAAGAGTTTTCTCAGGGCCACTAGTAGGTGCACTAGGGCAGGTTGGGTCACCACTTTGTTGGCTAGTTTTGTCTTTGTTTGGATCATATTTCTTAGCCATGGTGTTGGAACTGTTTGTTGTCCTATTAGGAGTATTTTAAGGGGTTTTCCTAACAACAATGTTTAATTTTTTATTTTTGGATATTTCTTGGTTCCTCTTACTCCTAAGGTCATATTTATTATGGACTTCCATTATGGCATTTTAAAATCCCAAATTGTAGTCTTTAGAATCATTGTTGTTTGTTTCAGTTTGATATGAGGAAAAGCAACCTTGTTCTTCTTCAGTGAGAAAAAAATCACCCTCATTATCAGAGCCTATCAAGTTTACATGGTTTTCTTCTGGCTGTTCAGTATCTCTTTCCCCTTCATCTACATAGTTATCCTAGAAAGGGGGCCTAATCTGTTGGACATTTTCCTTTTTTCTAATTTTGGGTGGGTCTCATCTGAAGTTCTGATTCCTATTTCTTTTTTGGGGATTTGGTTGATTTTCCCTAGGAGGTGCTCTTTCATTTAGGCTTATCCTCTCCATCATTCTCTCCATTGTTCTAACTAAGCTGTCAATCTTGGCATCAAATGAGGAGGTTGAGGGCATAGTTTCATCTTTCTAGGTAACTCTCTTTTCTGATCTCATCCTAGCCCTCTTTTCAATGAGGTTGGATTCTGCACTCACATCTCCTCGTTGCATTTCTTCTAAAGTTTGGGGATCTCTCTCTCTTAATTGGTAGGTCATGTTGGGATCAAAACCTTTTGGAAATTTCACTAGTGCTAGGACATGTGGGGGTTTCATGTGAGGTGGGAGGGAATTCTACACACTATTGAACCTAGTGCAATAGTCTTGGATGATTTCCCCAAAATTTCTCTTAAGGTTGTTATATTCTGAGAGGACTTGGAGATGGTTTTTCTTAATTTCCCACTTGTTTATGAATGTTTGGTAGAGGGAAGGGAGATCGTGTATGCTGTTAGGAGTCAAGATTTTGAACCATTTTTTAGCTTATAATTTAGGCTTTGGGCAAACATCCTCATCTTCATGGTATCCTCTTCTAATTATATGTAGTCAAAGGCATCATTCATTTTATCTACATGCTGTTGGGCAGTGGTAGATTCAGCTCTGGTGAAGTGGGGAATTTTGGACTAGTAGTCATTTGGTAAAGGTACCAGAGGTTGTGCTAACACTAGGGGGGCATACCATACTGCCATGATGGGAGTTAATGGAACCTAAGGGGGATTTACAAGAGGAGGGTTTTTGAGATGGGAAGGAGTGGTTTGCACGATGGTGGTATGAATGGGTGTGGTGGAAGTACTTGGACCAGCTGTTAGGGTCCTATGATTTGGATTATTGGCAAGCCAAATGACAGTGTAACATCAAACCAATATTTGGAGCCCAAGGACTTAGCCTTCCTAGACTCAGAGAGGGCTCTCTCTATATGTGTAAGGGATATCTGTGTGTTTGCTTATTGTGTTCTGATTTTAGGCTAGTTATGAAGTAGGTTTTTCTATTTTTCTTTTTAAGTTGTGAGGGATGAAACTGATCAAAGATATAAGATAGGTAAAAAGATGTCAAATCAACTGGGCTATGGGGTCGAAGAGGTCAAGAAAGCTATCATATGGTGATAAAAGTTTGTTGAAGGGCCAATTTGATTCGAGGTAGAAAGGATCTTTGGGAAAAATGAAGTAAGATGGACATCAAGTTTTTGAACAACAAAGGATTTCAAGCATAGCTAGTTTAATCGCTGACATAAACATGGTAGGGAAAACCATTAATCATGAGAAATGTAACTATAAGCTAATCAATACATAGAAATAAACATTCAAGCCATGCATAGAGATATATAACTCTCTAACTTTGGGAAATGGCTATCAGACTTTGGGGAAATACACTTAAGACAGACAAACAACTCAAATCACTATGCCGAAATTCCTAAACACAGCACTTCAAGTTATTGGGCACTTTGAAAACAAGATTGCATAGTCTTAGGCAAAGGGCAAGATCAGAAAAAGACCTCCTTGGTTCAACAAATGACAATCTAATCAGTCAAAGAGAAATTTCATGGATGGAGCTATGGCTAGCAATGAGTAAGCAGGGCGTACCGTAAATCATACTTTGCATGCATAAAACCATGAATGAAACAAGCAACAATATCCTTAAGTTATTAAAAATCAATCAGGAATTCTTTAATGTGACTAAGAATGAAGAAAACATGGAAGCTATGAAGAAACAAGAAATTTGAGGTGCCTCCAAGGGCATGTCTCAAATTTGTTCTCTACTGTCCTGTAGCAAGAAAGAAACATGGATTTGTTAGTCATCAATATTTTTCACTTGTTGGTGATGACTAGTTGTAACAGCCAAGTTTTCCAACAGCCGATCTAAAAATTTGTCAAATTTTCCAGCTGTGAAAACACCCATAAAACTTTTTTCCCTCCTACTTTTCAGTCCGCCCATGACGAGATGAAACCTCATTATCAAATCCTACCTAGACTCAGCCATACTACTCTACCCATCAGCTCCAAAGAGACAATCCAAATCTATTCAAACAGTCTCCCCTAAGTTAGGAAGTGGCGCTTTAAGACATTTCTCCCTTGGAAAACTATCCAAGAGCCAAAAACCTCCATCTGCTATAGGCCAGTCATAATAGACCTTCCTACTCTGCTAATGAAGTTGGTTACAGCACTAGGTCGCGCCAATAATACACCCTTAAGTCTCAGAAATACATAGACAATAATTCAAGCTAATTTTAGGTGTTTTTATAGTGTTTGGTGGATCTTTCAAGGACAGAAACATACCAACATCTCAGAAGACAATTTTTGGCTCCACATGAGAAGACAACTGCTTCTCAATGTGATCTTGAGCCTGAGATAAAGTTACAACGCAAAGATTTTTTTATCAAGCTCATGTGACCACATTCAAAGCCTGAAAGGACAGTAAAAGGAAAAGCAACAATATCAAGGGGCTGATGATATGGCATGACTAAGAACCTCCTTCATCTATAAGCAGAGGGTTTGAAGACTGAAGAACCTTCTTCATCTATAAGCAGAGGGTTAGGAGTGCCTCCTTCATCTACAAGTAGAAGGCCAAAGAGGTTGAAAGAATATCAGAAATTTTGTCAAGTGAAAGGCCTCCTTCATTCATAAGTAGGGAGCTAGAGCAGTGATCAATTCTATAGTTTTCACTGACTGATAAACAAATTGTCAACACAATAGGAGACAGTTGAAAAAGAGAAATGATGTAAAATACCAAGAAGGAAAGCAGGGTTACCACTGTAATCCAAGCAGGTTAAAACTTGTCTCTTATCAAGGTTTCTCACCCAAGACAGTCTAGAGCTCAAAAAAAACAGAATTGAAGAGTGGTTGATGAGATGGGTCATTGCACAGACAAAGAAAATGGTAATTGTTTTTCAAAGGGTACTGATCTTCCTACTCACAAAGGAATGTCTTTCAAATTACTTATCATAGTAGACAAAGGAAAATTGAGTTTATTTTTCCCAAAAGCGTTGCAAATAGATACACAAGCTCAAAAAATATAAAAAGATTATGGCATGAGTTTCAAATCTTTGGAACAACATTCAAAGCTAATAGGGCATGTCACCATTTTCAAATGAAGGCATTTTCCTTACAAGGTCAAAAGCACCTTACTGTTGCATTCCAAGTAAAGGATAGGTCTAGAGAAGTCCCCTTTAAATGAACAGAGAAAGGTAAGCATGAATGAATGCAACTAAATTTTGGCACCTATAGTCAGAGGAAGAGCTGATGAAACAACTGGAAGCAGAAGCTGTCAACCAAGTTAAATAAGACAGGCCATCTCCTTGCAAACTGACAAGGCAGTTTTCAATGCTCTTTGACAGATTTTGAGTAGATTTTCCATGTTAAAAATGTCACCAAAGGTGTCAACAGTGGCAAAGGTCATTTTTTCAAATATATGAACACAATGAACAAAGTTAACCCTTGGAATGATTTTATTTTGAGAAAAAGAAAAGGAGTCTTAGCTGTGATCTCACAAAGGGTAGGAGCTTCATGTTTTTATTTTAACAACGAAGGCCTTTTAAATGTTTTTTAAACACCCTCATTAAGTACACCAAAGGGTTCTCTCCTTTTTCAAATACAAGAGTTGGAGACCGTTGCCCATGCATTTTTCACATCTCAAAGCACCAACATAACCCCTCTTGCTGTCCTAGAGATCGAAGAAAAGAGTTGGAGCAAATTACACAGAGTTTTGGGGCTTTTGAACTACGCGGCGTGCCTATAACACCACGTGGCGCATTCAGGCACTCATTTTACACAGGAAATACTAGTTGCGTGGCGCGCCTATAGAAGCGCGCGGTGCCCCTGTAGCTTTTGGTCACAAGGGCTTGACAAGTGACCCGACTATGTTTTTCACGACGGTCTCTCCTTCCAACACGCCGTGCATAAATCCAGCAGTCAAAAGGCCTCCAAACAAATCCCATAGTCGCTCCAACTCTCAAGCAAAGATTTCCATCATGTTTTAAGGGGGTGGTCAAGCGTTTAAGACATCCAAATTACTGTGGCACAAATTTAAAACTCTGTCAGCTGTGTGCATTATTGAAGACAATGTTAAGGAGGGTTGTTGTTTTGTTTAAAAATTCGGATTTGAAATAACTATGTTTTCCCAGCAGTGAGCATAACCAAATGGTGGTTTCCTTTTAATGTTTCAGAAACCTATGAACTGCCCTCCAAACAGTTTTAAAATAGTACAAAACAATGACCAAAGGAGAGACAGGGTTTTAAAAGGTGAAAAAGTGGGTCCATTTTCAAATAAACAGTAATCATGGTGTAAGGTTTCTTGCCATTTCAGAGATATCCTCTATGTCTTAAAAAGACAAAAAAAATGTTTGTTTTTTCATTCCATGAAAGCAGAGTCAGTAAGTGAAGATACCATTACATTTGGAGGATATGGTCAAACTTTGTGTGAAGAACAGTGAAAGCAAGGAGGGTGTCGATTGTGACCTTTTGACCGTGTATATGCTTTTTGTTTGACTTTGTGATGGTTATTAAATTTACTTGTTGATTGGTACACAAAGAAAGAAGGGCAATGTTATGAAATGGGAGGGTTTTTGTTTTACCTTTGTCTAAAAAACAAGGCTTTCCTGTTGTCCTCAAAACACCAAAGCTAGGCACCCTTTCCACTAACCCAAGGGTAATGGCTTGTTGAATGTTTATAAAGGGCTAGGAGATAGTTAAAGGGAAGCGCCTGGCACGGAAAGTGAAGAAAGACACATCAGGACTTGAGATTTTGGCCACTTATTCAGAACATATTGCTAAGAACCCTTGAGGGTCATACTCACCGATTTTGGGAAAATTTTGACATACTTTGGTTTTTTGGCATTTTTGAGTTTTTGGTCAAAACTCATGAAATTTTCCATTTCAGTTTGGGGGATCATCAAAGGAGGAGAGTGGTATCATTGGATGCCATATTTTCAGGATCACACACTCAGCAATTTTCAGGACATTTGGAGATCATTGCTCCCCCAAAATGGCGAAAAATGCTCGCTTTTTGCACACTCCGCCCGGTCTATCAGCAGACTGTAATTTTTGGTTTTTTACACACAGGTTTAGTTTTGGAGGACTTCCAGGCATCAGATAGGGAGAATTTCAAATTTTCCAAGAAGTAGACACTCAGAGATTTCCAAAAAGCTATCATGAGCCTCGTTTCGACATCAGGAAGGCTCCCAAATGTTACCGTCAAGTCAAGGGACCTTTTGCTGATGTAAATTTTGAGTATTTTTGTAAAATTTGGACCCTTAAAATCTGCTTTTTCCTCATGTGCGTTTAGCTATTTTTTCACATGAGAAGTTATGAAAAGTCAATTTAATTCCCTTTTTGCATTTTTTAGATATTTTATGAGATATTTTGTGCCTTGGGCTTTGCAAAGCCTCAAGGACAAGTTTAGATATTTATTTTGAACCAATGGCTAGCTAGCTGCCTTGGTTGGTTTTCCTCCTCCTTGTCTTATATATTCCAAGAGGATTCATTGTAATAGAAGGTTGAACTTGATGATAGAAGCAATATATGGTCATATACGCTTTAGAAGAAATACTTGTCTCATGCTTTTGGATTGCCTCTTGGATGTTCTTGGATGATGAAAGAGGATTGTTGTTGGATTCCATGACTTGGTAGAATGGTATAGTGTCTCTTTCTTTGATTTGTCTTCTAGTTTTCACTCATGAATACCTGTTTCTTGCTTGCTATAGATTAGTAGAGAACAAATTTGAGACATGCCCTTGGAGGCACCTCAAATTTTATGTTTCTTCATAGCTTTCATGTTTTCCTCTTCCTTAGTCACATTAAAAAATTCTTAACTGTTGTTTAATAACTTAAGGATATTGTTACTTATTTTCATTCATGGTTTTATACATGCTAAGTATGATTTATGGTATGCCCTGCTTACCTATGGCTAGTTATAGCTCCATCCATGAAATTTCTCTTTGACTGATTAGATTATCATTTTGTTGAACCAAGGAGGCCTATTTCCGATCTAGCCCTTTGTCTAAGACTATGCAAATATTGTTTTCAAAGTTCCCAATAACTTAAAGCACTATGTTTAGGTGTTCCAGCATAGCGTTTTGAGTTGTTTTTCCGTCTTAAGTGTTCTCCCAAAACTCTGATAGCCATTTCCCGAAGTTAGAGAGTTATACTCCTCTATGCATGGCTTGAATGTTTATTTCTATGTATTGATTAGCTTATAGTCACATTTCTCATGATTAATGGTTTGCCCTACCATGTTGATGTCTGCTATTAAACTAGTTATGTTTGAAATCCTTTGTTGTTCACAAAATTGATGTCCATTTTGTTCCATTTTTCCCAAAGATCCTTTCTACCTCGAATCAAATCGGCCCTTCAACAGCCTTGTATCACCGTCTGATAGCTTTCTTGACCTTTTCGACCCCATAGCCCAGTTGATCTGACATTTTTTTACCTATCTTATATCTTTGATCAGTTTCATTCCTCACAACCTAAAAACCAAAACCAAAAAACCTACTTCATAACTAACCTAAAATCAGAATACAATAAGAAAAACACACATATATCCCTTACACATATACAGAGAGCCCTCTATGAGTCCAGGAAGGCTAGGTCCTTGGCCTCCAAATATTGGTTTGACGTTACACTGTCATTTGGCTTGCCAATCAGCCAAATCACGAGACCCTAACATAATGGCGATCACGGTGGGACTTATTGAGTACATGACAGTCTAGCAAACTCTTATAGACTTTTTAGTCCTTCAAAAATTTAACTTAGACCATCAACCTTTAGAATCATTTAGAGTAAACTCTCTGTTTCACCATCTTATCAAAGTGATGAATCAAGTTTATAACACTCTTACATACTAGGTTGCACATAAAACTCAGAAAAACCCCAAAAAACTTCCTTAGATTGGTTTTTGACAGTATTGGTGGTGGACCATACACATATACCTCAAAACAACTAAAAATCCACCTGACAACTCCACTAGCATCCAGTAGACCTTACTATTTTACCAAACTTTAGGTTACTATCTGATCGACTTATCCCACTGCTCACTAACATAATGGCGATCATAGTGGTACTTTGAGTCAAAACATCGTAGGTATTCCTTAGGAATGCTCAAAATCTCGATCAAACTTAGAAGAGAAGAATATATCTCTTTCACCATCTGAGCAAAATGATGATTCAGTCATAGGAAGCTCTTCCAAACCTCACAGGAAAGCAGTCCATAGAATCATTTAGAGTAAACTCTTTTTGTTATCGCCACCCTAGAAAAGTGATGAAACAGGTTTAGAATACTTTAAGTAAACCATAGGCTACACATAAAAACTCAGAAATACTCCAAAACAATTCCCAGATTGGCTTTTCTTTAGTTACTGGTGGTGGACCATAGCTAAATCTTTTCAAAAACAACCAAGTTTCACCTGGCGACTCCAGTAGCCTCCAGTAGGCCTAAAAAACTCCATAAAGACAAATTTTTTTCATAAACCATAACTTTCTGCTAACTCATCCTTCCAAAAACTGAAGCTTAGGGTGGAAACTCTGTAATTAGTGACAATCTAAGTATAACTTAGCGATTCAAAAAAACCTCACCTAAACATAGGAGATAAGAAGAAAACTTCTTGCCAAGAGAACCATTAGCTTGTCCATACAGCCTAGCAAAGTGTTGAAACCAAGTGAATCACTCTTATTTGCAAGTTTCCATTTCAAAGTTTTCTATAAAAAATTTTCCCGTAAGAATCTTTGATAGTATTGGTGGTGGACCATAGTTTTCATAAAATCCACCTAGCGACTCCACTAGTTCATATTTTTAGTTTTGACCATCCTTCACTTAGTATAACCTTAGGGAGGCTATCCATTTGAAAATTTTACTAATAACATCCTCTCTAAACTCTAGACTCGAAATCTGGCTTCACGAAGAATCAACACCAGATCTCACCCAGACCCAAATCCCCCTATCATAGTAGACAACCCAGAGAAGATTCTGTAGCAAGTTTCCGAAACTGACAATCTAGTTACCAATAGGTCCATCCATAAAGCAAGATTAGTACCTGAACATCTCACTGCCTTGCAGGATTCCCCCTTTGACTTAGAATCAGCAAAAACCATTTTTAGAAACAAGTCACAAAGTAAGGTAGACTTTGACGATCTTGAGCCCTTAGATCTTCCATAGAGTCCTAGTAGGGAAGCCTCTCCTACCACACCTCCCGCCTTTCAGATTCTCCATCACTTTGGCTCTTACCATCCCAGATCCGCTCAAAATCAGGCCACTAGTCCAAGTACATCTGCCATGCCTATCCAAACCACTATTTTTCAAACCATCTCAGCTCATCCCACAAGCCCTCATCTTGTACATCATCCATTAGCTCCCGTCATGGTAGCCTGGTACGCACCTTTGATGTTTCCACAGCCCTTGGCTCCCTTACCACCTGACTATCAAGCCAAAATCCCACACTTTACTAGAGAAGAGGCTGCCACAGCTCAACAACATGTAAGTAGGATTAGCGATGCCTTTGATTATTTGGAAGTAGAAGATGAGACCATCAGAATGAGAATCTTCGCCCAAAGCTTGGGCGGAAAACCCAAAAAATGGTTTAAAAGTTTGAATCCAAACTGCATCCACAACATCCCAGAACTCTACCAAGTCTTTGCAAACAAGTGGGAAGTCCGAAAGAACCCCATTCAAATCCTTTCAGAATATAACAATCTAAAATGGGAAAATGGGGAAAGTGTCCAGGGATACTGCACTAGGTTCAACAGTGTGTATAACACACTCCCACCTCATTTCAAACCCCCACTTGGTTTAGCCTTGGAAAAATTCCCTGAGGGTTTTGATCCAGACATGACATATCAGCTAAGAGACAAGGATCCCCCTACCCTAGAGGAAATGAAACAAGTAGCCATAAAAGCATAAGCCAACTTAGCAGAAAAAAGAGATAGGACTAGATCAGAAAAAAAATCACATATAGAGATAAGGTCTCCACTTCATCTCCTTCCCTAGATCCTAGAATAGATGACTTAGTCAAAACCATGGCCAAAATGTGGGAAAAAATAAGTGAGAAGGCCCCTGTTAGGGACAATCAGCCAAACCCTCCAAACAGAAACTGGAACCAAAATTTTAGGAGGGAATAGCCTCAAAACAGACCAAGGGAAAATGACCAACAAATTAGGCCACCATTTAATGAAAATTATGTGGAAGAAGATGATATGGATACAAAAACCATTGATGAAAATCATTGGAACCTCATAGGTTCTGATAATGAGAGCGAGGTTTACCTCACAGCTGAAGAACAAGAGTTAATCTCTCCAAGTGAGGACGAAACCAACTATGAAGATCTCAAAGATCCTGCCATAGATTTTCAGAATGCCATTATAGAAGCTCATAGGCAGCATAACCTTAGAAGCAGGAAAAACCAAGACCACTCTAAGAAGGTTAGCTCAGACACTACTAAAACCCCTGATAACATCCTTAAAAAAGCCATGGATAGCAACAAAATTGTGGCCAAGAAAATTGACCAAAACAAAGATAAAGCTATTCAAACAAGTCTTGGCTCATATACTCCTAGTACATCCACAAAAAATCGTGAGGTGATTGTGTCAAACAAAGTCCCAAACCAGAATCAACAAATTAAGAGCATAGAAAAGTTCATGTCCGAAAAAGCTGAAACAAATCTGTCCAAACTACAGACCCCTTTTAGTTTCGAAGGAGAAATTTCCAAAATAAAGATAACCATACCCCTTACTGAGCTAATAACTGTAGACAGATATAAATCTCAAATCTTCAAATTTTTTGATATAGGAAACGAGGCAGATACTTTAAATCTAACTGATGACAAACCTGAACTCTTATTCGGCCCCAAAATAGAAGGTGAATCCCAAGAAGGAACTGTTTCTCCTTTCTATGTGAGTTTGAACATACGAGACAAGATATTACATAATGCCATGTTAGATTCTGGTGCCTCCCATAACCTCATGCCTAGAACAATCATGGAAAAACTGGGTCTAGAAGTAACTCAACCTTACAAAAACCTGTACTCCTTTGACTCAAGTCAGGTCAAATGTTTAGGTCTAATAAAGAATCTAGGTTTTTCTTTAACACAACTACCAGCGAAAAACCTAGTCATGGACGTAGTGGTGGCCGATATCCCTCCTAAGTATGGGATACTACTATCAAGGGCATGGGCTACCAAAATACAAGGTAATCTTCAAATGGATATGTCGTTCACTACCATCCCAGTTTTCAACCAAACTAGGAGATTATGCCGAGAGACTCACATGAAATACATGGTTAGCAACCAAGATAAGCCAAAAAATACTCCCATTTATTCCATTCATTCCAATTTAGATTCTTTTATCTTATACAATGAAAGTGATATAAACAAGTAGATAATGGAAAATGAAGAAATTTTCAAAACATCTGAAACACTTTTCCGATTACTAGATGCAGAGACTAATGACCAAAACTCCAAGAAGCCTGAAAAACAACTTAGTATCATATACGAAAAATAAGCTCTTTGGAGTATAAGCTTTGGCGGTTCTTGTGGAAAAACTGGTTCAGGGGCTGGTATCTGGATACACAATACTAATGAAGGTCATTCTTTCAGATTAGAATTCCAATTTACTAATAACATTGCGGAATATGAGGCCCTTCTCATTGGTCTGCACATACTTAAGGACTTAGGCGCCAAAAAATTATAAGCCTAGGGAGATTCGAACTTGTAATCAGGAAAATCAAAGGTGAATATTCAGCGAAAACCCAAGACTAAGAGAATACAGAAATGCAGCTTTAGACATCCTCAAAACCTTTGAGAAGTATGAACTCACTTATATTCCTAAGATTCAAAATAGTCTGGAAAATGAGCTCGCCTTTGCTGCAAGCAATGGCCAAATACCATGTTTGAGTGAGCAATATAGTATTCAGGTCAAACATCGCCCTACAGTACTAGATAATATTGACCATTGGAAAATATTCAAAGATGATGATCAAATTGATGATTTCTTACAATCTAGGAATGACTTTGAAGTAACCAAAATAGACTTAGAAAATGAAGGAAAGAAATACTGCCAAAATCAAGACCAGGAGCCAAATTCACCTTCTCGGACGAATCTAAACCTGATAGATCATTCATATACAACTGAGATAGGAGAGGACATTGACCCAAAAGAACTTGAAGTCTTACATTGTAAAAATGACACCATACCCAGAGGTCTTGCGCCTTTAGAGGAATTGTTTGATTTCAACGATGTGGTCAAAAAGAAAAAAATGGAATCTACTGAGGTCGACATAGAAGAATATAACATAGGAAGCTCGGAGGAACCTAGAATGATCAAACTATCCAAAACCCTTCTGCCTCACATAAAACATAAATACATCGAGTTGTTTAAAGAGTTTAAAGATGTGTTCACATGGGGATACCAAGATTTGAAATCATATGACACAAGCATTATCCAACATAAGATTCCCCTCAAAGAAAACTAGAATCTTTTCAAATAGAAGTTAAGAAGGATAAACCCAGTGTTACTACCCTTGGTTGAAAAGGAAATAAAAAATATGTATGATGCTGGGATAACAGTATCTCTCCCATACTCTGAATGGGTCTCAAATCTAGTATCAGTTAGGAAAAAGACTGGAGAAATCAGACTCTATATCGATTTCTGAAACCTAAATAGGGCCTGTTTAAAGGACAACTATCCCTTGCCCAAAATGGATCACATACTTCAAAAGGTAGTAGGTGCTAAAAAGATCTCATTATTTGATGGTTTTTCCGGTTATAACCAAGTGCTGGTTTACCCCACTGATCAACAAAAAACAACTTTCACCACACCTTGGGGCACTTTTATGTACGTTAAAATGCCTTTTGGATTGATGAATGTCGGTGCTACATTCCAAAGAGCCATGGACATAGCCTTCTCAGAAGACATAGGTGCTTTCATAGTCATATATCTTGACGATATTAAGGTATATTCTAAATCAGATGAAGAACACCTGGTACACTTAAAAAAGGTTTTTAACAAATGTACAAAATATGGTTTATCCCTAAACCCCAAGAAAACACTTTTCGGTCTAGAAGAAGGAAAAATCCTAGGTCACATTATTTCGGAAGAGGGAATAAAAATATACCCCCAGAGAATCGAAGGCATATTGCAAATAAGTCACCCCAGAAACATAAAGGAGCTGCAGTCCTTTATCGGAAAGATAAATTTCTTGAGAAGATTCATCCCAAACCTTGCCAAACTCCTAAAAGATATCACAAATGTTTTGAAGAAAGAGGTTGGGGTTAAATGGACTACAAAAGCCAAAAAATATTTCGAATTAGTTAAAAAGGCCTTAACCGAAACCCCAGTATTGATAAGTCCTGATTTCACCAAAGATTTTTACATATTTTCATTTGCCTCGGAACACACGATAGCTGCTGTATTGTTGCAAAAAAATGCAGCTGGGCAAGAGAAACCCATTTCCTTTTTCAGCAAATCCCTAAGAGATGCTCCCTTGAAATATAAAATCATGGAAAAACAAGTGTTTGCATTGGTAAAAGCCCTGAAAGATTCCGATTTTACATCTTGCATTCTCATGTCATCACTTTTGTCCCTAATACTGTCATCAAGGAAATTTTAAACCAAGATCCAGATGGTAAAAGGGGAAAATGGATCGCTATCATCTTAGAATATGACTTAGAAATCCGACCTACCAAATTGATTAAAGGACAAGGACTTGCAAGACTAATGGCTGAAACCAACCTCCAAGCTTTGGATATAAATTTTGTTGATGCCTTAGAAGAACAGGAAGAATGTGAAGCCCCTCATGATGAACAAGTTTTTTTAGATTCGCCTTGGTATGCAGATATTCTTTATGTATTATCTTATCTAAATTCTGCTCTAACTTTATCAAAAACAAAAGCAAGATTTTTTAAACAAAAGTCTTTAAAGTTTTGCATTATAGATGGTCTTCTGTATTGGAAAAATCCCACTGTTAGGTCCCTATATTACTAGTATAGTCCCTTATTGTTGTTAGTGTAACCCCCTTATTTTTATTATTGTACCCTTGTAACCCTCATTTTATTATTATTGTGCCCTTAAATTATTATTGTTAGGTCGGCTAGGATTACATTGTGGCCCACTAGGATTACATTATGGCCCCATGGACTCCAATATATAGAAAGGAGGTTTTGTAAATTGGATAATCCAAGAATTGTTCATTTATGTAATGTATTAGAGCTTTCCCCCTCGAAGTGGCTTATTTCTAAGGCGTTGATATCTCTTTTCTTATATTTTTGGAGCTGGTTACACAACATTTGGTATCAGAGCTTTGGATTCTAGGGTTTCGCTGCTCCAAACAGGTCATCGTGGAATTTTCGCTATAACGTTTTTTCTACGAAGTTTCAGAAGCTGAAATTTTTAGGGTGTGAAGCCAAAATCCTAAGGAAGATTTTCTAAAAATTTCAGAGCTTGGTTCACAATATTTTCGGAGATATGATCTGTGGACGTTAGGTCGTGTTTCAGGCTCCTAAATAGATCATCGTGGAATTTGTGCTATAACGTTTTTTCTACGAAGTTTCATAATCTGAAATTCGTATGGTGCAAAGCTGAAATCTTGAGGAAATTCGTAAAAACATTTCAGAGCTTGGTTCGCAATAGTTTTGGAGATATGATCTGTGGAAGGTAGTGTTTTTTCAGGCCCCTGAATTTCATCTCAAAGAGGTGATCGTGGGAAAAGTTCAATAACTCTCTCTCTGGGCATCAGATTGGAGTGCCGTAAAAATTGGTCACAAGTACACGGAATTTAGTTTCTTGGCTATCAATTTCAGAGACAAAAGATGAAACAGTGACACGTGGAAAGTCATACAAGTTCGCTCTAATGAACCAGTCCATAATTAGGTCATTGTGGGAGATTGGACACAACTTTGTCTTGGAGAATCCAAATCAGGTCAGACCTGTGGCATTCGAAAGATAATTCAGAGTGCTACTTCAGTACCAAAATTCAGATATTGAAGTGTTGCAATCACAGAAATAATCCAATTTCAATATCGAGCTCCTCAAAAGCAAGAAAAAAGTGTGTATTTTTTTTCCGAATTGCATAAGTCTTGTTTGAAGAATCAATTTGAATTGATTCCAAGGGAATATTGTAGAATAGATATCAACATTGGGTTCTAAAATATTCCCCGTAAAAATAATTCAACACCCATTAAGCCTTCATAAGGGTCTACTATGACTCATGAAGATGAAGAATTGCAACATGATCTATCAAAATTACAAGAGCAAGTGCAACAAATTTCACTCTCGCAAAGACCAAGAAAAAATGAAATGGAAGTTTTGAAGAAAGGCATGGAAGAGAAGATAGATGGTTTGAAGAAAGGCGTGGAAGCTAAGATGGATGGCATGGAAGCTGGCATGGAATCTAAGATGGATGGCAAGGAAGCTGGCATGGAAGCTAAGATGGATGACATGAAAGACAACATGGAAAACAACATGAAAAACATGAAGAATGATCTAAAAGCAGACATCGAAGGTTTGACCAAGTTGATACAAGAAATGTTTCCTAATGGTGAAAAGATAGTAGAAGAACCTCATGATGAGAACAAAATAAATGTTAATCGTGATTTCATAAATTCTAATGTTGGCGGGAAGAACCATCATATTCCAAAAATGGATATGAGGAAGTTTGATGGAAAGGATCCTGTAACATGGATACTACAAATGGAGCAATATTTTGATCTCCATAATGTGCAAAACACACAAAAGGTACGCATTGCAACTTTACATTTAGAACAAAATACATTTGTATGGTATCGGTGGCTTTGCTCCCGTAAAAAAATTGTCACTTGGTCAATTTTTACGGAGGAAATGATAGCACATTATGAGGATACAAAGAGCAACACCTTCTTTAGCCATTTGATAAATCTCAAACAAAAGGGTTTAGTGGGGCAGCACATTGAGGACTTCCAAAAATTGAATATAAGGGTAACTGATATTCCAGAGGAAAACATGATTGATCTCTTCATAGGCACTTTAAAGGATAACATCCAACATGAAGTTCGCGTTTTGGAACCTGATTCATTGGAGAAGGCATTCAGGTTGGCAAGAAAAGTTGAATGTAAAATTATGGCGACAAGGAAGCTTACCACTCAATTCTATAAAGAAGGAAGTGTTGCTATGTCTAGATTTCCACAACCTACAAGGTTGACACCACAACAATTGGAAGAAAAAAGAGCAAAAGGGCTTTGGTATAGTTGTGATAGCAAATACACTAAAGGTCATAAGTGTGCTGAGAAGAAATTATTTTACATAGATTGTGAAGAGGAAGAAGAAAATGAACAAGAAGAGGATATACACCGGGAACCAACCCTAGAAGAGGAAGAAATGAATCCGACCATATCGTGTAATGCACTGGCAGGAATTACCACTCCTCAAACTCTCAAGATACAAGGACAAATCAAGAAGAAAAAGGTAATAGTGTTGATTGATTCAGGTAGCACCCATAATTTTATTCATTGTAAGGTAGCCAAGGAATTACATTGTTTACTATACCCATCACCAGAATGCCAAGTGATGGTTGCAAATGGAGGAACTATAAATTGCTCTGGGAAATGCCATAATATCAAGCTAACCATGGGGGAATATGTATTGACTAGTCCAATGCTTTCCATTCCTATGGGAGGTGCTGATGTTGTACTAGGAGTACAATGGTTACAATCTTTGGGGACGGTAACTTTTAATTTTCAAGAACTTTTCTTGAAATTTTTTTCAGAAGGAAAGGAAGTCGAATTACGGGGTATTGAAGGGAAGCCCAGAAGGATAATAAGCTCTAATGTCATGACAAAGCTTCTAAAGAAAGAACAACGAGGCGTAATTGCACAATTATGCTCACTAGAAGTTCCGACATCAAAATCATCTATTTCTGCAGATCTCCAACAAGTCTTGGACAATCATGCCAAGGTGTTTGAAACTCCCAAAGGACTCCCACCTATTCGTGATCATGATCATGCTATTCATTTGATTCCAGGAAGTGTTCCTCCAAACATCGGGCCTTATAGATATCCTTACGTCCAAAAGAGCGAAATTGAACGAATGATTGCAGAAATGTTAGAGGCAGGTATAATTCAACCTAGTCAAAGTTCTTTCTCTGCTCCTGTAGTATTGGTACACAAGAAGGATGGATCATGGCGAATGTGTCCGGATTATAGGGAGCTAAATAAGCTCACCATTAAATACAAATTTCCCATTCCTGTGATTGATGAATTATTGGATGAATTACATGGAGCAATTTATTTTACCAAGTTGGATCTTCGTTCGGGATATCATCAAATTAGAATGAAGACTGAAGATATTCCAAAAACAACATTTCGAACTCATGAGGGTCATTATGAATTTTTGGTCATGCCTTTTGGCCTTACCAATGCACCTTCTACATTTCAAGGGTTGATGAATTCCATTTTCAAACATTTAGAAAATTTGTGCTAGTATTTTTTGATGATATACTAATCTACAGCAGGTCTTGGAAGGATCATGTTGAACATGTTGACAGGGTGCTCAAAATATTGTAGGAGAAACAATTATATGCAAAAAAATCCAAATGTTTCTTTGGAGTACAAGAGGTGGAATATCTGGGTCATATTGTATCTCACGAGGGTGTTAAAGTAGACCCTAAAAAAATTAAAGCCATTAAGGAATGGAAAGTCCCCACAACCATAAAGCAGTTGCGAGGATTTCTCGGGTTAACGGGGTATTATCGCAAGTTTTTTAAGAATTATGGGAGAATAGCAGCACCTCTAACAACACTATTGAAGAAAGATGCATTTTCATGGACTCCTGAAGCAACTAAGGCCTTTGAACGTCTTAAAGAGGCAATGTGCCTAGCACCGGTCTTAGCTACACCAGACTTCACAAAAACCTTTGTTGTGGAATGTGATGCCTCAGGAAATGGAATTGGTGCAGTTTTAATGCAGGAAGGAAGACCCATTGCTTTTGAAAGTCGTCCAATCAAAGGAAAGTATTTACAGAAACCTATTTATGAGAAGGAAATGTTAGTAATACTACATGCACTAAAGAAATGGCGAACTTACCTAATGGGAAGACACTTCAAGGTAAAAACTGATCATGATAGTCTTAAACACTTTTTGGAACAAAGACTATCTTCAGAAGAGCAGCAAAAATGGGTCACAAAGATGTTGGGTTATGACTTTGAAATAATCTACAAAAAGGAAAGCTTAATGTTGTTGTAGATGCACTCTCAAGAAAGAATGAAGAGGTGGAAGCATTGCTTTGTGCCATTTCTATTATCCAACCAGATTGGATAACCGAAGCAAGAGATGAATGGAAGAATGATGAAGAAGTGTGGACACTTATTCAAAATTTGCGACAAGATCCTAGTACATCTGATACATTTAGTTGGAAAAATGATTCCTTATGGTACAAAGATCGCTTATATCTTTGTAAGAATTCCCAACTAAAACAAAAGATTCTTCTGGAATTGCACACTTCTCCTTTAGGAGGACACTCAGGATTTTAAAAAACTTACCACAGGGTGAAGAAAGAATTTTTTTGGGATGGCCTTAAATCTGATATTCAAAAGTTTGTGGCGGAATGTTTGGTTTGCCAGCAGAATAAAGTGGAAACAATTAAGACCCCGGGACTTCTACAACCTTTATCCATTCCAAGTCAACGTTGGGAGGAGATTTCAAAGGATTTTATCACAGGTTTACCTAAGTCCGAAGGAAAGAGTGTCATCATGGTGGTAGTTGATAGACTTACCAAGTATGCACACTTTTGTACATTATCTCATCCATTTAAAGCAAGTACAGTTGCTACTACATTTATGGATAGAATTCAAAAGCTACATGGAAGCCCAAGGGTTATTGTGAGCGACAGAGATCCCATTTTTACTGGAAATTTTTGGACTGATTTATTTTCTTGTTTGGGTACTCAATTAGCTCATAGCTCATTTTATCATCCTCAATCTGATGGTCAAACTGAGATAGTAAATAAATGTTTGGAAGGATATCTTCGTTGTTTTGTATCTGATAAACAAACACAATGGGTCAAGTGGTTACCTCTTGCTGAATGGTGGTATAACACTTCCTTCCATACTGCAGCAAAAATGACCCCATTTATGGCACTTTATGGATATCACCCACCATCCATCACATCATCTTTAAGGGAAAATTCGAAGGTTCAAGCAGTGGAAGATCACATCGAGCATTAGCAAGAAGTTCTCCAACTCTTAAAGGATAACCTGAATTTGGCACAAAATCGAATGAAACAGCAGGCAGATCAACATCGCAGCGAGAGAAGTTTTGATGTAGGAGATTGGGTATTTTTACGGCTACAACCATACAAACAAATGTCCCTCAAGCAAGCAAAGAAGGATAATAAATTATCGCCAAAGTACTATGGTCCTTACAAGGTGTTACAAAAGATTGGTACTATGGCATACAAATTGGAGCTTCCTGCTTCTTCACGAGTACATCCAATTTTCCATGTTTCATGCTTAAAGAAGGTTATCGGTGAAAATCTTCCAGTTCAAACAATATTACCAGAACTTGATGAGGAAGGAAAAATCATATTGGAACCTGAAGCGGTCACGGAAACAAGAACTCCACAACTACGGAATCGATCAATTTCAGAGTATCTCATCAAGTGGAAGAACTTATCGACTGAAGATTCTACATGGGAGGATGAGAATTTTATACAAAAGCACCCAGAGCTACTCAAGTGTTGAGGACAACACTTTTTTGAAGGAGAGGGGCATGTTAGGTCCCTATATTACTAGTATAGTCCTTTATTGTTGTTAGTGTAACCCGCTTATTGTTATTATTGTACCCTTGTAACCCCCATTTTATTATTATTATGCCCTTAAATTATTATTGTTAGGTCGGCTAGGATTATATTGTGGCCCACTAGGATTACATTATGGCCCCATGGACTCCTATATATATAAAGGAGGTTTTGTAAATTGTATCATCCAAGAATTGTTCGTTTATGTAATGTATTGGAGGTTGCCCCATCGAAGTGGCTTATTTCTAAAGCATTGATATCTCTTTTCTTCTATTTTTGGAGTTGTTTACACAACACCCAATGGTATGCTACTTAAATGTTTGCTTGAGTCTGATGCAGAGAAAATTATGCATGAAATGCATGAAGGGGAATGTGGGGGCCATATTTACTGGAAAACCACAGCGAAAAAAATCCTTAGAGCTGGTTATTATTGGCCAACCTTATTCCCTAGCACTCAAAAACTAGTTATGACATGCCATAAGTGTCAATTTTTTTATGGCAAGAAAAATATTTTACCTTTTCCCTTACATCCCATCATAGTTGAAGGACCCTTCCAGCAATGGGGTCTAGATTTTGTCGGGGAAATTCACCCTTCCTCATCCGCTCAACATAAATGGATCCTCACAGCCACTGATTACTTTACCAAATGGATAGAAGCCATACCCTCTAGGAATGCCACCGATTTATTCATCATCAAGTTCCTAGAAACCAATATCCTATCTAGATTTGGTTGTCCCAGAAAGATCATTACAGATAACTCCACCGCCTTCTCCTCCAAAAGAATGGTTGACTTCTGTTACAAATATCACATTTCATTAGGACATTCCACTACTTATTACCCTCAAGGTAATGGTTTAGCCGAGTCTTCTAACAAAAGCCTAGTCAACATCATCAAAAAAATTATTGAACAAAATAAAAAAGCGTGGCATGGAAAACTAGTACACGCACTATGGGCCGATATACTAACCACCAAAAAATCCATAGGTATGTCTCCTTACCAGCTAGTTTATGGCATAGATGCCATTTTCCCAACATCTCTAGGGGTTCCAGTAATGAAGCTATTGCAAGAAGTTCAAATAGAAGAAAATGACATGCAAAGAAGGGTAAATCAGACTATCCATTTACAGCAAACCAGAGAAGAAGTTTACCAAAGGGCTCAGCTAGCGCAAGATAAAATAAAACAGATTTTTGATAGAAGGACCAAGGAAAATGATTTTCAGATTGGGGACAAAGTACTAAAATGTGATTCTAGAAGAGAAGACAAAGGTAAACATGGTAAGTTTGAAAACTTATGGAAGGGGCCTTTCATCATCAGCTCAGTTAGCGGAAACAATGCCTTTTTCTTGCAAGAACCTGATGGGATTGAAGCTTTTGGGGGTCCTGTGAATGGTAGGACATTAAAGAATTAATTTTTTCAGGAGCTCCAATTTTTAAAAAAAGGGGGGCATTTTCAATCATTGTATATACCACTGTTTGAAAAATAGATAAAACAGAAAAGTAAAAAACAATAGAAGAATAGAAAAGAGGGCGGTTGAAAAATAGTGAAAGGCCCCATGTTCCAAAAAATAGTTAGTCAGAAAGCGTGCAAGTCTAAACGCCGCTACTAGTACTCAAATGTCTTGTTCAGTTATCTAGCCTAATCATAGCTGAACATGTTTAAATTTATTTGCTAATAAGTTAGTGAGTGAAAAAGATGGTCAACATTGTGTAAGCTTGACTTATCAAAGAGAGTAGATTAGGAAAAGATACTGGTTCCACACGCCCAAAACAGAACCAAAGAGGGAAGCAGGGATGAAAAAAAAAATTGTGCATCCTAGCCCTGTTTTTCCTAGTTTCCATTTCTGAAAAATAATATTTGTGTGAAGCTTGTCTTTCATGCCGCAAATACATGAAAAATCAGACTGTCTAACCCTGATTTGATCATCTTTTCAATTTCATGTTTTAGATTAGAGAACAAAATCCTGTCAAACAGCTTAATATTGACAGTTGATCTAGCATAGGTAGAATAATGAGGAGTTCATTAGTTTAATCTGAACTCCTGGCAGATATAAGTGTAGAATTAGATAGGTTCATTTTTCAAAAAGAAAAAAAATATATATTGTCAAAAGGCTGCTAGTCCAAATGCGCCTAAAGGAATAAAAAATGTTAGGAAATATAGTGGGGTAGGTAGAAATATCATTGATGCTAATCATGCTGTCACTTTTCAGAAGCAGCATCAAGGAAGGGTGAAGTTTGCGCCAATGGGTAAGGCACTGGTCTTCATAAGCCAAAGATCTGAAATTTTGGACACCTTCTGAAAAGGAGCTGCCCTCCCCAAATGGAGCCACTGTTAGTCATTAGTATTTCTCACTTGTTGGTGATGACTAGTTGTAACAGCCAAGTTTTCCAACAGCCGATCTAAAAATTTGTCAAATTTTCCAGCTGGAAAAACACCCATGAAACTTTTTTCCCTCCTACTTTTCAGTCCGCCCATGACGAGATGAAACCTCATTATCAAATCCTACCTAGAATCATCCATACTATTCTGCCCATCAGCTCCAAAGAGACAATCCAAATCTATTCAAACAGTCTCCCCTAAGTTAGGAAGTGGTGCTTTAAGACATTTCTCCCTTGGAAAACTATCCAAGAGCCAAAAACCTCCATCTGCTATAGGCCAGTCATAACAGACCTTCCTACTTTGCTAATGAAGTTGGTTACAGCCCTAGGTCGCGCCACTAATACACCCTTAAGTCTCAGCAATACATAGACCATAAGTCAAGCTGATTTTAGGTGTTTTTATAGTGTTTGGTGGATCTTTCAAGGACAGAAACATACCAGCATTTCAGAAGACAATTTTTGGCTCCACATGAGAAGACAACTACTTCTCAATGTGATCTTGAGCCTAAGATACAGTTACAATGCAAAGAGTTTTTTATCAAGCTCATGCGACCACATTCAAAGCCTGAAAGGACAGTAAAAGGAAAAGCAACACTGTCAAGGGGCTGATGATATGGCAGGAATAAGAACCTCCTTCATCTATAAGCAGAGGGTTTGAAGACTGAAGAACCTCTTTCATCTATAAGCAGAGGGTTAAGAGTGCCTCCTTCATCTACAAGCACAAGGCCAAAGAGGTTGAAAGAATATCAGACATTTTTTCAAGTGAAAGGCCTCGTTCATTCATAAGCAGGGAGCTAGAACATTGATAAATTCTAGAGTTTTCACTGACTGATAGACAAATTGTAAACACAATAGGATATAGTTGAAACAGAGAAATGATGTAAAATACCAAGAAGGAAAATAGGGTTACCACTGTAATCCAAGAAGGTTAAAACTTGTTTCTTATCAAGGTTTCTCGCCCAAGACAGTCTGGAGCTCAAACAAAACAAAATTGAAGAGTGGTTGATGAGATGGGTCATTGCACAGGCAAAGAAAATGATAATTGTTTTTCAAAGGGTACTGATCTTCCTACTCACAAAAGAATGTCTTTCAAATTACTTATCATAGTAGACAAAGGAAAATTGAGTTTAGTTTTCCCAAAAGCACTGCAAATAGATACACAAGCTCACAAAATATAAAAATATTATGGCATGAGTTTCAAATCTCTGGAACAACATTCAAAGCTAATAGGGCATGTCACCATTTTAAAATGAAGGCATTTTCCTTACAAGGTCAAAAGCACCTCACTGTTGCATTCCAAGTAAAGGAGAGGTCTAGAGAAGTCCCCTTTAAATGAACATAGAAAGGTAAGCATGAATGAATGCAACTAAATTTTGGCACCTATAGTCATAGGAAGAGTTGATGAAACAACTGGAAGCAAAAGCTGTCAACCAAGTTAAATAAGACAAGCCATCTTCTTGCAAACTGAAAAGGCAGTTTTCAATGCTCTTTGACAGATTTTGAGTAGATTTTCCATGTTAAAAATGTCACCAAAGGTGTCAACAGTGGCAAAGGTCATTTTTTCAAATATATGAACACAATGAACAAAGTTAACCCTTGGAATGATTTTATTTTGAGAAAAAGAAAAGGAGTCTTAGCTATGATCTCACAAAGGGTAGGAGCTTCATGTTTTGATTTTAACAACAAAGGCCTTTTAAATGTTTTTTAAACACCCTCATTAAGTACACCAAAGGGTTCTCCCCTTTTTCAAATACAAGAGTTGGAGACCATTGCCCATGCGTTCTTCACATCTCAAAGCACCAACAGAATCCCTCTTGCTGTCCTGGAGGTTGGAGAAAAGAGTTGGAGAAAATTACATAGAGTTTGGGGCTTTTGAACTGCGCAACGCGTCTGTAACACCACGCGGCGTGTTCAGGCGCTCATTTTACATAGGAAAACGAAGTTGTGCGGCGCGCCTGTAGCTTCTGGTCACAAGGGCCCGACAAGTGACCCGACTATGTTTTGTGCGATGTTCTCTCCTTCTAACGCGTCGTGCATAAATCCAGCGGTCAAAAGGCCTCCAAACAAATCCCACAGTCACTCCAACTCTCAAGCAAAGATTTCCATCATGTTTTAAGGGGGTGGTCAAGTGTTTAAGACATCCAAATTACTGTGGCACAAATTTAAAACTCTATCAGCTATGTGCATTATTGAAGACAGTTTTAAGGAGGGTTGTTGTTTTGTTTAAAAATCCAGATTTGAAATAAATATGTTTACCCAGCAGTGAGCATAACCAAATGGTGGTTTCCTTTTAATGTTTCAGAAACCTATGAACTGCCCTCCAAACAGTTTTAAAATAGTACAAAACAGTGACCAAAGGAGAGACAGGGTTTTAAAAGGTGAAAAAGTGGGTCCATTTTCAAATAAACAGTAATCATGGTGTAAGGTTTCTTGCCATTTCAGAGATATCCTCTGTGTGTTAAAATGACAAAAACAGTGTTTGTTTTTTCATTCCATGAAAGCAGAGTCAGTAAGTGAAGATACCATTACATTTGGAGGATATGGTCAAACTTTGTGTGAAGAACAGTGAAAGCAAGGAGGGTGTCGATTGTGAGAATTTTTTGCTGTGTGACTGCTATAGGGTTGTTTGTGCTCACACCAAACACAAGGAATTTGATAAATTCACCTATAACACAGTGACCTTTTGACCGTGCATATGCTTTTTGTTTGACTTTGTGATGGTTATTAAATTTACTTGTTGATTGGTACACAAAGAAAGAAGGGCAATGTTCTGAAATGGGAGGGTTTCTGTTTTACCTTTGTCTAAAAAACAAGGTTGTCCTATTGTCCTCAAAACCCCAAAGCTAGGTGCCCTTTCCAATAACCCAGAAAAATCACTTTGACTGTGTGCTTATTACAAATATTGACTGTTTGGCTTACAAAGTGAGGAAAAGACAGTGTTTTGAAGGAGCTGGGACCTAATACCAAAGAAGATATTTTGCACAGCACTTAAAACCAACTTACCTTGATCAGAACAGTAATATCAAAAAGAGAAGAAGTGATAGAAGGGTAATGGCTTGTTGAATGTTTATAAAGGGCTAGGAGACAGTTAAAGGGAAGCACCCAGCACAGAAAGTGAAGAAAGACACATCAGGACTTGATATTTTCGCCACTGCTTTAGAACATATTGCTAAGAACCCTTGAGGGTCATACTCACCGATTTTGGGCAAATTTTTACATACTTTGGTTTTTTGGCATTTTTGAGTTTTTGGTCAAAACTCATGAAATTCGCCATTTCAGTTTGGGGGATCTTCAAAGGAGGAGAGTGGTATCATTGGATGCCATATTTTTAGGAGCACACACTCAGCGATTTTTAGGACATTTGGAGATCATTTTCTCCCCCGAAATGGCGAAAAATGCTCGCTTTTTGCACACTCTTCCCGGTCTATCAACAGACTGTAATTTTTGGTTTTTTACACACAGGTTCAGTTTTGGAGGACTTCCAGGCATCATATTGGGAAAATTTCAATTGTTTCAGAAATTAGACACTCATAGATTTCCAACAAGCTATCATGAGCCTCGTTTCGACATCAGGGAGGCTGCCAAATGTTATCGGCAAGTCAAAGGGGCCTTTTGCTGATGTAAATTTTGAGTATTTTTGTAAAATTTGAACCCTTAAAATCTACTTTTTCTTCATGTGCGTTTAGCTATTTTTGCACATGAGAAGTTATGAAAAGTCAATTTAATTCCCTTTTTTAGCATTTTTTAGATATTTTATGAGATATTTTGTGCCTTGGGCTTTGCAAAGCCTCAAGGACAAGTTTATATATTTATTTTGAACCAATGGGTAGCTAGCTGCCTTGGTTGGTTTTCCTCCTCCTTGGCTTATATATTCCAAGAGGATTCATTGTAATAGAAGGCTTAATTTGATGATAGAAGCAATATATGATCATATAAGCTTTGGAAGAAATATTTGTCTCATGCTTTTGGATTGCCTCTTGGATGTTCTTAGATGATGAAAGAGGATTGTTGTTGGATTCCATAAGTTGGTAGAATGGTATAGTGTCTCTTTCTTTGATTTGTCTTCTAGTTTTCACTCATGAATACATGTTTCTTGCTTGCTATAGATCAGTAGAGAACAAATTTGAGACATGCCCTTGGAGGCACTTCAAATTTCCTGTTTCTTCATAGCTTTCATGTTTTCCTCTTCCTTAGTCACATTAAATAATTCTTAACTGCTCTTTAATAACTTAAGGATATTGTTACTTATTTTCATTCATGGTTTTATACATGCTAAGTATGACTTACGGTATGCCCTGCTTACCTATGGCTAGTTATAGCTCCATCCATGAAATTTCTCTTTGACTGATTAGATTATCATTTTGTTGAACCAAGGAGGCCTAGTTCCGATCTAGCCCTTTGTCTAAGACTATGCAAATATTTTTTTCAAAGTGCCCAATAACTTAAAGAACTGTGTTTAGGTGTTCCCGCATAGTGTTTTGAGTTGTTTGTCCATCTTAAGTGTTCTCCTCAAACTCTGATAGCCATTTCCCGAAGTTAGAGATTTATACTCCTCTATGCATGGCTTGAATGTTTATTTCTATGTATTGATTAGCTTATAGTCACATTTCTCATGATTAATGGTTTGCCCTACCATGTTGATGTCTGATATTAAACTAGTTATGCTTGAAATCCTTTGTTGTTCACAAACTTGATGTCCATTTTGTTCCATTTTTCCCAAAGATCCTTTCTACCTCGAATAAAATCGGCCCTTCAACATCCTTGTATCACCGTCTGATAGCTTTCTTGACCTTTTCGACCCCATAGCCCAGTTGATCTGACATATTTTTACCTATCTTATATCTTTGATCAGTTTCATCCCTCACAACCTAAAAACAAAAACCAAAAAACCTACTTCATAACAAGCCTAAAATCAGAATACAATAAGCAAAACACACAGATATCCCTTACACACATAGAGAGAGCCCTCTCTGAGTCCAGGAAGGCTAGGTCCTTGGGCTCCAAAAATTGGTTTGATGTTACACTGTCATTTGGCTTGCCAATCAGCCAAATCACGGGACCCTAACAGGATTTATGAATGAAAACTAGGAAAAAAACAAAGAGAGAGACACTATACCATTCTACCAAGTCATGGAATCCAACAACAATCCTTTTTCATCATCCAAGAACATCCAAGAGACTATCCAAAAGTATGAGACAAGTATTTCTTCCAAAGCTTATATGACCATATATTGCTTCTATTCATCAAGTTCAGCCTTTTTTACAATGAAAGCCTTTGGAATATATAGGCCAAAGTGAGGAAAACCTCTTAGTTCAACTTGCAATCTCGTTGGCCTATCCAAAATATCTTATTTTTTCCCTGAGGCTTTGCAAAGCCCAATGCACAAAATATCTCATAAAATATCTAAAAAATGCTAAAAGAGGGAAATAAATTGACTTTTCATAGCTTCTCATGTCCAAAAATAGCTAAACGCACATGAGGAAAAAGTAGTTTTGAAAGGTTGAATTTTTGCAAAAATACTCAAAAAATACATCAGGAAAAGGTCCCCTGACTTTCCGGAAACTTTTGGAAGCCTTTCCGATGTCGAAATGAGGCCCGTGATGGCTCGTTGGAAAGATCTGAATGTCTACTTTCTGGAAAAACTTAAATTTTCTCAATATGATGCCTAGAAGTCCTCCAAAAATAGGCCTGTGTGTAAAAAAAAAAAAAATAGGCCTTGCTGATATGTGGGCAGAGTGTCGAAAAAGTGAGTGTTTTTTGCATCTTTGGGGGACCAAAACAACTTAAAATGCTCTAAATTTTTTTGAGTAGATGCCGATAAATTTAATGCATCCAATGGTACCACTCTCAAGAGTTGAGGATGCTCCAAACTAAAATGGCGGTGCCCATGATTTTATGCAATTAGGCCCAAAAATGTCGAAAAACAAGAACATGTCAAAATTTTCTCAATTTTGGTGAGAAAGTCCCTCAAGAATTTTTAGAAACATGTCTAGAAGCTCGGGCCAAAATTCCAAGCCTAAAGGTGTCTTTCTCTTTTTTTCTCACCAAGCGCCCTCTTTGGGCAGTTTTGAGCTTTTCTTGGTTTTTTTCTTTGTTGTTTGGCATTCTAGCTTTGGTGAAGAAGTCATGGCCCCTTACCTAGGAGAGGAATATAGCACATGCTTTGGAGAATTCCCTTCATGATCCATGTTTTGTATTTTCTTGCCCTCATCATTGCTTGCTTGAGGGTTGCCTTGTTTGTCTTTGTCACTGCCTTCTTTATGACTGTCATGCTCTTTCCCTTCATTGTTTTGTGCTTCATCACCCTTATGTTTATTGCGATGTTGGCTGCCATATTTTTCCCTTTCAATGTGGAAAAATACCACCAAGCTCTGCAAAAATACTTGAACAGCGCAGAGTCCTTGATTTAACACCACAATTAAATTTATAAGCAATTTGGCATGAACCCCTGTATGCCCTGTAGTGAAATTTTTCCAAAGAAATTCAAAATGCCCTTACTGGGTAACTTTGATTACAAAAAGCAGATACAATGCCCAACAATCATTAATATCTTGTTGTGTAACCAGCTCAAAAAAGAGAAGAAAAGAGATATCAACGCCTTAGAAATGAGCCACTTCGAGGGGGCAACCTCCAATACATTACATAAATGAAAAATTCTTGGATGATACAATTTACAAAACCTCCTTTCTATATATAGGAGTCCATGGGGCCATAATGTAATCCTAGTGGGCCACAATGTAATCCTAGCCGACCTAACAATAATAATTTAAGGGCACAATAATAACAAATGGGGGTTACAAGGGTACAATAATAACAATAAGGGGGTTACACTAACAACAATAAGGGACTATACTAGTAATATAGGGACCTAACATGCCCCTCTCCTTCAAAAAAGTGTTGTCCTCAACGCTCGAGTAGCTCTGGGTGCTTCTGTATAAACTTCTCATCCTCCCATGTAGAATCTTCAGTGGGTAAGTTCTTCCACTTGATGAGATACTCTGAAATTGATCGATTCTGTAGCTGTCGAGTTCTTGTTTCCGTGACCGCTTCAGGTTCCAATATGATTTTTCCTTCCTCATCAAGTTCTGGCAATACTATTTAAACTGGAATATTTTCACCTATAACCTTCCTTAAGCATGAAACATGGAAAATTGGATGCACTCATGAAGAAGCAGGAAGCTCCAATTTGTATGCCATAGTACCAATCTTTTGCAACACCTTGTAAGGACCATAGTACTTTGGCGATAATTTATTATCCTTCTTAGCTTGCCTGAGGGACATTTGTTTGTATGGTTGTAGCCGTAAAAATACCCAATCTCCTACATCAAAACTTCTCTCGCTGCGATGTTGATCTGCCTGTTGTTTCATTTGATTTTGTGCCAAATTCAGGTTATCCTTTAAGAGTTGGAGAACTTCTTGCTGATGCTCGATGTGATCTTTCACTGCTTGAACCTTCGAATTTTCCCTTAAAGATGATGTGATGGATGGTGGATGATATCCATAAAGTGCCATAAATGGGGTCATTTTTGCTGCAGTATGGAAGGAAGTGTTATACCACCATTCAGCAAGAGGTAAGCACTTGACCCATTGTGTTTGTTTATCAGATACAAAACAACGAAGATATCCTTCCAAACATTTATTTACGATCTCAATTTGACCATCAGATTGAGGATGATAAGATGAGCTATGAGCTAATTGAGTACCTAAACAAGAAAATAACTCCGTCCAAAAATTTCCAGTAAAAATGGGATCTCTGTCGCTCACAATAACCCTTGGGCTTCCATGTAGCTTTTGAATTCTGTCCATAAATGTAGTAGCAACTGTACTTGCTTTAAATGGATGAGATACTGCACAAAAGTGTGCATACTTGGTAAGTCTATCAACTACCACCATGATGACACTCTTTCCTTCGGACTTAGGTAAACCTGTGATAAAATCCATTGAAATCTCCTCCCAACGTTGACTTGGAATGGATAAAGGTTGTAGAAGTCCCTGGGTCTTAATTGTTTCCATTTTATTCTGCTGGCAAACCAAACATTCCGCCACAAAATTTTGAATATCAAATTTAAGGCCATCCCAAAAAAATTCTTTCTTCACCCTGTGGTAAGTTTTTAAAAATCCTGAGTGTCCTCCTAAAGGAGAAGTGTGCAATTCCAGAAGAATCTTTTGTTTTAGTTGGGAATTTTTACAAAGATATAAGCGATCTTTGTACCATAAGGAATCATTTTTCCAATTAAATGTATCAGATGTACTAGGATCTTGCCGTAACTTTTGAATGAGTGTCCATACATCTTTTTCCTTCTTCCATTCATCTCTTGCTTCGGTTATCCAATCTGGTTGGATAATAGAAATGGCACAAAGCAATGCTTCCACCTCTCCATTCTTTCTTGAGAGTGCATCTGCAACAACATTAAGCTTTCCTTTTTTGTAGATTATTTCAAAGTCATAACCCAACATCTTTGTGACCCATTTTTGCTACTCTTCTGATGATAGTCTTTGTTCCAAAAAGTGTTTAAGAATATCATGATCAATTTTTACCTTGAAGTGTCTTCCCATTAGGTAAGTTCACCATTTATTTAGTGCATGTAGTATTGCTAACATTTCCTTCTCATAAATAGGTTTCTGTAAATACTTTCCTTTGATTGGACGACTTTCAAAAGTAATGGGTCTTCCTTCTTGCATTAAAACTGCACCAATTCCATTTCCTGAGGCATCACATTCCACAATAAAGGTTTTTGTGAAGTCTGGCGTAGCTAAGACCGGTGCATGGCACATTGCCTCAAGACGTTCAAAGGCCTTAGTTGCTTCAGGAGTCCATGAAAATGCATCTTTCTTCAATAATGTTGTTAGAGGTGCTGCTATTCTCCCATAATTCTTAAAAAACTTGCGATAATACCCTGTTAACCCAAGAAATCCTCGCAACTTCTTTATGGTTGTGGGGACTTTCCATTCCTTAATGGCTTTAATTTTGTTAGGGTCTATTTTCACACCCTCGTGAGATACAATATGACCCAAACATTCCACCTCTTGTACTCCAAAGAAACATTTGGATTTTTTTGCATATAATTGTTTCCCCTGCAATATTTTGAGCACCCTATGAACATGTTCAACATGATCCTTCCAAGACCTGCTGTAGATTAGTATATCATCAAAAAATACTAGCACAAATTTTCTAAGGAAGGGTTTGAAAATGGAATTCATCAACCCTTGAAATGTAGAAGGTGCATTGGTAAGGCCAAAAGGCATGACCAAAAATTCATAATGACCCTCATGCGTTTGAAATACTGTTTTTGGAATATCTTCAGTCTTCATTCTAATTTGATGATATCCTGAACTAAGATCCAACTTGGTAAAATAAATTGCCCCATGTAATTCATCCAATAATTCATCAATCACAGGAATGGGAAATTTGTCTTTAATGGTGAGCTTATTGAGCTCCCTATAATCCGGACACATTCGCCATGATCCATCCTTCTTGTGTACCAAAACTAGAGGAGCAGAGAAAGAACTTTGACTAGGTTGAATTATACCCGCCTCTAACATTTCTGCAATCATACGTTCAATTTCGCTCTTTTGGAAGTAAGGATATCTATAAGGCCTGATGTTTGGAGGAACACTTCCTGGAATCAAACGAATAGCATGATCATGATCATGAATAGGTGGGAGTCCTTTGGGAGTTTCAAACACCTTGGAATGATTGTCCAAGACTTGCTGGAGATCTGCAGAAATAGATGATTTTGATGTCGGAACTTCTAGTGAGCATAATTGTGCAATTACGCCTCGTTGTTCTTTCTTTAGAAGCTTTGTCATGACACTAGAGCTTATTATCCTTCCTGGATTCCCTTCAATACCTCGTAATTCGACTTCCTTTCCTTCTGAAAAAAATTTCAAGAAAAGTTCTTGAAAATTAAAAGCTACCGTCCCCAAAGATTGTAACCATTGTACTCCTAGTACAACATCAACACCTCCCATAGGAATGGAAAGCACTGGACTAGTCAATACATATTCCCCCATGGTTAGCTTAATATATGGCATTTTCCAGAGAAATTTATAGTTCCTCCATTTGCAACCATCACTTGATATTCTGGTGCTGGGTATAGGAAACAATTTAATTCCTTGGCTACCTTACAATGAATAAAATTATGGGTGCTACCTGAATCAATCAACACTATTACTTTTTTCTTCTTGATTTTTCCTTGTATCTTGAGAGTTTAAGAAGTGGTAATTCCTGCCAGTGCATTACACAATATGTTCGGATTCATTTCTTCCTCTTCTTCTGGGGCTGGTTCCTGGTGTATATCCTCTTCTTGTTCATTTTCTTCTTCCTCTTCACAATCTATGTAAAATAATTTCTTCTCAGCACACTTATGACCTTAGTGTATTTGCTATCACAACTGTAGCAAAGCCCTTTTGCTCTTTTTTCTTCCAATTGTTGTGGTGTCAACCTTGTAGGTTGTGGAAATCTAGGCGTAGCAACACTTCCTTCTTTATAGAATTGAGTGGTAGGCTTCCTTGTCGCCATTATTTTACATTCAACTTTTCTTGCCAACTCGAATGCCTTCTCCAATGAATCCGGTTCCAAAACGCGAACTTCGTGTTGGATGTTATTCTTTAAAGTGCCTATGAAGAGATCGATCCTGTGTTCTTCTAGAATATCAGTTACCCTTCTATTCAATTTTTGGAAGTCCTCAATGTGCTGCCCCACTAAACCCTTTTGTTTGAGATTTATCAATTGGCTAAAGAAGGTGTTGCTCTTTGTATCCTCATAATGTGCTATCATTTCCTCCATAAAATTTGACCAAGTGACAATTTTTTTACGGGAGCAAAGCCATCGATACCATACAAATGTATTTTGTTCTAAATGTAAAGTTGCAATGCGTACCTTTGTGTGTTTTGCACGTTATGGAGATCAAAATATTGTTCCATATGTAGTATCCATGTTACAGGATCCTTTCCATCAAACTTCCTCATATCCATTTTTGGAATATGGTGGTTCTTCCAGCCAACATTAGAGGTTATGAAATCACGATTAACATTTATTTTGTTCTCATCATGAGGTTCTTCTACTATATTTCCACCATTAGGAATCGTTTCTTGTTTTAAGCTTGTCATCAAGCCTTCCATGTATGCTTTTAGATCATTCTTCATGTTTTCCATGTTGTATTTCATGTTTTCATCGATCTTAGCTTCCATGTCATCAATCTTAGCTTCCATGCCCACTTCCATGCCATCCATCTTAGCTTCCAAACCATCCATCTTAGCTTCCATGCCTTTTTTCAAAACTTCCATTTCATTTTTTATTGTTCTTTGCGAGAGCGAAATTTGTTGTTGCACTTGCTCTTGTAATTTTGATATGTCATGTTTCCATTCTTCGTCTTCATGAGTCACAGTAGATCCTTCTAAAGGCTTAATGGGAGTTGAATTATTTTTAGGGGCCATTTTAGAATCCAATACTGATATCTATTCTACAATATTCCCTTGGAATCAATTCAACTTGATTCTTCAAACAAGACTTATGCAATTCGGAAACAAAATACACACCTTTTACTTGCTTTTTAGGAGCTTTGTATTGAAATTGAATTATCTCTGTAATTGAGAATCTTCAATATCTGAAATTAACTGCTATAGTAGCCTTATGAACTATCTTTCAAATGCCACAGGTATGATCTGATTTGGACTCTTCAAGACAAAGTTATTTCCAATCTCTCACAATGACCCAATTTTGGACTGGTTCAGTAGAGCGAACTTGTACGACTTTCCACGTGTCACTGTTTTGTCCTTCGTCTCTGAAATTGATAGCAAAGAAACGGCAGTCCGTGTACTTGTAACCACTTTTTACGGCACTCCAATCCGATGCCCAGAGAGAGAGTTATTTAACTTTTCCCACGATCACCTCTTTGAGATGAAATTCAGGAGCCTGAAAAAGCACTACCTTCGATAGATCATATCTCCAAAAATATTGCGAACCAAGCTCTAAAATTTTTTGACGAATTTCCTCAGGATTTCAGCTTCGCACCATATGAATTTCAGATTCTGAACCTTTGTAGAAAATGTTTTACAGCGAAAATTCCATGATGACCTGTTTAGGAGCCTGAAAAAAGACCTAACTTCCACAGATCATATCTCTGAAAATATTGCGAACCAAGCTCTAAAATTTTTAGAAAAAATTCCTCAAGATTTTAGCTTCGCTCCCTAAATATTTCAGCTTTTGAAGCTTCGTAGAAAAAACTTTATAGCGAAAATGCCACGCTGACCTGTTTGGAGCAGCGAAACCCTAGAATCCAAAGCTCTGATACCAAATGTTGTGTAACCAGCTCCAAAAAGAGAAGAAAAGAGATATCAACGCCTTAGAAATGAGTCACTTCGAGGGGGAAACCTCCAATACATTACATAAATGAACAATTCTTGGATGATACAATTTACAAAACCTTCTTTCTATATATAGGAGTCCATGGGGCCATAATGTAATCCTAGTGGGCCACAATGTAATCCTAGCTGACCTAACAATACTAATTTAAGGGCACCATAATAACAAAATGGGGGTTACAAGGGTTCAATAATAACAATAAGGGGGTTACACTAACAATAATAAGGGACTATACTAGTGATATAGGGACCTAACATATCTATATAGTACAAGACATGATGGATGTAACCACATGTCATTCTGTAAATACAAGTGTGGCATGACCATAATGCTAACACTACTTGGAACTTGAATGAAATCATACTTGAAAAATTAAATTCAAACTTCACAATAGAAGGCATTATTTTAACAAATCCTGCATGAACATGTACAAAAATTCTTCCTCGAAACTTACATCCCGTTCCACCACAGGAACTGCTTCAAAACCCTACCAGCACATGTGCTACTTCGTTGCGATTTGGTCTTCATTCGAAAGAAACTCCCTGGAGTAAACAATATGGGGCATGCTAATAATACATGTCCAGTGAATACATATCCATTGCATACATTATATCAAGCCACAGGTTATTTGAATAGCCAACTTTATAGGATGAAGAATCAACCATTTTGTCATGCCAACTAAATGCTCCATTCACAATTATTTACACCCCAGTTGGAATTGTGCTATGAAGAGGATGGTCATAAAAAATACTTGTTACCAAAGAGTGCTTAGAATGAGAAAAATCCAACAAAGAGAGTGATGCTACTCTGTGCCACACTTCAACCAGATATCTCATGTCTCTACCTGTTGTAGTTCCAGAGGAGTGCAATCCCTTTACAATGTTCAAAAACTCTTGGATGGGGTTCCTCTCTTTTAGTTTTACGGCTGCCAAAGGTATTCCATCACATTTGATGCTCCTCTGTCCATTTTGACTCTCAAACTCAGCTGATTTTTTAGCAGCCCTTTCAAGAATGGTGTCTGGCATTCCTGCAAGTTGGGAAACATTCACATCATAACTCTTCAGGCATGTACCCTGAGCCCGTTTATAAAGAAATGTAACTTCCTCCAAACCTCCAATTTGTGTGCCAACCTTAGTTGTCTCATAGCACAGAAGGATTTTCAAATTTGCACATTTAATCATCCTTTCTTTCACTTTGTCTCTCTTTTATTTTGAAAAAGTCCTCATCCATCTCATCACTATCTATCTGATTTTGGAGACTACAAACCTTTACTTTTTCATAAAACAAAAAACCTCCTTCAATTTTGACAAAGCCTCATCCTCTAATCACTGTTTCTCACTGTTGATTTAGCAAACAAGGGGTGCTTTGAAACCACTGTGAAGATATCTTTTCAAACTGTTTTTAAGGACCTTTACAAACTCTGCCTCTCTAATTTTGGAGACTGCACAAATTCTTCATTATCTCATAGCATAAAAGACCTCCTTTAATTTGACCAAGCTTTATCCCTCTTTCCACTGTTTCCTCTTTGTTTTAGCAAACTAATTGCTTTCAACACCACTATTTTATGTATTTCACACCTTCAATTTGAAATGATGATTGTTCATGTTTTAATCACTGCTTTCTTTGTGGTTAAAACAACAAAGGGACTGATTTAAAACACTACTTCAAATGCTCCTTCAAACTAATGATGAAGCCCTTCACAAACTCTGTTTTTCTTCTAGAGGTTTGTGCAAATCCTTGACTATTTCATATCACAAGAAGACCTCTTTTTAAACTGACAAAACCCTCATCTCTTATTCATTGTTTCTCTATGTTTATTTGAAACAAAAAGGGACTTATTTGAATTCATTGTTTATTTTAACATGACAAACATGGTATGTTTAAAAAACAAGATATGTTTCTTCCTTTTACTGTCTCTAAACAACCTTTCAAACTTTCAACAAGCCTCTAAACAAATAACTTTCTTCCTCCAATAAATCACTGTCTTGTCCTCCTTAAAAATGCTTAAGGGCCCTTTTTGATTGGTTGAGCAGCTCTAAAAAGAGTTTTTAAAGGTTTTTAGGTGATTTTGTGACCGGTGCTACAGGCACGCCGCGCATCAATAGGAAGCCTTTGTATTTTCTCTTCCAGGCGCGCCGCGCAATTTTTCAAACGCGCCGCACACTTTGCAGCCAGTTTTGGAGGCCTTCCCAGTGTCAGAATTGGGCGCAAGATGGCTCGTTGGAAATATGTGGAAGTATAATATCTAGAAAAACTTGAATTTTTTAATTTGGTATCCATTTGGGTGTTCAAAAATTATTTTACCAACACTATTCAAAACTGGTGAATCCTGGTGCAGAAATGCATAGTGCTGTTTGTGGGCCACTTTTGGATGCCTTCCCGGTGTCGGAATTGGGCCTGAGATGGCTCGTTAGAAATATATGCAAGTATAATTTATAAATATTCTTTATTTTTTTAATTTGGTGTCCATTTGGGTGTTCAAAAAGTTACTGTCCCAACACTGGTAAAAAATGGTGAATGCTGGTGTAGAAAAACATAGTGTTGTTTGCAGGCTACCTTTGGATGCTTTCCTGTTGTTAACATTTCGCTCGAGATGGCTCGTTGGAAATCTATGGAAGTATAATTTCCAAATATTCTTGATTTTTTTAATTTGGTATCCATTTGGGTTTTCAAAATCTGACTTTCCCAACACTGGTCAAAATGGTGAATCCTTGTGCAGAAATTCTCCTGTGACATCTGTATTTTTTACATTTATCACAAACCATGATACGTGTGTAGAAACTGAAGGAGTTTTTTCTTCTTGAACATATTAGGGAAAAAAACCTCTCTCACTTTTGTAAATTTCATCTCTGTTGGGTCAGAAACGCATTTTTAAACAAACTGCCTGGGCGCTCCTTAACCTCTGTCTTTTGCAACCTTTGTCATATTGAATGGAATACTCCTCAAAATGATGTGGTAATATATAGTTTATGAGGTAGGAAGTTCTCTAAACCATGATTAAATTTTTTTTTTTTAATCAAGGAAATCATTCACCTTTAAAACCACCGATGTAGCCCTTTAGAACCATAAGGCCTACATTGTTTAAAAAAATGAAAAGGTCATAAGATACTTCCATTTCGTCCTTTCAAAATCTACTATCTATGAAAGTGGCCATAAGGAATCTGTTATGCTTGATTTGTGTATAATGGGATATTATTAAAAAATATTGTTTCAGCCATTACAAATGGTCCTTCAGACCTATCATGAAGCTTTCCTCATTATCTGCTGATGGAGGTCACGATTGATTTTCTGCTTGTCATTTTGGATATCCTCAAACAATGGTGGGCCCTCTACTTATTTATGAAGGAGGCCTATTTTTTGGCATATGCCTGGTTTCTTTTCAACCTCTGTCTTAACCAACTGGAGAATGTTTGATGAACATATCGATAGTGGTTTCCTTTATACTTGATGGCAGAGGTCAGTTTGAGACCAAGACCTTTTGACTCCTTTGGCCATCAGCTTAATAATATTTCTTCATTGATGATGAACCCATTAGCTTCACATTGTAACCCAATAAGAGAGAAACTCCTGTAAACAATTTTTTAAAAGCACTAATGCTTTGCCTCTGCCTTTAACATCATTTTTATTTCAGAAACCCTTAGTTGCCGTCTCACTGTACCCAAAAGAATTTTCCTTACAGTCATTGTAATTCTAAAAATCCAACTTTATCCTTGGCCCTCTGCTTATAGATGAAGGAGGCACTCTTAGTCTTCAACCCTCTACTTATAAAATGAAGGAGGTTATCTCAGTCCTCAAAAACACTCTTCTTGTAGATGAAGGAGGTTTTTCAGTCTTCAATCCTTCTACTTATAGATGAAGGAATTTTTTCAATCATGCCATTTCATCAAATTTTAACAGTGTTATTTGTCCTTTCACTGTCCTTTCATGCTTTGACTGTGATCGCAGGAGCTTAATGAAATAACTCTTTGCCCTGTAGCTACATTCCAGGCTCAAAATCACAATGAGAAGTAGTTGTCTTCTCACATGGAGCCAAATACTGTCTTCTGGGATGCTGGTACACTTCTACTCTTTGAAAGATCCATTGAAACACTATAAAACCACCTAAAATCAATTTTGACCTAGGGCATGTGCATTGTAGAGACTTCAGGGTTTGTTGGTGGGGCGACTTAAGGGTGTAACCAACTTTATTTGTAGAATGGGAAGGTCTCTTATGAATGGGCTGTAGCAGATAGAGGTTCTTTGGCTTTATGGTAATTTGCCAAGGGAGAAATGCCTAAAGCGCCACTACCTAACTTAGGGGAGACTTTTTGGACATATAGACTTTTTGGACATATAGACTTTTTGGACATATTTGGACTGTTTTCTTTGGAGCTGATGGACAAGCTAGTACAACTGAGGCTAGATAGGGCTTAATAATGAGTTTTCATCTCGTCATGGGTGGACTGAAAGGTAAGAGGGAAAAAAAAGTTTATGGGTGTTTTCCAGCTGGAAAATTTGACAATTTTTTAGATCAGCTGCTAGAAAACTTGACTGTTACAACTAGTCATCACCAACAAGTGAAAAATACTGATGACTAACAGTGACTCCATTTGGGGAGGGCATCTCCTTTTCAGGAGGTGTCCAGAATCTCAGATCTTTGGCTCATGAAGACCAGTGCCTTATCCATTGGCACACATTTTACTCTTCCTTGATGCTATTTCTGAAAATTGACAGCATTATTAGCATACATAATATTTCTACCTACCCTAGTATCTTTCCTAACATTTTTTCTTCTTTTGGGTGCATTTGGACTAGCAACCCTTTGAAAATATCTTTTTTTTTTGAAAAATGAACCTATCTAGTTCTGCACTTATATCTGCCAGGAGTTCAAATTAAGCTGATGAAATCCTTTATTGCTCTACCTATGCTAGATCAACTGTCAAGGTTAAACTGTTTGACCGGATTTTTTTCTCTAATCTAAAACACGAAATTGAAAAATGATCAAATCAGGGTTAGATAGTTTGATTTTTCATGTACTTGTGGCATGAAAGACAAGCTGCACACAAATATTATTTTGCAAAAAATGGAATCTAGAAAAACGGGGCTAAGATACACAATTTGTTTTTCATTCCAGCTTCCCTCTTTACTTATGTTTTGAGCATGTGGAACCAGTATCTTTTCCTAATCTACTCTCTTTTATAAGTCAAGCTTACACAATGTTGACTATATTTTCCTCTCACTAACTTATCAGCAAATAAATTTAAAAAATGTTCAATTATGATTAGGCTAGATAACTGAACAAGACATTTGAGCACTAGTAGCGGCATTTAGACTTGCACGCTTTCCGAATGACTATTTTTTGAACACGGGGCCTTCTTTCTATTTTTCAAACCGCCCTCTTTTTATATTTTTCTATTGTTTTTTGAATTCTTTTCTTTTTTACTTTTTCTTCAAACAATCTAAAACTGAAAAGATATTCACACTGCTGAGCTTATTTTTCACAGCTATCTATCTATCCTAGTTTAAACTATACACAACATACATTCATTTGGTGAACTCTTCTTTCCAATATATCCAGTCAAGTAGATGATTTCATGGTTGATATTGGTTTATTTCTTTCATGATGTTGAAGTAATGAAAAGGCCACTCCCATTTGGCTTGTTTTCGGACAATAGTGCTTACGTTTTTACTCATTCTTGGTAGCAACTTGTTCATGATAGAACCCACTACTCCTTCAGATTTCTCAAGGAAAACAACAAATAGATCTTGGAATAATACCTGATCTAGAGGATTTGAGATATAGGCTTCATTCAGGACTATTCTTTCTTCCACTTGGCTGTATTTGGGACTCTCCTGGTAAAGCAACTCTTCCCCTTGCTCATGATTACTCGAACTGTTAGACTCATAATATATTGCAGTGTAGTCTTCTTTTAAAGCTGATGTGTTCTAATTAAGTGGACTGAAAACTGTGTGAAGGTCATCAGGTTGATGAGCAGGGATACACTTTGAAAGTATATTATCTTGAAAGGATAGTGTGACAACTCTCATGTGTTTATCAACCTCTATTTCTTCATTTGCAATTTGTAACTCAATGGAATTTGGTGGCTGCAAATCTGGAGTTAAGGAAGATTCCATGTCCAAAATGATTTCCTCAACCATTTCAGGAAAAGGCTTCTCATTTACAACATGGTCGATAATTTCATCATCCTCCTCAACCTCATCATCAAAGCTGAAAGACTGTTGATTTCAAATTATGTGAATGTTATCTCTGATGGACTGAAGTGAAGTAGAGCAAAGAGTCTGAGACTCTTCACTTACTTCTAAACTCTCAAGGCTCTCCTCATCAATGTCATAGATGACCTGTATTGGCTGCTCACTTTTCTCAAGTTTATGAAACTGAGCTTCCTCCCAAAAATAAAAAACTGATTATTCTGCAAAGTTAGCTTCTGTTTGGAAATCATAATCATCAAAATATTGATCAAACCTTGGAGAATCATTAATACAAGTAATGTCACTAGCCATGCATATTGGACTATCAGATTTCTTTTCTTCAAATTGATCTTTAAATCTATTTACTGCTATGTGATAGCTAAGATCAGGAGAAGAATCAAGAGAGGCTGACTGTATGTTTATGCGTTGATCTATTTCCTCTTCAATTAAAAAGGGAGGAATTTTCATTTCTCTTCGGATATAACTACAATAATCCGCTTTCTCTTGGAAAATCTGATTTGAAGGATGAATGTCCTTTTGGGCTTCACCTATGAGAGATGATGAATCATCACTTATGCCCTTAGAGAGATCCTGTGGGTTCTCTTTCATTTCTTGCTTGTTTTCATCTTCAACCAATTGTTTGTGATGTTGAGGATAGTTAGCATGTAATTCATGAGTTTTTCTGATAGATTTTCAGGAGGCCGATTTTCTTTTATAAACTGAAATGACTCCCAGCATAAAGGTAGAGATCCTACAGGTTTTGCTTTATCTTCTATTTCGGATTTGAATTCATCCTCACTCAACTCTTCTTGATGTTTGGAATAGTAAACATGGGATTCATGAGTTTCCTCTGATGGATTATTAGGAGGCCAATTTTCTTTTATGAACTCAAATGACTCCCAGCATAAAGTTAGAGATCCTATAGGTTTTGATTCTTCTTCCATTTCAGAGTCTGTGATTTCAAAATGGCTGATAGTCTCTTTAGAGTATTCCTCTATGTTTTTATTTGCAAATTTCTCATTAGGCACATTTTGTTCATAACTTTTGTCTTGTAATATTTGAGTGTGTTCATCCTGAGGAAGAAGTGTAGGTTGGTTTGAATAAGTAGTTTTAACCTTAACTTTATGTTTTTCTCTTTTCCTGTCAAGTAGATGCTCTAGTTTTCCGAACATACATACCAATTTTTCCAACTTTTCCTCTGAGGATATTAGTCTCTCTTGATTTGCTTTGTCTTTCTCTATTATTATTAGTTGTGCCTCCCTATTTAGTATGTGGAATTATACATCAAATGCTATCCTTTTCATTTCTTCTAGGGTCAAAGTATCTTTATTTCTTATTCGGAAAACCATCTCTGGGTCAAAAGAATCTGGGTAGTGCAAGAGAGCACATCCGAGGGGTGGCTTTATGTTAGCAAACATTGCATGGTATAATTTATTGAACCTGGCTGAAAAGTTTTGTATTGTCTCCCCTGGTTGTCTTTTTAACTGATTGTATTCCTTTATGATGAGAACTTTATTACCCATGACCACCCACCTATCTAGGAAGATTTGAGTGAACTGATTAAAATTGGTAATGCTTGCAGTTGGAAGGTCTTTAAACCAACTCTTAATTTTTCCTTGTAATGATAAGGCAAACATTCTAATACGCACATCATCTTCTTCTATTTCATAAAGTTCAAGTAAATCCTCAATATTTTGGACATGCTCTTCAGCGGTGACTTTGGAGCTTTCTCCATCAAATCTAGGTAATTTATTTTGAATATTTGCAGGGAGGGCTTGAAAGATGGGAGGTAAAACCAAAGGCTTGTATCTTTCTGGGACCTTTATGGATATAGGTAGTGTAAAAAGAGATTTATGACTATCTGAGGTTTCAGCCAGAGTGGGAAAGGTAGCATGAGGCTCATGTTTTTCTAGGTTTTTCATAGGTGAATTTGGGGTAAGCACAGGTGTATAAGCCTGCTCATGGTCTGAAATTTGAGGCTTCACTTTTCGAGGTTTGAGATCATTCCAATGATCAATGTAGATCTCATCGGTGTATTCTTGATCAGGCTCAAAGTAGGATAGAACATAGTTATAGATAAAGACAATAATTTCTTGAATCCAACTAAGGCCTGAGTGCTTTTTCTTTCTAGGATGACCGGTCATGTTTTAGGTTCTTCCTCCAGTGGAGTCTTTAGGTCTATTGAGAGTTGTGGATTCGTCAGGTGGAACTTGGTTTTTTTTACAGAGATGTAGCTATGGTCCACCACCAATAACTAGGAAAAACCAATCTGGGGATTTTTTTGGGGTTTTCTGAGTTTTTATGTGCCTATGAGGTTTGGAAGATTTTCCTATAACTAAATCATCATTTTGCTAAGATGGTGAAAGAGCTAGCTTCTACTCTTCAAACAACACTTAATTTTTCTAAGTTTGATTGATACTTCGGGAGTTACTAAGGAGTACTTAGATTGTCACTAACTTGGAAGGTCCTACCGTGATCGCCACTATGTTAGTGAGCGGTGGGATAAGTAAATCAGATAGTATTCTTAAGGCTATCAGAATTTTTAGGGAATCTAAGTTTGTTTGTTACTCAGAGTCCCACCGTGATCACCATTATGTTAGGGTGGCGATGATGTGGCTCAATCAGATAGTAGCCTAGAGTTTAGTAAATTAGTAAGGCCTACTGGAGGCTAGTGGATTCACTAGGTGGATTTTTAGTTGTTTAGAGGTATATGTGTATGGTCCACCACCAGTACTGACAAAAACCAATCTAAGGGATTTTTTGGGGTTTTTCTGAGTTTTTATGTAGTCCTAAGGTTTGTAATAGTGTCCTACAGCTGAGTCATCATTTAGCTAGGATGGTGATACAACCAAATTCTACTCTTCTAAGTTTGATTGAGACTTCGGGAGTTACTAAGGAGTACTTAGATTGTCACTAACTCGGAAGGTCCCACCATGATCGCCACTATGTTAGTGAGTGGTGGGATAAGTCAATCAGATAGTATTCTTAAGGTTGTCAGAATGTTTATGGAATCTAAGTTTGTTTGCTACTCAGAGTCCCACTGTGATCGCCATTATGTTAGGGTGGCGATGAGGTGGCTCAATCGGATAGTAGCCTAGATTTTAGTAAAGTAGTAAGGCCTACTGGAGGCTAGTGGAGTCGCCAGGTGGATTTTTAGTTGTTTCGAGGTATATGTGTATGGTCCACCACCAGTACTGACAAAAACCAATCTAAGGGAGTTTCTTGGGGTTTTTCTGAGTTTTTATGTAGTCCTAAGGTTTGCAAGAGTGTCCTACAATTGAGTCATCATTTTGCTAGGATGGTGAGACAACCAGATTCTACTCTTCTAAGTTTGACTGAGATTTTGAGAGTTCCTAAGGGATACCTAGGATGTTTTGACTCAAAGTCCCACCGTGATCGCCATTATGTTAGTGAGCGGTGGGATAAGTCAATCAGACAGTATTCTTAAGGCTGCTAGAAAGTTTAGGGAAACTAAGTTTGTATATCACTTAGAGTCCCACCGTGATCACCATTATGTTAGGGTGGCGATGAGGTGGCTGATCGGATATTATTCTAAAATTCAGCAAAGTAGTAAGGCCTACTCGAGGCTAGTGGAGTCGCTAGGTGGAGTTTTAGTTGTTTTGAGGTATATGTGTATGGTTCACCACTAGTACTGACAAAAACCAATCTAAGGGAGTTTTTGGGGTTTTTCTGAGTTCTTTATGTGCAACCTATGGTTTATTAAAGTATTCTAAACCTGTTTCATCACTTTGCTAGGGTGGCGAGAACAAAAAGAGTTTAATCTAAATGGTTTTATGGACTGATTTCTTGTTTAAGTTTTGAAGACTAATGAATCTACAAGAGTTTGCTAGACTATTATGTACTCAGTTAGTCCCACCGTGATCGCCATTATATTATGGGTCTCGTGATTTGGCTGATTGGCAAGCCAAGTGACAATGTAACATAAAACCAATCTTTGGAGCCCAAGGACCTAGCCTTCCTGGACTCAGAGAGGGATCTCTCTATATGTGTAAGGGATATCTATGTGTTTGCTTATTGTGTTCTGATTTTAGGCTAGTTATGAAGTCGGTTTTTTGGTTTTGGTTTTTAAGTTGTGAGGGATGACACTGATGAAATGTTGGGAAAAATACTGAGAGGGGGGGGGGGGGGGGTGAATCAGTATTTAGTGCAGACAATCAAACTTTAAATTTTTCTTTTCTAAAAACCCAAACGCTACTTTACTGAAGGAAACTAGCGTATATACGCGGATATCCTTTATAGAACTCGCGTATGTCTAGAGATCTAATTATGTGTTTGAATCTTAACTCAGATCATTGCATTATTCATTCATCAGATATTTCAGAAACAGTAAACAGGTGCAGACAGAACAGAATAATCATCACACATATGCAACACACATGAACACTAGGATTTTTAGGTGGAAACCCAATTCGGGAGAAAACCACCGCTGCCGTCGTTTCAGCCTTCAAAATTTATTATTAAGAAAAATTCTTACAATCATGTACTGGTGCAGACTCAAACCAGCACGCAGGCACCCACCTGCAGAAGGCTACAACCTTCTCTCGTTTACCAGCCTATCCTGGAAGGGAGCTACAACTCCTCGTTTACGGTTCCCATGCATAAGCTACGACCCACGAACTCGAGGAGGACTCTTTCAGGAAGGGAGCAACAACCCCACCCCAGGCGAGGCTTTGACCCTCGGCTTCCAGCACGGACACGTTTCATCAGTTTCCAGAGGTGGAGCCAACCGGCTTCCCCAACACGAGCCCTTCTATATCAACAATCATGCCTTGCTCATTGCTTCAGCAGAACAATGAGACCCTTGTAACCGGAGAATATCGGATATAACCCTTAATAGCAGTCATGAACTTCCGACATTCAACCTTCGAAACCATTAGATTGAAATCATACGTGCTTTATTTAATCGAGATCCGCGTATATACGCGCTTTTGAAGGACGAACCCGCGTATACTTCGATGCATTCTTCAGAAAAGAGAAAACCCTAACTGCGCATATGCGCTTTTCCTTCCACAGACCCGTGTATACACGCGCTTTTAATGAAACAAACCTGCATATAGATCTATAAAAGATAAACTTTGTAGTACAAACCAGATCTATAAACTTACCCAGATTTCTTCAATCTCTTCAACAGGATTGCACCAGGTCTTCTTCACTTCTTTTCAGATCATCCTTGACATTCACCATTTCTAGATCTAGAGATCTTGAGCCTTCATCATGTTCATAGGTGCATCATAGATTCCGATCTATCAATTAGGAACAGGGTTCAACCATACAGATATACTTTAGAGTGAAGTATTCATCAAAGCCCAAACACATGCACACCTTTTGCACAAAGATTTTCTTCTCCTTATATAGGGTTACCCTTCATCAATACCATGAGTCAAAACCACATTACTTTCGATGGTATTACTGGACGGGGTCACATAGACGAATCATTACTCAATAAAATGGGTCAATACCATGGTGATTACCCCTGGTTTTACATATTTAAAGTGCTTTTTCCCATATGCGACTCGACACGTTATTACCCGCGTGCATACGCTACTTAGTCTAAACAAATCCGTGTATGCCTTGATACATACTCTTTTTATCATATTCTGGCACATACTGACATTCCTTCCATCATTACCTTCTGTACTCAATGTAGATACATCAGATATACATTATTTAACAAGTTCATCAAGACATATTCCATCAAGGACAACTTCATCAAGTAGGTTGCCATCATCTTCATCAAGTGGGTTGCCATCAAGGACAACACTTAGCATCATATTGCCAACATCAAAGATATAAGATAGGTAAAAAGATGTCAGATCAACTGGGCTATGGGGTCAAAGAGGTCAAGAAAGCTATTAGATGGTGATACAAGGTTGTTCAAGGGTCGATTTGATTCGAGGTAGAAAGTATTTTTGGGCAAAATGAAGTAAGATGGACATCAAGTTTGTGAACAACAAAGGAGTTCAAGCATAGCTAGTTTAATAGTTGACATAAACATGGTAGGGAAAACCATTAATCATGAGAAATGTAACTATAAGCTAATCAATACATAGAAATAAACATTCAAGCCATGCATAGAGATATATAACTCTCTAACTTTGGGAAATGGCTATCAGACTTTGGGGAAATACACTTAAGACAGACAAACAACTCAAATCACTATGCCGGAATGCCTAAACACAGTACTTCAAGTTATTGGGCACTTTGAAAACAAGATTGCATAGTCTTAGGCAAAGGGCAAGATCAGAACAAGACCTCCTTGGTTCAAAAAATGACAATCTAATCAGTCAAAGAGAAATTTCATGGATGGAGCTATGGCTAGCCATGAGTAAGTAGGGCATACCGTAAATCATACTTAGCATGCATAAAACCATGAATGAAACAAGCAACAATATCCTTAAGTTATTAAAGAGAAATCAAGAATTCTTTAATGTGACTAAGAATGAAGAAAACATGGAAGCTATGAAGAAACAGGAAATTTGAGGTGCCTCCAAGTGCATGTCTCAAAATTTTTCTCTATTGTCCTATAGCAAGCAAGAACATGGATTTGTGAATGAAAACTAGGAAACAAAACAAAGAGAGAGACACTATACCATTCTACCAAGTCATGGAATCCAACAACAATCCTCTTTCATCATCCAAGAACATCCAAGAGACTATCCAAAAGCATGAGACAAGTATTTATTCCAAAGCTTATATGACCATATATTTCTTCTATTCATCAAGTTCAGCCTTGTTTACAATGAAATCCTTTGGAATATATAGGCCAAAGTGAGGAAAACCTCTTAGTTCAACTTGCAATCTCATTGGCCTATTCAAAATATCTTATTTTGTCCTTGAGGCTTTGCAAAGCCCAAGGCACAAAATATCTCATAAAATATCTAAAAAATGCTAAAAGAGGGAAATAAATTGAATTTTCATAACTTCTCATGTACAAAAATAGCTAAACGCACATGAGGAAAAAGCAGTTTTGAAAGGTTCAATTTTTACAAAAATACTCAAAAAATACATCAGCAAAAGGTCCCCTGACTTGCCGGCAACTTTTGGAAGCCTTCCCGATGTCGAAACGAGGCCTGTGATGGCTCGTTGGAAAGCTATAAATATATAATTTTTGGAAAAACTTCAATTTTCCCAATCTGATGCCTAGAAGTCCTCCAAAATAGGCCTATGTGTAAAAACCTAAAAAAATAGGCCTTGCTAATATGTGGGCAGAGTGTCGAAAAAGTGAGTGTTTTTTGCATATTTTGGGGACCAAAACAACTTCAAATGCTCTGAAAATTTCTGAGTAGATGCCCCTAAATTTAATGCATCCAATGGTACCACTCTCAAGAGTTGAGGATGCTCCAAACTAAAATGGCGGTGCCCATGATTTTATGCAATTAGGCCCAAAAATATCGAAAAACAAGAACATGTCAAAATTTTCTCAATTTTGGTGAGCAAGTACCTCAAGGATTTTTAGAAACATGTCTAGAAGGTCAGGAAAAAATTCCAAGCCTAAAGGTGTCTTTCTCTTTTTTTCTCACCGGGCGCCCTCTTTGGGCAGTTTTGAGCTTTTCTTGGTTTTCTTCTTTATTGTTTGGCATTCTAGCTTTGGTGAAGAAGTCATGGCCCCTTGCCTAGGAGAGGTAGATAGCACATGCTTTGGAGAATTCCCTTCATAATCCATGTTTTTCATTTTCTTTCCCTCATCATTGCTTGCTTGAGGGCTGCCTTGTTTGTCTTTGTCACTGCCTTCTTTATGAATTTCATGCTCTTTCCCTTCATTGTTTTGTGCTTCATCACCCTTATGTTTATTGCTGTGTTGGCTGCCATAATGTTCCCTTTCAATGTGGAAAAATACCACCAAGCTCTGCAAAAAGACTTAAACAACGCACAATCCTTGATTTAACACCACAATTAAATTTATAAGCAATTTGGCATGAACCCCTGTATGCCTTGTAGTGAAAGTTTTCCAAATAAATTCAAAAGGCCCTTGCTGGGTAACTTTGATTACAAAAAGCAGATACAATGCCCAACAATAATTAATATCTATATAGTACAAGACATGATGGATGTAACCACATGTCATTCTGTAAATACAAATGTGGCATGGCCATAATGCTAACACTACCTGGAACTTGAATGAAATAATACTTGACAAATTAAATTCAAACTTCACAGCAGAAGGCATTATTTTAACAAATCATGCATGAACATGTACAAAAATGCTTCCTCGAAACTTACATCCTGTTCCACCACAGGAACTACTTCAAAACCCTACCAGCACATGTACTACTTTGTTGCGATTCAGTCTTCATTAGAAATAAACTCCCCGGAGTAAAAAATCTAGGGCATGCTGATCATACATGTCCAGTGAATGCATATCCATTGCATACATTCTATCAAGCCACAGGTTATTTGAATAGCCAATTTTATAGGATGAAGCATCAACCATTTTTTCATGCCAACTAAATGCTCCATTCACAATTATTTACATCCCAGTTGGAATTGTGCTATGAAGAGGATGGTCATCAAAAAGACTTGTTACCAAAGAGTGCTTAGACTGAGAACAATCCGATAAAGAAAGTGATGCTACTCTGTGCCACACTTCAACCAGATATCTCATGTCTCTACCTGTTGTAGTTCCAGAGGAGTGCAATCCCTTTACAATGTTTAAAACCTCTTGGATGAGGTTCCTCTGTTTTAGTTTTACAGCTGCCAAAGGTCTTCCATCACATTTGATGCTCCTCTGTCCATTTTGACTCTCAAACTCAGCTGATTTTTTAGCAGCCCTTTTAAGAATGGTGTCTGGCATTCTTGCAAGTTGGGAAAAATTCACATCATAACTCTTCAGGCATGTACCCTAAGCCAAATTATAAAGAAATTTCACCTCCTCCAAACCTCCAATTTATGTGCCAACCTTAGTTGTCTCATAGCACAGAAGGATTTTCAAATTTTCACATTTAATCATCCTTTCTTTCACTGTGTCTCTCTTTTATTTTGACAAAGTCCTCATCCATCTCATCACTATCTATCTGATTTTGGAGACTGAAAACCTTTAATTTTTCATAACACAAAATACCTCCTTCAATTTTGACAAAGCCTCATCCTCTAATCACTGTTTCTCACTGTTGATTTAGCAAACAAGGGGTGCTTTGAAACCACTGTTAAGATATCTTTTCAAACTGTTTTGAAGGACCTTTACAAACTCTGCCTCTCTAATTTTGGAGACTGCACAAATTCTTCATTATCTCACAGCATAAAAGACCTCCTTTAATTTTACCAAGCTTTATCCCTCTTTCCACTGTTTCCTCTTTGTTTTAGCAAACTAATTGCTTTCAACACCACTGTTTTATGTATTTCACACCTTCAATTTGAAATGATGACAGTTCATGTTTTAATCACTGCTTTCTTTGTGGTTAAAACAAAAAAGGGACTGATTTAAAACACTACTTCAAATTCTCCTTCAAACTGATCATGAAGCCCTTCACAAACTCTGTTTTTCTTCTAGAGGTTTGTGCAAATCCTTGACTATTTCATATCACAAGAAGACCTCTTTTTAAATTGACAAAACCCTCATCTCTTATTCACTGTTTCTCTATGTTTATTTGAAACAAAAAGGGACTTATTTGAAGTCATTGTTTCTTTGATCATGACAAACATGGTATGTTTAAAAAAAAAGATATGTTTCTTCCTTTTACTGTCTCTAAACAACCTTTCAAACTTTCAACAAGCCTCTAAACAAATAACTTTCTTCCTCCAATAAATCACTGTCTTGTCCTCCTTAAAAATGCTTAAGGGCCCTTTTTGATTGGTTGAGAAGCTCTCAAAAGAGTTTTTGAAGGTTTTTAGGTGAGTTTTTGAATGGTGCTACAGGTTCTCCACACGCCTCTACAGGCGCGCCGTGCATCAATAGGAAGCCTTTTTATTTTCTCTCCCAGGCGCGTCGCGCAACTTTTCAAATGCGCCACACACTTTGCAGCCTGTTTTGGAGGCCTTCCCAGTGTCGGAATTGGGTGCAAGATGGATTTTTGGAAAGATGTGGAAGTCTAATTTCCAAAAAAACTTGAATTTTTTCATTTGGTATCCATTTGGTTTTTCAAAAATTGATTTTACCAACACTGGTCAAAACTAGTGAATCCTGGTGCAGAAATGCATAGTGCTGTTTTTAGGCCACTTTTGGATGCCTTCCTGGTGTCGGAATTGGGCCTGATATGGCTTGTTAGAAATATATGGAAGTATAATTTCAAAATATGCTTGATTTTTTTCATTTGGTGTTCAAAAATTGACTGTCCCAACACTGGTAAAAAATGGTGAATGCTGGTGCAGAAAAACATAGTGTTGTTTGCAGGCTACCTTTGGATGCCTTCCTGTTGTCGGAGGTTGGCCCGAGATGGCTCGTTGGAAAGATATGGAAGTATAATTTCCAAATATTCTTGAGGGTTTTCATTTTTTATCCATTTGGTTGTTGAAAATCTGACTGTCCCAACACTGGTCAAAATGGTGAATCCTTGTGCAGAAATTCTCCCGTGACATCTTTATTTTTTACATTTCTCACAAACCATGATATGTGTGTAGAAAATGAAGGAATTTTTTCTTCTTCAACTTATGAGGGAAAAACACCTCTCTCACTTTTGTTAATTTCATCTTTGTTTGGTCAGAAACTCATTTTGAAACAAACTGCCTGGGCGCTCCTTAACCTTTGTCTTTTGCAACCTTTTTCATATTGAATGGAATAATCCTCAAAATGATGTGGTAATCTATAGTTTATGAGGTATGAATTTCTCTAAACCATGATTAAAAACTCTGTTTTTGAATCAAGGAAATCATTCACCTTTAAAACCACCGATACAACCCTTTAGAACCATAATGCCTACATTGTTTTAAAAAATGAAAAGTTCATAAGATACTGCCATTTCGTCCTTTCAAACTCTGTTTTCTATGAAAGTGGCCATAAGGACTCTATTATGCTTGATTTGTGTATAATGGGTGATTATTACAAAATACTGTTTCAGCCATTACAAATGGTCCTTCATACCTATCAGGAAGCTTTCCTCATTATTTGCTGATGGAGGTCATGATTGATTTTCTGCTTGTCATTTTGGATATCCTCAAACAATGGTGGGCCCTCTACTTATTTATGAAGGAGGCCTATTTTTTGGCATATGCCTGGTTTCTTTTCAACCTCTGTCTTAACCAACTGAAGAATGTTTGATGAACATACTGTTAATGGTTTCCTTTATACTTGATGGCAGAGGTCAGCTTGAGACCAAGACCTTTTGACTCCTTTTGCCATCAGCTTAATAATATTTCTTCATTGATGATGAACCCATTAGCTTCACATTGTAACCCAATAAGAGAGAAACTCCTGTAAACAATTTTTTAAAAGAACTACTGCTTTGCCTATGCCTTTAACATCATTTTTATTTCAGAAACCCTTAGTTGCTGTCTCACTTTACCCAAAAAAATTTGCCTTACAATCATTGTAATTCTAAAAATCCAACTTTATCCTTGGCCCTCTTCTTATAGATGAAGGAGGCACTCTTAGTCTTCAACCCTCTACTTATAAAATGAAGGAGGTTCTCTCAGTCCTCAAAAACACTCTGCTTGTAGATGAAGGAGGTTTTTCAGTCTTCAATCCCTCTGCTTATAGATGAAGGAAGTTTTTCAGTCATGCCATTTCATCAGCTTTTAACAGTGTTATTTTTCCTTTCATTGTCCTTTCATGCTTTGACTATGATCACAGGAGCTTAATGAAACAAATCTCTGCCCTGTAGCTGCATTCTAGGCTCAAAATCACAATGAGAAGCAGCTGTCTTCTCACGTGGAGCCAAATACTGTCTTCTGGGATGCAGGTACACTTCTACTCTTTGAAAGATCCATTGAAACACTGTAAAACCACCTAAAATCAGTTTTGACCTAGGGCATGTGCATTGTAGAGACTTCAGGGTTTGTTAGTGGCGCGAATTAAGGGTGTAACCAACTTTATTTGTAGAATGGGAAGGTCTGTTATGACTGGGATATAGAAGATAGAGGTTCTTTGGCTTTAGGGTAATTTTCTAAGGGAGAAATGCCTAAAGCGCCACTACCTAACTTAGGGGAGAATTTTTGGACAGATTTGGACTGTTTTCTTTGGAGCTGATGGACAAGCTAGTACCGCTGACGCTAGATAGGGCTTGATAATTAGTTTTCATATCGTCATGGGCGGACTGAAAGGTAAGAGGGAAAATATTTTTTATGGGTGTTTTCCAACTAGCAAATTTGACAATTTTTTAGATCAGCTGCTAGAAAACTTGACTGTTACAGCTAGTCATCACCAACAAGTGAAAAAAAATGATGACTAACACCAGCAAACTTATTCTAAGAGGAATTTGGATTAAAAGAGCTAAAGTGGTGGAGAAGTTGGAAATCAGGTGGAGTGGAAGGGGAGGCTTCTCCGCTAGGAATCTGCTGCAAATCTATGGGCTCAAGGTCAGTCTAGACAATCCTACTTTGTGACATGGTTCTGAAAAGGATTTTGGTGCAGTGCAAGTCAAACTGGGGATATTTCAAGGCTGTAAGATGTTTAGGGACATAAATTTCTCTATGAATGGTCCTAACAATTGTCGAGTCTTCAATTTTGGAAGTTTGACACAAAATCCTTTCTGGGTCATCAAATATAGTAGGAGGGTTTGGGTCTGGATGAGATCTGGTACTGATCCTTTATGAAGCCAGATTTCAAACTCAAAATTGTAGAGAGGCTGAAATTTTATGACTGCTTTCAGAAGGCTGACCTCTCTAGGTGTTAGTTAAACTTGCACAGTATGTGACTAGGCTTCTAAACCTTTCAGGGCTGATTTGACCAATCCTAAGGAAGTCTTTGAACACTATTAAAGTTAGAAGGCCTACTGGAGGCTTGTGGAGTCGCCAAGTGGTTTTTTTTAGTTTTTTTAGAAGATATGTGTTTATGTTCCACCACCAATAACTAAAAAAATTCAATCTAGGGATTTTTTTGGGGTTTTCTGAGTTCCTTTATATAGCCCTAAGGTTTCTATGATTTTCCTCCAATTGAGTCATCATTTTTCTAGGATGGTTAGATAATTAGATTCTACTACTTGGCTAACATTTTGAGTTCTCTATGATTTGATAAGGGTTTCTAGTTCTAATGAGTACTTATATTTTCATTAACTAAGAAGGTCCCACCATGATCGCCATTATGTTAGGCGATGAGGTGGCGGTAAATCAATAGATACTGTTTGACAAGGGCTGCTAAATTTTCTAAGTATGTATAAGCTTCTTACTTACTCAGAAAGTCCCACTGTGATCGCCATTATGTTAGGGTGATGAGGTGGTGAAGAATCACTAGATATTCTTGACAAGGGCTTTCTAAAGTCTTTAAGGATGTCTAGGTTGTTAACTTACTCAGAAGGTCCCACCATGATTGCCATTATGTTAGTGTCCCGTGATTTAGCAAATTGGAAGACCAAATGCATAGGGTAACATCAGACCAGTCTTTGGAGTCCTAGGACCTAGCATTCCTGGACTCAGAGAGGGCTCTCTCTATTTTGTGCAAAGGATGTGAACTTGTTTGCTTTTAGGATTTGGTTTTAGGCTAGTTGTTAGGTTTAGGGTTTGTTTGTTTGTTTGGGTTGGGTAAATGATCAAGTAGAATAGATGGAATGAGAGATTTTCAATTCATTGGGCTATGGAGTCTACAAAAAGTCAAGGAAGGTTCAACAATGGTTCAGGGAGCATCACAGGGAAAATCTAGCATGGTTAGATGGATTCTCAAGGTTTTGTGAAATTAAATGAACATCAAGTTTGTGAATAAAGGAGGGCAAAGGGAAATCAATAATCCTTTGTCAAATACTTAAAACAAGAAGGGACTTCAACACTATTTAGCATAAAGAAGTAATCAATAGACAGGGCATAGAAATCACCCTTTGATTCAACTCAAGAAAGTAAGCATTTCAGACAAACAATCCAATGAAATATAGAAGGCGAGAAACTCATTTAACTTCTAGTGATTTCACATTCAAGGTTAGAAAACATTTAAGATTAACACATAGATTTAATCAAGGAAGAGGGAACTCCTAGACATCATTGATCAGAGCTATAAAGATCTTTGAAACAATTTTTCAAGCATGGACAAAGGGTATGATCGAAGCATGGTGTAATATTCCAAAAATTTAGCCTTCATATAAATGGAATATTATAGTTTGTTTTGTCACTAGGTAGGTGAATAATTGGGCGGGGAGGCCCATAAAGCTCTTTAGGAGGAATAATAACACTCCTAATGTGAAAGGAGGAACAATAAGAAGTTTGAATAAGCACCTCCAAGTATGAACAGGGGTTGGATCATGTTGATTCAGTCAACTTTGACCAAGTCAACAATGTTGTCATGGAGGAGTGGCATTCATGATGAGACAACACAGTTTTAGTGGAGGAAAACTTGCATGAGCTTAGTGGCAAGTATGGATGGGACCCAATGTGATAAGGCTCACATAATATATATGGAGGGGATGGTCACCATTGTTATTCATGTTTCGGATTATTATTGATATTGGTTTGTTTAGACTTTGCTTCCTTTTACTGTTTAGTAGGGTTGTTGTGCTGTTTAGCACAAGGGTGTTGCTAATCAGGAATCCCTACCTCATCCTTAGGGAAGGAGAGGTTATTTGGGCTACATTTCCTCATTCTGGCATTCTGGCCAAGATACCTCCTTCAGCTACAGTGCATTTTCTGTTTAGAGTTGGGTTGTGTTGCAGGGTGCAGCAAAGGAGGATCACATAGAGTTGTTTTTGAACTTGTTTTTCAGTTGAGAGGTAGCCTATCCATTGGAGGATCAACAAGGAGGGATAATGGGAATATTTTCACATCTTTGGCATCATGCCAACCATTATGCCAACCATCTAATATCCCTCACAATGTAGTCACAATTATGAATTGCGTTATTTTTGGAGGCAGTTGCTGGGAGGGTTCATTGAGATAATCAAGAGGGTCTATTTATGAGTAGAGGGATCAACCTTCTATTTAGAAATACCATTGGAGGAGGAAATCATAATTTCATATCTGTTATAGCCTCATTCAATTCATTTCTAGTTTGCAGTGGCATATTAACCCCAGGGTTATTTGTCACATTGTATATTTCTTGGTATTTCTAGCAATCTTTTTCGGGTTGGATAGAAATCATGTATTAGAGCCCACATCTTATTTTCTCGGCCTTTATTTTGTATCTATCAACCATATTTAATTTATGTATGTTTATAGCAGCAAATTCACTGATATAGACAATGTTTTCACTTCTCTCTAACATTCTATAAAGTTGCAGCAGCTCATGTGCTGATTTTTTTGATCATTTGAGGCTTGTTCTTATTTCTTGAGTGGCTTAACCCTCAAGATATTTTTGTACATTGTTGCTGATATATTAATAAAATGATGGATTCATATTGATCCATTTTATTTCATGCTCATAATTGTTGTGTTTTACATTATTATGTATTGTATTGTTGCATTCCCCATTTTGGGATATTACAGTGGTATCAGAGCGTAATCTTGGCTCAACCTGTGCATTCAAGAAATTATGCAATTAGGAGGAGAAGATTCTCAAAGGAAAGATAATTTGTATAGAATAAACAAAGGTATGATTCCATTATTTGGAGAAATGAAGGAAGAGAGGATCTCCCAACTTCTTTTCCAAACTGTGCAAAATATCAAGGAAGATCTCAAGGAGATGAAAGGGGAGAGATGTAGAAAAACTCCAAGAGGGTTTGAAAGTGAATGAAGCCATAGATATTCACATGATTGGTGTGGAAATTCATCCAAACATGCAGATCCACAGTGTAGTTTATTGCCCACATTCGTTGCAAGAAGGATGGAGGAAGAAGATGCACCAAGGGAGGAGACCTTGAGTGACTATCTTCAGGAGTATGAGTCTCAATCTTGGAGATTCAAAGAGAACTTGGACTTCGAAGGGTTTTTCTAACTCAAGGAAGATAGAAGATACAAAAGCCATAATAGAAGCAGGAGAAATAGAATCTTTCTATCTAACTTTTATGGATCAGCAAAGTGCACAGCGAAGGCTTGGGTGAAGGAGCTAGATTCCTATTTTTAGCTACACCATGTTTCAGAAAAGGATGCCATTAGAGTAGCAGCACTGCACCTCAAAGTTATGGCCCATGATTGGTGATTCTATAGTTCTGATTCATTTTATCATGCAAATGTAAACACTCATGCAGGGTTCACTAAGAAATTAGTGAGAGGATTTGATATTAAACATTGTAATACATCTCTTGCTGAACCCAAAAACTCAAGACCTTTGCATGAGTTGGAGAGATCTATTTTTCCAAATCCAATCCATATTTCCATTGAAGGGGATAGAAACATGTATGGTACCTTGCCAAGGGCAAGATCCCCACTTTTTGAAGAGCCCTCTTCTATAGGTGAAGACATGGAGGTTCCTCCTTCAAGGGAAGACCAAGATCAAGGGTCTCTCATTGATGATGAGGCATTCTCAAATATTGATGAAGAGGATGAACGGAGAAGAGCTAACATCATTGTACCATCAAGAGGAGATCCATCACCACGTGGAGGTGGAAAGGGAGCCATTGATTCAATTAGAGGAGCCCTTGTGTCTTTGCAAGGTGTTAGGGTCTCGTGATTTGGCAGATTGGTAGAAAAAATGACAGGGTAACATGGAACTAGTTTTTGGAGTCCTAGGACCTAGCCTTCCTAGACTCAGAGAGGGATCTCTCTATTGGATGCAATGGATGTGTTATTTTTTCTTTAGGGTTTTTATTTTAGGCTAGTTGTTAAGTGTAGGGTTTGTTGATTTTTTTGGTTGGGTAAGATGGTCAAGTGGAATAGGTGGAGTGAGATTCTGTCAAAGCCATTGGGCTATGGATTCAAATGAAATTCAAGGGTGTCTAAATGATGAAACAGAGTGTGTTGCAGGGCCAATTTAGTAAGGTTAATGGATCCTTAAGGTGATGTATGAGGTGGAGTGAACATCAAATTTGGGAAAAAACTAAGAGGTCTTAAAATATATAGTTTAAAAGTTACAACTCATGAGGTAGGGCAAACCATTAAGCTCAATTAACAATACTTAAACTGATAAAAATCCAAGATAAACATTCCAGTGAAACATAGAAAGCTTCTAACTTTAGAAATTCACCTTCAGATTTTGGGAAAACATATAAGATAACACAAATAACTCAATTTATGAAGAGGGAACTCCTAAAAATCATATATCAAGATATTGGGAACTTTTAAGAAAGTTGGTAAGCATGGACAAAGGGCAAGATCGAACGAGACCTCTTTGAATTAACCTAGAAATCAATATTCCATAGAAATGATTCAAGATAGGGTTTTGAAAGATTCAAATAAGCAGGGCATACCATGAATCATACTTGTAAACTAGCATACTAACCATACATGAAACAAAAAACAAGTTTTGGTGGACCTAAGGAGCAATCAAGGATTCCTTAAGATGACCAAAAGAGTAAAACATCAAAGCTATAACAAACAGGAGGACTGAGGTGCCTCAAAGAGCATGTCTCAACCTAGAATTTTCTGATTTATAGCAACCAAGAAGAATGAAACATAATTAGAAACAAGAAAACATTAACAAGTTAAGAAGACATCACCATTCACCAAGCTAAGGAATCCTACAAACAATCTTCTCCATCATCAAGCCAAACAAACCTTTCATCGACCTCACAAAACCAATTTCTTCTCCAAGCTCATAAAACCATGTATATTGCCCTTCAAGCTCATCAAATGCCAACAAAATACATAGGGGCCTCATGCTCTATTTCTGGACAAAAGGAGGACTAAAACCCTAAATGTGGTAGGAAAATGTCAAATATAACCATAAATGTCATTTATGGCCAAGAGACCATGCAAGGCCCAAGGCACATAATATCCTAAGAAATAAATTCTAAAATAACTATTTGCACCTAATTCTAGATTAATTTGCCTCAAAAAACTCAAAAATATATATTTGCAATAAATGAGTGTGTTTTGTTGAATTTTGGTCCAAAACACACTAGACAGTCTCTGTGCATAGCGCCACTTCAGCAGAAAATAGGGTCTTTTGTGGCTGAGTTTTGGACCCCTTCTTGATACCGGATTTGGCTCAGTGATGGCTAGTTGGAAAGCCTGATGAGTCTAATTTCTAGAAATTTTTGAGTTGTGTTGAGTGGATGCAATGTACCTATTCAAAAACCAATTTTCCCAAAACTTCTCTGTGCGCAACGCCTGGTCTGAAAATGAGGTAGAAAGGTCAAAATTTTGATGTTTTTTGACCTTTTGGGGGGTGAACAGACTGCTGGTGATGTGAGAAAACTGGTGAATAGACTGTTGGTGATGTGAGGAATCCAAAAATGCAAAATTTGTAAGCTCACATATGAAATCTGGATGAAATACCCCTTAGTGTGAAAGGAGGCAATGCAGGTGAACTAGTTCTAGTTGACCAAGTAAACAATGCTGCTACAAGAGGAGGAAAGCTAACAAGGACAGTGCAATTTTGAAGTAGGAATCTTTACTAGGAAGTCACCTCATCATTGTGTCGGGTCCAGGGTGAGGAGGCTCACTAAGGATAAAAATAAGGGCATAGTAGAAAGGATATCATTTATTATTCAGCTATCTTTGGTCTTTTGACTACTTGCATGCTCCAACTGTTTAGCTGTGGTTGTAGCACTGCTTAGTGCAAAGAATTCTCACACGGCAATTCCACCCTATTCTTTGGATCAACTTATTTAAGGGATATAAAGGAGAGGTTATGAGCTTCAATTCCATCATCTGGTTTAGGGCCACTTAGCCATAAACATTTACAATGTAGTCATATTCAGAAACTGTGTCATTTATGCAGGTATAGCAGTAGCAGGGTTGCACCCCTAGATTTTGTGCTAGTGTCTGAGGAGGAGGTGTTTGTTTTCCTTCGGTAGGTATAATAAGGATGGAATTTGGCCATTTTTCTATATTATTTTGTATTCAGTCATGTCAAATATAGAGTTGCAGTAAACTTCGTTATCTTCTACAGTACTGCTTTTTATACATGTGTAATGCCAGAAACCCTTGCCGGGTGTCTTATTTCTCGTGTAAAAGAGGTTAAACCTCCATTTATCTGCTATTTGATTAATATAATCTCTAGGTCAGTATTATTACATAATTTTCTATAGAAACCATCATGGGAATTATTCTCTCACAGTCTTCAGAAATTCTGTTGTAGAGAAGTCATGGGATTGGGGTGTTTTTGAGCTATCTTGAGCTGGGGAGACCTGTTTAGTTTAGCTAGATTCATTTTTTTCACCTATAATTCTGCATGTGAGTTGCATATGATGTATTATAAGGGATCCAAGTCCCATTCCTCACATATATAGCATTATTTTCTGAAGATAGTTGTTTTATGCCCTATATTACTGCATTTCCCCACTTGGGAAGGAGGATATAGGCCATATTATTGCTGGGGCTCTTACATATGTTGGTGAGATTTTATTGTACATCTAATGAGCTGATATAAATTTCCATGCTCATGATTTTCTGAAGCTCCAATTTTGGAATATCTTAATATATTCTATTTGTTGTAGCTGTTCCCTTTTGGAATATTACAGTGGTATTAGTGCTACCATCTTGGCTCAGCCTGTGGATTTCAGATCTAATCAGAAGATAAGAAGAAGAGGAGAATAAAATGATGGAGAGGATGAGATTACTCTCATCTATTTTCAGATCTAATAAGAAAGAAGATAAATGCATTGAAACTCCAAGAGGGTTTCAAGGAGGAGCAAGCTGCAATGAGACCTTTAGAAGGCTTCAAGAGGAATAAGAAGATCCATGCACTTATTTTTCTCATAGAGGAAGTGGAGAGAAATAATAACACTTATAACATGAGATCATGAGTGGGTATTTGGCAGAATACAAGTGCCAACCTAGGGCTTTCAAAGAGACCCTAGATTTTCCTCATTTTATTCAACTGAGAGAAGAAAGAAGACCATGCAGTAAGAGAATGATAAGAGTCAAAAGATTCCTATTTTCTACATTTTATGAATCACTCAAGTGTGTAGCAAAGACTTGGGTGATGAAACTAGAGGCATTTTTCCTACTACATCTAGTAGTGGGAAAAGAGGCTATGGAGATCTCAGCGCTGCACTTGGAGGGCAAGGCAAGCTCTTGGTGGATCTACCATGTAAGTCATGCAATAGTATCTACTTTTTCTGATTTTAATCATCAATTAATCAGAAGGTTTGACAGTAGAATATCAGAGAAGGAGGAGTCCTCCTCTCCACTTGACGAGCCTTGTACCAGTGTTGTCATAATCATGGAGGGGCAGCTATATGTAGCAGTGGTTGGGTCAGCCAACAAAATGGAGAGAGGAACTCTTGCAGCCATACAAGATGTTCCCAAGACTCACCAAGGTATGCATGTATTTCCATTTCTGATTATTTCAGAAAATATTATGGAAAAATTTGGAAATTTGTCCTGACATGGTCAAGGATCAAAACACATTGCTGTGGTGGAGTAGCAAGCTTGCATTGCGATGTGTGACCTTAGAAGGATGAACATTCATTCCATTGCACCCCTATTGAGTTGCATGCAGCATGAGGAATTATGGTGTAAGATTTTTGAGGGCATGAGGGATGATTTGCCACTTTGTGATGATGTTCTACTTTCAACACACTTGGATCCTTTTGGATTCAAGTGATTTATTGATGAGAGGTATTTTCTAAAATATCTCCAAGGGATTACATCTCAACTTCCCATGAGGTGCAAGGAGGAATACTTGCTTTGGGAGAGTGGTAGTCTTCATTGGGAAGATACCCAAGGAGAGAATGATCAGAGGCATACACATTTGGATGAATGGAGGTGGATGGAGAGCAAGAGGTTGGTGAACCACTTGCAGATCTATGACACAGGGCAGCAAGAAGCAAGGCTATGCTGTCTACTCTTGAGAGAGTTTGGCCATCATGAGGCATATCTTTCTCCTAAGGGTATGAGGGTGGAAGATAGTTGGCAGAACACTAGCATCGTACGACAGCTTAGAGGTTGGATGTATCATGTTGATTTGATCCTCTTCACATCAATCAACATATTTTCACCTCATGATTTGTATGATGGAGGTGTGAGAGGGAAACAAGAGTCATTATTGTTGTGGCTTCTCTTGAGAGAGTATGGGCAGAAATTTACCCATACTTTTCATGATATTTCCAGAGAGAAGGAAGGCACATTCATGGTGCAAGGAGGCTACCCTTCAACACTGGAGGATTATGAGGGGATTCCATGTAGGAAGAATATATTCTCACATAGCAGCGTGATGGTGGATGGTTTTGGCATATGGAACGTCAAAGGGAGGAGTCATGGAGCCTTATTACTAAGGCCTACATCGCTCTCACATGGGAGTGTGTTCTTATTGATGGAGTGTTAAAAGGAGTCTATGTATCCCTTCTTCTTGTAGATTTTTATGAGGAGATCCTCATGGGGGAACTTATACATGGACCTCACTTTCAGCCTACTCACCATGCATGGTAAGAAATACATTTCTGTACTTGTTGATTACTCTATTGAGTAATTGTATTTTCTCACCATATTTAAACAGTGCATTGATCCACAAAAGAGCAAGATTATTCATGGGTTTCATGGTAACTTTGGGCCAAATTTTGTAAGGTTGATAACCCATTTCAACATGAATTTTGGCAAGTGTATTTTTGTTTTGTTTATGTATAGCTGATATATAGTGCTGCTTGCTATCTTATAGTAGATGAGCAAACATATACAGCTGGTAGCTCATTGGAAAACAACTTGCCACATTATGTTCTAAATCAGAAGTTGGAAAGACTGTGCTGTATCCACCAAGGAGACCATGTGTATCATCCTCACTTGCACATAACCTTCAACAAATTTCTGATTTGGATGACATATGGTAGTGATGTACCATTCACTTTGAATGGAATGGTTTGGGCCAACATGATCCATAGTTTTGGAGAGGGGATCTTTGAAGATTCAATCTTTCTATTGCCACCTAAGGAAAACTTGTTTACAGCCCATGATCAGCATGCACTCCACACTTATCATGAGTGGAGAGGAAGACAACGTGGGGTAGGCTATCTTGTCTATCATGTTCAAATTTTCAGCCCACCTATTATGCATGAGCTCAAGGTGGAAGAGATCCTTCATGAGTTGCCATCCTAGAGGGTGACTCATTTTATTTGGTTGATAGCTTGGGGAAGGGAGATTCAAATGGGGATGATGAATCCCAATCTATATCAGCCCTCATGTCTCAAGAGGACCTTCAAACAGCCCATTTTTTCTTCCATGGATGTTGATGTCAGCTATTTGGAATGTTCACTAGAGGACAACGTACACACTTGGGAGGGGCAGCTTGGAGATGTGTTGATGGAATAAGACCTTGATCTTTGGGGAGTCTTATCAGATGAGGATGCCACAGGGGGAGAAGAGGAGTCTCTCCAGTCCTATATTTGTATTTGCTTGAGGACAAGCAACATTTGAAAGGGGAGGACTGTAATATTCCAAAAATTGCACACAACAATTTGGAATATTAGATTTTTGCTGCTTCACCTAGGAGACGAATAAATGGGTAAGGAGGCCCATGAACAATAAAAATATGAATAATTTTCACCTTAATGAGGAAGGGGATCACCTTAGGAGCTAGATTTTACTCTTTCAGGTGTGAACAAGGGAAAAATAGATGTGGACAGAGTCAAGTTTGACTAAGTCAACATGCATTCTTGAGGAGGAAGAGATCACCCAAGTAAACTAGCTCAATGTGAACAAGAATAATCCTAGACACACATATGAGAGCTGGATTAAAGAACATTTGGTGTGAAAGGAGGCATTTCAGGTGAACTAGTTCTAGCTGACCAAGTCAACATTGCTGCTACAAGAGGAGGGAAGCCAACAAGGAAAACTTAGTTTTGAAGGAGGAATCTTTACTAGGAAGTCACCTCACCATTGTGTGGGGTCTGGGGTGAGGAGGCTAACTAAGGATAAAAAGAAGGGCATAGAAGCAAGGAGATCATTCAGTATTCAGCTATCTTTGTTCTTTTGACTACTTTCATGCACTAGCTACTTAGCTATGGTTGCAGCACTGCTTAGTGCAAATAATTCTCATGCGGGAATTCCACCCTATTCTTTGGATCAACTTGCTTAAGGGATATAAAGGAGAGATTATGAGCTTCAATTACATCATCTGGATTAGGGCCACTCATCCATCAACATTTACAGCACAGTCATCTTCAGAAACTGTGTCATTTATGTAGGTGTAGTAGTAGCAGGGTTGCACCCCTAGATTTTGTGCTAGTGTCTGAGGAGGAGGTGTTTTTTTTCCTCTGATAGGTATAATAAGGAGGGCCTTTCGCCATTTTTATGTATTATGTTGTATTCAGTCATGTCAAATATATATTTGCAGTAAACTGCGTTATCTTCTGCATTGCTAATTTTTATACATGTGTAATGCCGGAAACCCTTTCCAGGTGTCTTATTTCTTATGTAAAAGAGGTTAAACCTCCATTTATCTGCTATTTTATTAATATAATCTCTAGGTCAGTATTATTTAATCATTTTATATAGAAACCATCATGGAAATTACACTCTCATAGTCTTCGGAAATTCTGTTGTAGAGAAGTCATGGGATTGGGGTGTTTTTGAGCTATCTTGAGCTGGGGAGATCTGTTTAGTGTAGCTAGATTCATTTGTTTCACCTATAATTCTGCATGTGAGTTGTATATGATTTATTATAAGGGACCCAAGTCCCATTCCTCACAGATATAGCGTTATTTTCTGAATACAAATGTTTTATGCCCTATATTGTTGTATTTCCCCACTTGGGAAGGGGGATATAGGCCATATTATTGCTGGGTTTCTTACATCCACTGGTGAGATGTTCTTGTACATATAATGAGATGATCTAAATTTCCATGCTAATGATATTCTGAAGCTCCAATTTTGGAATATCTTCAGATATTCTACTTGTTGTAGTTGTTCCCATTTTGGAATATTACATCCATGAGTCACTTCGTGCCTCATTGGGTCACTGATTTCTTGATCTTTAGCCTCATCATCATCATTTTCTTCCCAAATCTTTTCCATACTGTCATTTTTTCCTTCAAACTGATCACTACCCTCCTCACTTGCCTCATTTTGGCTCTGTCCTTCACTAAGGTCCTCTTCTTGGTCATTTCTTGCACTGTCACTTTGAATTTCTTGGTCATTTAGAGGATGATTTGTGTCATATTTCCCTGGCTGTCTTGTTCATTGACTGTCCTATCTGTACCACTACCTTGGTCACTGCCTGCTTCTTCAAAATCCATTTCAGCCTCATCATCTGTCTATTCTTGGTCTTCAATTTCTTCATCATCTCATTCTGTTTCCTCAGAATCATTGTCTTCATTAATTTTAGCATTGTTTGAAATATCATTGTGCTCACTATCAAGTTCCTGCACATTTATCCCTTGGCTGTCTTGTGCACTTTATTGCTGACCGTTATCCTCATTTTTTTCTTCATAATCCTCTTGGTCTTCATCTTGTTCATTATCAACACCTTTTTCTGCACTTGAGAGTGATTTATTGGTGTCATCACTATCACTGTCTTGCTCAAATTAATCACTGTCTTTTTATTCATGGCTGTCATGTTCATCTTCCTCTTCATTGTCATTATCATCCTCCTACTCTTTCTCACTAGACTCTGTACTTGCCTCACTGTTTTCCTCATTTTCCTCATCATCTTCTTTTTCTTCATTGTTGCTGTCATCATCTTTATTTTCATTAAACTCTGTAATTGACCTACTATCTTTTTCCTTTTCAGTGTCATTTTATTTTTCATCAAAGCTACTTCCATCATCTTCTTCCTCAACACTGCTGTCCTCTTATTTTTATTCATATAACTCTTTTTCTGCCTCACTGTTTTCTTGCCTTTCACTATCATCTACTTGTCCATCAGTGCCACTGTTATCAAATTTATTTGATGCATTAGGAGAAGAAAAAAGAGATAATTTTCCTTATGGAGAAGGCATAGGTGGAGATGATGGAGGAGTGGAGGTAAGTGGATGTGAAGTGGAAGGAAAATTTTGCTAAATCAAGGCTTGGGGATTTGCAAATACATCATGTGAGATAAAAACTTCCCAAGGAATTCCCTGCTGCTCCAGCTAGTGTAAAACAATCATCTTAACCAAGGAGTGGTGAAAAAGGCTTCGCATTTGGTGGGCATAACTCCTCTTCTTGACCACTGAAGCCATTTTTTCAATGCTTCAGTAGAGATAGTATGGTAGGTTTAGAAATTTAACCCTAGTGAAGTGCATTAGTAGCCTTATGTGATATGAATAAACCTTGGAGTACCTCCCCTCACAAGTGAAGTACTTGATAATCTGCCTCATCAGTAGAGCATACCTCTCTAGCAGGTGGGAGAAGGGGAAAACAACCTTGCAGCCTTGTTGACAGCTAGGTTTGAGGAGGGGCTCATAATAGCTCAAGTCCAATTTCTTCTGTTTAAACCATCTCTCACCAACATCTGGTATTCCTGTGGCTTTAGAAACGGATTGGAGGATAATTCAAATTGTACTTCTGCTAGGTTGACTTGGTGGTTTTGTAGGCTGATAATGAACAACCTAGTCAAGTCTGAGTGGCTTTGGACCTGTTTAACCATCTCACAAAACTGATAGCACCCAACATCTTGAAAACATGCAAGGATCGTGGGAGAAGAAGAGATTTGAATGGTATCTAAAGGCTCAAACCTATTAACCCTTCCTCCCTTGTGTTTTGGCTTCATAGGCCTTTGGCCTTCATCACTGCTGGTATTGTTTTCTTCCTCAGACATGGTGACTGGTCAAGAACAAAATGATTTTTAGCTTGTTTGAGAGCCTTTAGGTAAAGGGAGGGCAAATGAGTGATGTGAGGGAAAAGTTTAGCAAATGAGGGCAAGATGAAGTAATCAAGGAGTGCTTTAGAGTTTAGAAGTAGGTTTTCTTATATTTGAGTGTCTTTAGGCCAATGACAACCTTTCACTTGGTATTTCCTTACGCTAGAGGGTCAAAGGATTGATTGGCATGAAATTTAGGGTTTGGCCAAGTCTTTAGGTTTTTTAACTTCTCCTTTGATTATGCATGCAAAAGAAAAACTTGGAGGGGAAAGAATAAGGGCCACCAACCTTGTCTAAAACTTTGCAGGAAATTGGAGGCAAAAAATTTACTTTTGGGCACTTTTGGGCAATTTGGGCTAAAACTCCCTCTGTGCGTAGCACCGGGTTAGGTTGGGCTGATAAATGGGCCTGTCGGGCCCCGTCAGAGCGCATTGCTAGTGTGAAATGGTGGGTAGTCGGGCCATTATGAGCCTGTGTGTAGTGCCTGCATAGGTGTGTAGCGTCACCCTCCCAGTGCGCAGTGCAGTGCAAATTAACACTACGGCCGTCTCGTCTATGCGCAGTGCCGACGGCCAGGTGCGTAGCGCCCGAATTGTTTTTAACGAGAGTTGCAGAAATTTTTTTAAAAACCTCTTCAACGGCTCTCCTTCAATTTGTAATGAAAAATGAGGTGGGGCCCAAAGGTTAAGGAGACCCTTATACCCTTTTTTAAAAAATGATTTCATGTCAAAACCCACTTTCCTAATGTCTATTTTCTTCTTACCTTTTCCACTGTCTTTTAGGGCCCTTTTATCCTGTTGGTGGCAGTTTGAAAAGTTTTTGATAAAAGGGATCTTCAATGACATTAGTGTTCTATTTTGGAGGTTTTCTTCACTATATTCCTTTTTATGAACTTCAAAGCCTGTACATAGTAAATTTGTGATCATGTTGATATTTTCACCTTGGAACCTTAGTCATGTATTTTTGATGCCTTTAGTTTTCTTGGTGGATAGACTGACAGAAGAATTTCGCCTCCTTTCAACTGATATGCTGTCATGTTTTCTCTTTGAAACAATGAAAAACCTCCTAGATGTGAAAACCTACGCAAAAATCATCAACAACCCCTTTTAGTCTTCATGTGTGCCATTATTGTGAGATAGATGAGGTTTTTTTGTCCTTACCAATCTTCCTGTAGGTAGCCATTTGACAGTTCTGCAGAAGAGTCATCATGGCTAATCTATCTCTTGCAGAATATGATTTTGATAAGGAAACCCTTGTTGGAGTCTTTATTGCTATTATACCAATTCCATTTTTGTTCCTTTGATCAGTTTGCCAATGATGATTCTCTGGTGGGGGCGAGGGGTGAGTAATTTAAACTATTTTTGTGTTTTTCCATTGGCCACTTCTGTTTTTGCAGGTGCCTACACAACCCTTTTGCCTTTGATCACTGTCTTTTGGAGTTTAACACCTTATTTTATCAACAATGAACCTATGCTTGTCATAATTACCCCCTTGGGAAATTTTACCTCATGCTTTCCTCCTTTGACCATTTGTAAATTATCAGGAGATCATGTCCAAGTTGAAAAAAAGCTCAAAAATGGAACTGCTCAGAATTGGTTGCAATCTAAACAAATAGAAAGGCCTTGTCGCTGTGATTCTAGTTCCGTGAACGAGACTCAAATCTGATGTCATATGTGAAATTTAATAAGGTTTTAAATCACCCAATGACCTCCAAAAATAGGACTTTAGACTATGATTTTTTCAAATTTTGAAAAAAAAATATTATGGCCAAAAAATTAAATTTTATATGGTTTATATGGGCCTATTAGAGGGTGCCACGTGGCCAGCCCAGAGGGTGCCACATGGCCCCAGGACATTGGTTAAAGGTTCATGCAAAAATTTTGAGGGCAAGGGGGGTTGAACCCTCGACTAAACTCCTCGGGTAGGGTCGACCTGACCACTATACCATAGGTATAATGTTGAACACATTGGACAGCATGTAAACAACCAGTTGGGTCGTGGATGAAAAGGCATGTCATTTAAAGTTTGAATGGGAAGAGGTAGTGATTAGTCCTCAGGGCTAAGCTCCGGGGCCATACGACCTGAAGTAGAGGACCAAGGGTTAAGTCCCATACAATCGGTGGAACAAACGGGCCTTAGCACCTTGGTGCTAGCCCTCTTTACATATGACCTGTAGGCCATGACCGAGGGTGCATGTTTGACATTATCCGCCAGCGCTAACCGTCCGGAATTTCAACATGTGAACGCGACTTTATCTGACAGTTACATTTATTGTAACCCTAAAAATAGTGGCACGATTTTTCCAATATTATCTGTCTGCCTATTCTGGTGGAGTTAACTGGAGTTCCTCCGGTTTTGGAGGAGGTTTTCTAGTGCCACTAGGAAGAAATTTGTTTTGGTCATAAATTTCTCCATTTTCGACCAAACAAGATGAAAGTTTAGTCAATTTTGGCTTTCTTTGACCTTCTAGAGTGTTTGGGATAGGTTGCAGAGTGAAAAGAGGTGTTATTCAACCATTTTTGCTTCAGGGAAGAGGAAAGGGCCACTAGGGCCATCAGGGAGAAGGAGCTGTATTGGGTTGTACTTCACTATTTGAGGTGAAAAAAAAGCCATTTTTAGCTTATTTATGTCTTCTGAAGTCAAATTCACAGCTTTTTTTTCCTGTTTAGGTATATATTTCACTGTATAACCATTTTGAGAAACTTAATAGAGCAAGGACATGCCCATTGGGAGCCTTGGACCCAATAGACGTAGTCTAGGAGGGGTGAAATGCCTCACCATTTTGCTGTGTTATGCTATGGTGAATTTATCTTACTGTGTATTTATGATATAATATGTTAAATAGTAAAATTAATTAACATTTCCTCACAAAAAACTCAGAAACAATTACCAAAAACGCTTTGTTTAACCTGCAAGACTTGGAGAATACTTTGCACGCTTAATTAAATGGAAATGGATACTTTGCACAGCATTTACAAATAGTTCCATTTTTAGATTAGTTGGTATCATAGCTAGATTTTTACTCTACATTTGTTCTTGTGAAAAGATATAGTTGATTGTTTGCAAGTTTTGATGCTTACTAGGCTTAAACTCAAGATAGGTGAAGGACACTTGGTTAGTGCACAAAGTAATCCTCAACCAAGAAGGGCCAGAGAGCCACCTCCAAGAGCCATTGAAGAAGCTTCAAGCATGTCTTCAAGAGAAGGAGAAGCTCCTGAAGACATTGATCCCAAAGAAGAGGAACGAGCGTTCCGAAAGGATTTCTTGGACATGATGGAGATGGTGAGGATACTATACCAAGAAAGGAATGATAGGCTTGTTTGAGAAGGGTCTAAACACCAGAGGAGGAAAGAAAGTGATGAAAAGTCAAAAAAAGGACACGAAGGAAATGGTGATCCACCATCCCCATCTTCATCGTCCTCCTCTACATCGTCATCCTCAACTTTGCTGAATCAATCTCACAAGTCTACAACCATTGGTAAAAGTCCATTTTAAAGCTTGATGTTAAATTTTAGTTGCCTATGTTTAATGGTGAGGTCAATGCAGAGAAACTTGAAAATTGGATAAGATAGTTGGAAGTTTACTTGAGGATACAGAACCTTCATGATGACGACACCAAGATACAGTTAGCCTCTTTGAGAATGGATGGAGCAGCATTGGTATGGTGGGAATCCAGGACTGAAATTAAAAAACATGGTAAGATCACTTTATCATGGGCTGAATTTATTTCTACAATTAAAAAGCAATTTTATCCATTAGCTCATTTACAAAAGGCTATCATGATCTGGCAAAACTTCAGACAACTTAAGGGACAAAATGTACATGACTACACCCAAGAGTTTAGGAGAAGAGCACTCTTATTAGGGGTAGACTTACAAAGTCAAGATACTTTGTTGAAATATATAGGTGGTTTTCACAACTACCTTAGACATACTATCCTTATGTTCAATACTACTAGTCTAGATGAAGTTTGTGTACAAGCTACGCATTTAGAGGCTAGAGGGAAAAACACTTTTGATGAGGGTAGAAACAAGCCTTTTAAGGTTAAAAACAAAGATAAAACCTCTAAGGGAAAAGGAAAAAAGAATGAATCTATAAAATAGGAGGGTGAGAAAGCGATATGTAAAAACTGTTCAAGAGAAGGCCATGAAGAAAAAAATTGTTGGAAACTTCATCCTGAAAAAAGAACTTAGTTTAACAAAAACAAAGGAAAGAAGAAAACTACAGCTACTACAACTACACCACAAGACTTAGGTGATGATTCAGGTGACGAAACCAAAATTGAAGCAATGGGTTTGAAGAGTATGAAGGGAAAGGAAACTAAAACTAAGCCAAGCACTAGTACTTCAAACTATCATGTACAAGCTCCAAATGAGGAAGAAATAACTGAATTGCTCCATGTGAGGGTAGTCTCAAAACATACAAAAATTGACACACTGTTTGACAGTGGGTCACAAGAAAATCTCATATCAGAAGACTTGGTCAAAAATCTTAAACTTGAGACCATTCCACATCCAAAGCCTTATCCACTTGGGTGGATATGCAAGGATGAAAACTTACAAGTCTCAAGAAAGTGCATATTGCGTTTTGCGATTACTGTACACTTTATTGACACAGTTGAACTTGATGTAGTACCGCTTGATATATCAGGAATTGTTTTTGGAAGTCCTTACTTATTTGACAGGAAAGCGATCTTCAGCTACGCGTATTTATGAAATTTTTGACAAGCAAATGGGGGGCTAAATTATTTTTAAGTCTTCAAGGAATGCATTTCCTCTGAAAACACGGTCTCCTTGAAGCCCCTATGTGTCTTTTATCCTTTGATTAAATCCCCTCTGCTGATTTCCCTTATAAGCCTCTCTGCTATGTGAAGAAATGCCCAAAGGCCTCCTTTCCCCTTTGTTTTTCCTCATTTAACCTCTTTTTCTTCCCCTTTTTCTCCCCTTCTATTTCCCCATTTACCCCTAGAATCCCCCCAAGATCCCCTTTAAATTTTTCCTCTGCCCTTTGTTTTCCCTCTTCTCCCCTTTATTCCTCTATCGTTCCCCTTTAGACCCCTTAAAACCCATTAAAATGGGCTAAAAAACCCTTTTCCGACCCTAATATAAGGCCTAGCCCCTCTTCCACTGGACCCTTAACCACTTCCCCACATATGCCCGTCACCCCAAGACCAAGCGCTTAAGCCTTGGGGGGCCAATCGTAATCGAAACAACCGGTGGGTGCATTTCCTTTGTAAACACCCAAAAAACCCGATGCGGTGGGCTGTTGATTAGTCCGCCGTGCGTTCGCACCGTTGATCTCCTCGCGATCGACGGCTGCGCTCCATCGCTCACCTTGTCGGTCGCAATCGAAATTTGTGTGTGTCTCATTTTTGTGCCCTTCGGATTGCATCTCTTCCGATTACATTCTTTTCGATTGCATCCTCAATACGATTTCTCCGCGATTGATCTCCCCCCGGATCGACGGCCGGTGCTCAATCACTTCCCCTTCGATCGATCGCAAGCCTAACCACGTCTCCCCGTTAAATCCTGTCCATTCGCTCATTTCACGATCAACGGCTATCTCTCCCCTGTCGATCGCAATCGAAATTTTGGGAGTGTCTCATTTTTGTGCTCTTCCAATTGTATCGCTTCCGATTGCATCTCCTCCAATTGCGATTGGCCCAAGTTCATCCTGTCCGTCCGTTGGGTTAAGATCTAACGGTCTTGACTTAATCGCCCTCCGCCTTCGCTGGGTCCCACTTCTTACATACATTCCGTGCATTTGTTTTCATTTCCATACATTTTCACCAAAGTCTAAAGTTTCATATGTATTCCGCCATGTCCATAAGTCAGCCCGCAGATCAATCTCCACCGTTGATCTCCATCTCCAGGCCTGAATCCAATGGTCTGCGCTACATGATCATACCAAACCCTATTATTCGCTCATTCCACCACTTCACCGCATTTTCATCGTTCGTCTACATAATACCGTTGTTTCCGCCACCGCCGCACCACCATTTAGTTCACCCTGCGTCCGTTGCTCCGTCCACCGTTTCTTCACAGATTGGTCGTGTTGCAGAGTTTCTAGAGGAAGAGGACCGCCTCTATTCAATGTACTGCTTTAATGGTAAGCGGCGTAGTCAGGATCAAATCCAATGAACCAGTACCATCAGGAAAGTCAAGGAATGGGGCTGTCAGGACTTACATTAAAGGAAAGCGGAGTTCAAACGCCAAAATCTTGCCGGCGCCATTAAAAGCTCGAGCTAACCCGACAGAGGCAGTCATAAAACAGCGAATATTTTTAGTACAGAGCAGGGGGATTAATGCGCGGCAAAAAAGATCTCGAGCCCTGAAACAGAGGTTTAAAGAGGCAAACCATCATTTTGAAGAACCCGAGGATCGATTCTGGAGGTCCTGAACATCAATAAGAGGTAATACCAAGGTTTTCATTATCAGCAGAATGTTTTTCCATAAAGGACAGGTCCCCCATACAGTATTTATTATGCGCCATGTCCCTGAAGGAGCTTTCCGTCCCAGCTATTGTTCAAAGCAATCTAACATCCATGAGGCAGACCTCCCAGCAAGTTCTTTCATTTTGTTCAAATCACCTGAAGTACTACAGCCCAAAGGACAGATCGTATCCGGAGCAGATCTTTCTTTCACAAGGAAGGTGACATTGATTAGATATGCAGTGTATCAAGCAGAATGGGCCTCGGCCCTGCATTCATTGTTGTGCTTAAATGTAACATTTAAAGATTCACCTACCTCGTCAGTCGGTCCTCTGTGTCTCTCCTGCTATAAAGCACAGAAGAATATCATTGTAATGGTTGTTGTTGGATTATTAGTGAATTGCAAGAATTTTTGTCTCGAGCCAAGTTTCCTGTGTAACAGTTGTATGATAGGCTGAGAAATATGATGTATTCAGGCTGAATGTAAGAGCTTTGGGCAGTGATGTACCTGATTGGTGTTGTGTTTAATATGATAAGCAGTTTTCATTGGATCCTGATCTACAGCAGTTGGTGATGTTTTTCTTATCTCCGTGTTTACTTCCATTTCGTTTCATGTTCTTCTGGCTGACATCTGAATGCATGATATAAGATTTACCCTTGTTAGGTACCTTATATCCCAGCTCTCTCAGTATTTAATGTTTTCTGCTCATATGTGTGTCTGAATATTGTTTTTAATTGACTAAACCAGTGTAGCGGATGATTATTGCCTGCTCTCAGATGTGCAAGTTGATAGAATCAGTGTTCAGATGTCTTTGTTAAGATTTAATTGAAAGAGGTTAGGAACATTGGGAGGTGCAAAGCCTGTCGCTGCCTCCTCATAACCTGCCCTTCCATACAATCCTTTTCAAGACCCCTTGTGTTGCCTATGGTTTTGTCCAAGAAGGCCTGGAGTTAAATGACCTCTGGCCTGATCTATAGACGGAATCAGACGGTTTTCCATCCTTCATTCTCATCCCTTAGTGTTCCATCCCACCAATCAGTCTTTGAGATCCAAATGCTCTAGATGACTAGCCCAATTGAAGCTTACACATTGAACATAAGTAAATCCTTTCTTGACTCCATTGCCCAATGGCCTTGATGTTCCCCGAGTTATCTATTCTTGCCTAGCTTCCTTCTTTACCCATCCTTGTCTTATGGTGAAACCTTCCTTCCTGATTCTCAACAACCAAACTCAAACAATCAAACAAACAACCTTGAGCCTATAACTAGCCTAAAATCACAATTGAGAACTTGAAAGACATATATCCTTTGATAATCACAGAGAGATCCCTCTCTGGACCTAGGAGGGCTAGATCCTAAGGTCTGAAAGTGGTTCTATGTTGTCTCATCTTTTGGTCTCTGTCAACCTGGCCAAAACATGGGAACCCCAACATAATGGCGACTCCACTGGGGAATTCTGAGTGCTTTCATTTCAAACATCCTTAGAAGCTTAGAGCTCTGGCTAGGTTGACAGTAAGTCACACCTTTCTTGAATCAGCCTCCATTATTGAATATCCACCATACTCTTAGACAGAGCCTGGATAGGGCCAGGTAGCCTCCAGATCTCATCCTCTCTTCAGGGGTGACATATCTGGTAAATGCCCTCCCAGTCAATCTCTGGTTGGAGCTTGTTGCTTTAGAGGAGATTCATGAAAGGTGATAGTGCATGAGCACTGTGGTGGACAATGTGCCCTAGAATCATCCTAAACCCTCCACCTGGCGACTCCATTATTCCTAAACGTTAAAGACTCCACTGGTGATCAGTAGGCTTGCTGATTATCTTGGTTTCACATTAGACTCCACTGGGAGACCAGTCCCAAGCATAATGAAGACTCCACAGGGAGGCCAGTTCCCAAGACAACATTAACCACAGTAGAAATAACGAGTAGGGCTCAGCTGCTTGGTTTATAAACATCACTCTGGCTCACAGAACCATTCATACAAGAGCTTTCCCTGATCCAAACCCACCTGAAACAGTTGATAATCCTGAGAAAATCCTTAAAAGAACACCTGTGAGTAGGAGATCAACTATTTCCAGCAACATTCATAGAGCCAATTCTGCACCGGAAGATCTTGCAGCTCTATTAGACCCTTTCTTTGATCTAGACCTCCAAAACAGATTACCTAGAACCAGGTCATTCAGTGTTTCAGACCAGCCAGACACTAGGGATAGCGAAACCCCTCCTTCCACACCACCTGATCTCCACTTTCTCCAAAACTCGGGGCTTTCTCGCCCTAGGTCTGCTCAACAGACTTCTTCTGGTCCTACCATCCCTGTCATCCAACTACCAGCTGCTCAAGCCAACCCTATACCTCATCAGAACATAATCATGGCAGCCTGGTATGCACCTCTAGTCCTACCTCAGCCTCTACTACCTTTACCAGGTGATTATCAATAAAAAATCCCACACTTCCCTGCTAAAGAGCCTACAACCGCACAACAACATGTAGATAAAATGGAGGACTCTTTCGACTATATGGAAATTGATGATGAAACAATCAAAATGAGAATTTTCGCGCAGAGCCTGGGGGGGGAGGTTAAAAAGTGGTTTAAAAACCTACCTGCTGGTAGTATCCAAGATCTCCCTGCTTTATACTAGACTTTCATTAACAAATGGGAAACTAGAGCAAACCCTCGCCAGCTCCTATCAGAATACATGTCCCTTAAGAGGAACGCAGGAGAGAGTGTTCACGATTACACCACTAGATTCAATAGCATTTACAATGCTCTTCCCCCACACATGAAACCTCCACAAGGTATGGCCCTGGCCAAATATCCTGATGGATTTGATGCTGACATGGCCTATGAGCTTAGAGATAAAGAATATACCACGTTGGAGGATATGCAGAAAGGGGCAGTAAACATAGAGGCAAATTTGATTGAAAAAAGGGCCAAACTGAGAGCTGAGAAGAGAGTGACATACAAGGATGACACTATAGCCTCCACTTCAGATCCTAATATTGACAGATTGTCTAAGAATCTAGATAAGCTATGCCAAGTGGTTGAAAATATGGCTATCACTCAGAACAGGAACCAAAATCAAAACCAAAACCAAAACCAAAACTTTAGAAGAAACAACAACACCCCCAACAGACAGAAAGAGTTAGATCAGCAAGTCATTCCCCCTTTCCAAAACTTTCTTGATGAGGATGAGGGAATCATAGAAGAGTCTGAAGGGAATGTGATAAACATGTTCGAAACAGAAGATTCGATCCTAAACTGTGATTCAGAAGAAGACCAACCCTCAACCTCTTATGGGGAGGAGGAATGGTTTGAATCTGAGGATTATAGGTTGGGATTCGAAAATGCCATGTTACAGGTCAGAGAACAATATGAGCTCAGGAGTAAAAAGAACCAAGATACTTCCAAACCTAAAACTCCCGAGGTAACTATCAAAAAGAGGCCTGAGAAATATTCTAAAGTAACTGCTGCGAACAATAAATCAACAGCTGAGAGTTCTGAGAAAAACCAACAGAAAGGAAACCAAAACAATGAAAAACAAAGTCAACCAACCAGTAGCACTAGCACCTCAGTTAGTGCTCCTGATAAAACTATGTCTACACATGTACATAATGAGAAAACACAAACCGATTCAGCTACTAAGGTGGTTGCAAATAAAACAGAGTTGAACACTTCCAAGAGTCAATCCACTTTCAGTTTAGAAAGTGAGATTGCAAAAATCAAAATCTCTGTACCATTATCTGAGTTGGCCACTCAGGATGTATATAAGGGCCAGATTTTGAAAGCATTAAATCTGAGTATAAATAATGACACTGTAAATTTGAGTGATGATCAGCCTGCCCTCTTATTCGGTCCCAAGATTGAGGGGAAATTTCAGGAAGGGGTAGTTCCACCTTTTTATATCAGTCTTAACATTCATGACAATATCCTCCATAATGCCATGCATGACTCCGGTGCATCACACAATCTAATGCCTAAGGTAGTCATGGAGAAGTTAGGCCTCGAAATCACCAGACCCTATAAAGACTTGTATTCTTTTGACTCGAGTAGGGTAAAATGTCTTGGCCTCATCAAAGACTTATGTGTGAGCCTAACTCAGATTCCTGCGAAATGTATGGTCATGGATGTAGTGGTGGCAGACGTGCCACCCAAGTATGGCATGTTATTATCTAGATCATGGGGAGCCAAGCTGCAAGGCACCATGCAAATGGATGGCTCATATGCCACTATCCCTATATTTGGCCAATCAAGAAGACTATATAGAGAATACCAAATGAAATTCTTAGTCAGCAGCCCCGAGAAACCTGAAAATTCACCATTATATTCTGTACATACCAACCTTGACTCCTTCATATTTTGTAATGATGAATCCTTAGAAGAGCCAGAGTCCCAGAATAGGAATACAAATGAGAACACCGAGCCTATGGACCTCCACATAATGGCCACTCTGGAAGAATATGATCTGGAAAACCATGGGCAGCACACTGAAAACGAAGAGGAAATTAGCAATGAAGCCTGTAGGATCTGTGGTGGACCCCTCACTCCAAGTGAAGCAGAAACAGAACAAGAACAACAAGCTAACCACCTTCCTGACATCCGTGGCCTCTATGAACTACAAGATAGCTTACAACCTAGTACAGACCTCCCAACTCAACCTAATGGCGAACCCAGCTGTAGAGGAGAAAGTGAAGTGGAAATAAACAAAGAGCCCCAGTGGGAAATGAACTTTGATGGGTCCTGCACTAGGCAAAGCGTTGGAGCTAGAGTGTGGCTGCGTAAAACCGAAAATGATCACGTGGAGAGCCACGCTGTCAATCTGCATTTCAAATGCACGAATAACATTGCAGAATATGAGGCTCTAATCTTGGGCTTAAATCTGTTGAAAAAATTAGGAGCCCGTAGGATAGTCGTGAGAGGAGACTCTGAGTTAGTAATCAAACAGATGAATGGTGAGTATTCGGAAAAACACCCCAGGCTTAGGGCATATAGGAATGATACTCTAGATTTGTTGAAAACGTTCATTGAATATGATTTAGTATCCATTCCTAGGGGTCAAAACGCTATTGCAAATGGACTAGCCTGCCTAGCTAGCTCCTATCCTAAAGCCCCAGTTGACCAACAGATCATCATTCAGACTAAATTCAGGCCTGCAGTGCCAGACAATGAAAAATACTGGCAGGTCTTTGAAGGAGACAAACAGATTGAAGATTTCTTGATGGGCAGAAATGAGTTTGAATTTTCTGATTCAGACTCAAAATCTGATGACAACTGCCCAAGTGAGGATTCCCCAGATGAACTAGAAACACCTTGTAGTATAGAAATAAATTCTTTTTCTGAAGAAACTGGAGATTCAGCCATAAAACGAGAAAATGCAGATAGAGAAGAAATGGAGGTGCTGCAAGCCAAATACAAGAACATACCGAGAGGCCTAGCACCCTTAGAGGATCTCTTTGATTTTGATGATGTTGCAAAGAAGCCCACAATAGAACATGCAGAATCAGATGTAGAAGAGTGCAACATAGGCACTGAAGACAAACCCAAAATGATAAAACTGGCTAAGTCTATACCAGCAGACATGAAGAAGAAATACATTGACCTGTTTAAGGAATTCATTGATGTGTTTGCATGGAGCTATGAAGACTTAAAGGCCTATGACACCAACATCATACAACACAAGATACCACTGAAGGAAAATCAGAAACCTTTCAGACAAAAACTCCGTAGGATTAATCCAAAACAATTGCCTGCAGTAGAAAAGGAAATTAAGAAGATGTATGATGCAGGCATTATAGTCCCTGTAAGGTTTTCTGATTGGGTGTCGAACTTAGTGGTTGTAAGGAAGAAAACAGGGGAGATTAGACTGTGCATAGACTTCAGAAACCTCAATAGAGCCTCCCTGAAAGATAACTACCCCTTGCCTAGAATGGAACATATCTTACAGAAGGTAGTGGGCTCTAAAAGAATCTCCCTGCTTGATGGTTTTTCAGGATACAACCAAGTTCTGGTACTCCCAGAAGATCAACTCAAAACAACTTTCACCACTCCATGGGGCACCTTCATGTATGTGAAAATGCCTTTTGGATTGATGAATGTTGGAGCTACCTTCCAGAGAGCAATGGATATTTCTTTCTCAGATGAGATTGGACACTTTATAGTTATCTACTTGGATGACTTAACTGTCTTTTCTAAAACAGAAGAAGAACACTTAAAACATCTGAGGAAAGTTTTTGAAAAATGTAGAAGGTACGGTCTGTCCCTAAATCCTAAGAAGACTATTTTTGGGCTGCAAGAAGGTAAGCTTTTGGGCCACATCATATCTGAGAAAGGGATTAGGATATACCCCCAGAGAGTTGAGGGAATACTTCAAATTTCACATGCAAGAAACATCAAGGAGCTACAGTCCTTCATTGGGAAGATCAATTTCCTTAGAATATTTATCCCCAATCTTGCTGAGCATCTTAGGAAAATGACTAAAATGCTAAAGAAAGATGCAGGAATCAAGTGGACTGTTGAGGCCAAAAAATATTTTGAGTCAGTAAAACTCGCACTCACCCAAGCCCCTGTCCTTATTAGCCCTGAATTCTCAAAAGATTTTCTAATCTTTTCATTTGCTTCCCCACACACAATAGCATCATTTTTACTGCAGAAAAATTCGGAAGGTAAGGAACAGCCTATAGCCTTCTTCAGTAAAGCCTTGAGAGATGCACCCTTAAAGTACAACATCATGGAAAAGCAGGCCTATGCCCTGATTAAGGCCTTAAAAGACTTTAGGGTGTACATTCTGCATTCTCACACCATTGCCTATGTGCCAAATATAGTGGTCAAAGATATCTTGTCCCAAGACCCAGATGGGAAAAGGGACAAATGGATTGCTACAATTTTAGAATATGACATTGAAATCAAGCCCACCAAGCTGATCAAAGGTCAAGGCCTGGCCCAATTGATGGCTGAATCTAATCTACAGGACCTTGATATTAACATGTTGAATGCCCTGGATGAGCAGGAAGGATTGCCCCATCAAACTGTTGAGGAGCAGTTTCAGAACTCTCCTTGGTACACTGATATCATTTACGTGCTCACACACCTCCATGCCCCTCCAGAACTGTCCAAAACAAAGGCCAGATTCGTAAAACTCAAAGCTAGAAATTACTGCATTCTGAATGAGAGTCTATATTGGAAAAATCCAAATGGTATTTTGCTGAAATGTCTGCCTGAAACCGAAGCTGAAAGAATCAAACAAGAATTCCATGCTGGGGAGTGTGGAGGCCACCTGAGTTGGAAGGCCACTGCAAATAAGATACTCAGGGCTGGGTACTATTGGCCTACACTCTTTAGTGATGTCCATAAAATGATTCTTGCCTGCCACAAATGCCAAATCTTTGAGGGCAAAAGAAAGCTCCTTCCCCTCCCTTTGCAACCTATCACCATAGAAGGTCCCTTCATGCAATGGGGCTTAGACTTCATTGGAGAAATCCACCCCTCTTCTTCTGGGCAACACAAATGGATCTTGACTGCTACTGATTACTTCACTAAGTGGATCGAAGCCATACCCACTAGGAATGCCACTGATTCTATCATCATTAGGTTCCTAGAAGACTTCATCCTCTCTCGGTTTGGCTGCCCAAGGAAAATAATCACTGACAATGCTGCTGCTTTCGGATCCAAAAGAATGATTGATTTCTGTCACAGGTACGGAATTGCACTTGGACATTCAACTACCTATTACCCCCAGGGTAATGGCTTAGCTGAATCATCAAATAAAAGCCTGGTTACAATCATTAAGAAGCTGCTGGAAGAGAACAAAAGGTCTTGGCATAAAAAGTTGATACATGCCTTGTGGGCAGACAGGCTCACTACAAAGAAATCTATTGGCACATCACCCTTCCAGCTGGTTTATGGGACAGAAGCAGTTTTTCCTACTAGCCTTGGGACACCAATGGTAAAGCTTATTCAAGAAATCCAATCAGAAGAAGACAGCGTGATAAGGAGAATCAATGAAACAATCCATCTTCAGCAAACAAGGGAGCAATTTTATGACAGAGCTGTCAGAGTGCAGGAAAACATGAAGAGACAGTTTGACAAAAGAACCAATGCATCAAATTTCAAGGTTGGGGACAAGGTCCTGAAATGGGATTCAAGAAGAGAGGATAAAGGCAAACATGGCAAATTCGACAGCTTGTGGCAAGGTCCGTTCATCATTCAAGCCATGGTGGGTCCTAATGCGTTTTTCTTGCAAGAACTTGATGGTTCCGAGTTGTTTGGGGGTCCTGTCAATGGCAGGATGCTCAAACATTACTTTTATTGATTTTCCATTTCAAATTTCACCTCCATTGTATATACCGTTGCAAATTTTCATTTTCAGCAAAAAGAGAGAGGTTGCTCCAAGAAACAGAATGAAAAGAGAGGTTCAGACATGCTCAAAACATGAACCTCTGAGGCAAGAAGATCCAGCTCTAATATGCCCAAAATCAGAGCTGGAGCAAAGAAAAGAAGTGACTCAAATATGCTCAAAACCTGAGTCACGAGGAAAAAAGAAGGACGTTTCACAGTTGCAGAATTCCATGCCTTCACAGTTTGTTTTCTTCAGGTTTCTGCCTAGCAAGTCAGACAATCTAATCCTGGCTTGGCTGTGTTTAAATTTCCTGTCTTAGAATATAGGTGAAGAAACCTGTTGGACAGTTTAATCCCAACAGGTAGTAGATTAGGTAGAGAAATAGATGAGGCCAACAGTCTAATCTGGCCTCATGGAGCAATAAGGGTAGAATTAGAGTAGGTTTGTTTTTGTTTTGCAAAATAAAATGTAAAGGGTTTGCTAGTTCAAATGCACCCAAGGGAAAATTGTTAGAGTTTTAGTTTGGGTAGGTAGATTGGTTGGGAAAATGTTTCCGCTGATTTGTGTATCTAATATATTATGGCAGCTAATTCAAAGAAAGAAATGGATGGTTCAAGCAGCAGGCATCTGGCCTACACCAAGAGATTAATTTCTGAATTCTTGACTCCTTCAAGAAGTAGCCATCCCCATGTGGAGCCACTGTTAGCCCCCCTATGAAATTTTTGACAAGCAAATAGGGGGCTAAATTGCTATTGAGTCTTCAAGGAATGTATTTCCGCTGAAAATACAGTCTCCTTGAAGCCTCCATGTGCCTTTTAGCCTTTGATCAAATTCCCTTTGCTGATTCCCCTTTTAAAACCTCTCTGTTATGTGACGAAATGCCCAAAGGCCCCTTTTTCCCTCTTATTTCATCCCCCAAAGCCTTTGTTTTCTATCCCCTTTATTCCCCCTTATCGTTTCCCTTTAAACCCCTTAAAACCCATCAAAATGGGCAAAAAACCCACTTTCCGACCTTATCCTAGGGCTTAGCCCCTTTCCACTAGTCCCTTAACCACTTCCCCACGTGACCCTTCCCCAAGACCAAGCGCTTAAGCCTTGGGGGCCAATCGTAATCGAAACAACCGGCGGGTGCATTTCCTTTGTAATACTAAAAAAAACTCGATGCGATTGTTTTATTTCGATTAGTCCCGCAGTGCGTTCCGCACCGTTGATCTCCCCGCCAGATCGACGGACAACGCTCCATCGCTCTCCCCTGTCGATCGCAATCAAAATTTTGGGAGTGTCTCATTTTTGTGCCCTTCCGATTGCATCTCTTCCGATTGCATCCCCTTCGATCGTGTTCTCCACCTTTGATCTCCCCGCCAGATCGACGGCCAGCGCTCCATCGCTCTCCCCTGTCGATCACAATCGAAAGTTTGGGAGTGTCTCATTTTTGTGCTCTTCCGATTGTATCGCTTCCGATTGCATCTCCTCCGATTGCGATTGGCCCAAGTTCATCCTGTCCGTCCGTTGGGTTAAGATCTAACGGTTTTGATTTAATCGCCCTCCGCCTCCGCTGGGTCCCACTTCTTACATACATTCCGTGCATTTGTTTGCATTTCCATACATTTTCTCCAAAGTCTAAAGTTTCATATGTATTCCGCCATGTCCATAGGTCAGCCCGCAGATCAATCTCCACCGTTGATCTCCATCTCCAGGCCTGAATCCAACGGTCCACGCTGCATGATCATACCAAACCCTATTATTCATGCATTCCACCACTTCATTGCATTTTCATCGTTCGTTTACATAATACCGTTGTTTCCACCACCGCCGCACCACCATTTAGTTCACCTTGCGTCCGTTGCTCCGTCCACCGTTTCTTCACAGATTGGCCGTGTTGCAGAGTTTCTAGAGGAAGAGGACCTCCTCTGTTCAATGTACTGCCTTAATGGTAAGTGGCGCAGTCAGGATCAAATCCAATGAACCAGTACCATCAGGAAAGTCAAGGAATGGGGCTGTCAGGACTTACATTAAAGGAAAGCGGAGTTCAAACGCCAAAATCTTGCCGGCGCCATTAAAAGCTCGAGCTAACCCAACAGAGGCAGTCATGAAGCAACAAGTATTTTCAGTACAGAGCAAAGGGATTAATGCGCGTCAACGAAGATCTCAAGCCCTGAAACAGAGGTTTAAAGAGGCAAAGCATCATTTTGAAGACCCCGAGGATCGATTCTGGAGATCCTGAACATCAATAAGAGGTAATATCAAGGTTTTCATTATCAGCAGAATGTTTTTCCATAAAGGACAGGTCTCCCATACAGTATTTATTATGCGCCGTGTCCCTGAAGGAGCTTTCCGTCCCAGCTATTTGTCAAAGCAATCTAACATCCATGAGGCAGACCTCCCAGCAAGTTCTTTCATTTTGTTCAAATCACCTGAAGTACTACAGCCCAAAGGACAGATCATATCCGGAGAAGATCTTTCTTTCACGAGGAAGGTGACATTGATTAGATATGCAGTGTATCAAGTAGAATGGGCCTCGGCCCTGCATTCATTGTTGTGCTTAAATGTAACATTTAAAGATTCACCTACCTCCTCAGTCGGTCCTCTGTGTCTCTCCTGCTATAAAGCACAGAAGGATATCATTGTAATGGTTGTTGTTGGATTATCAGTGAATTGCAAGCATTTTTGTCCCGAGCCAAGTTTCCTGTGTAACAGTTGTATGATAGGCTGAGAAATATGATGTATTCAGGCTGAATGTAAGAGCTTTGGGCAGTGATGTACCTGATTGGTGTTGTGTTTAATATGATAAGCAATTTTCATTGGATCCTGATCTACAGCAGTTGGTGATGTTTTTCTTATCTCTGTGTTTACTTCCATTTCGTTTCATGTTCTTCTGGCTGACATCTGAATGGGAACCCCAACACCAGGCTCCCATGGTGAACAAAGGGAGATTTTCCAACATGATGGGTGCTTTCCTAAGGAAAAAAATATATCTTCCACTTTCAGCCATGGAGATATGTTATGGGAAGTAAGTAAGTGGTGGGAAAACCACTTGCCACATCTAGCTCTGAGGCAGGCAGGAGATGCATTGCACTGGTTACTCTTGGATGAGTGTGGGTACTACCCAATAATGCATATTTTCTTGTCTCATGCCTTATGTTTCAATGAGGGGATGCATAAGAAGAAGGCATAGTTTCTTTGGTTGACAAGAAGAGAGTTTGGACATCACATGTTAAATCTCATGTTCATGCTTTTGGTTGGGATGTATCTCATGTATTTACATGTATTTATATTTGGAATGTATCTCATGATTATGTATGTACTTGGGTTTGGGGGAAAATGTAACTCTCACATGAGGAGGCATAAGAGAGTTTGTTTGTATCTTGATGATAATGATGCTCTGATATTTTTTGGGAACATGATGGGAGGGATGACACATTGGTTGGATGTGTCCATTGGGAATGAAAATTCCCATACTTATGCATACTTCAAGAAGAGGATGGAGCATTGTATGGCTGCTACACTATGTCTTTGGTTTCCTTATGTAAGAAGCCATATGATTGACTTATGTCTTTGGGAAAAGTCTATCACATGGGAAGATTTTTTGCAAGACATGTGTTACTTGAGTCACATTCAGCTAACACCTCTTATCCTCTATTATTTTAAAGCTTCGGAGAAGCTTACGGCAGCAAGAATGTGGTGGGATGGCCAGTTATTGTACTATGTTTTGAGGCAGCAAGAATAAGAACAATGCTAGTCTCAATGGAGGGACTATTGTCACCATCCAATATATCATATGACACTTAGTCCATGTTTCTTTTGGAGCACATATGGTGATAATACTTTATTCACTATATGTATGGAATATTGGGCAAGGAGAGTCCCTAGAATCAATGAAGGGAATCATGAGGTTCCAAGTATCTTTTGGCTTCATGAGGACTATATTATTGTAGCCACGATCAACAGCTCCACATTTTTCATAAATAGAGGGAGAGAAAATGTAAGTTGAACATTCTTACCTCTCATTTCCAGCCATGCATCCCCCATACATTGCATAAGGAGGGGATTGGTGACTATTTCTATGAGCTACCAAGGACGGCTCACTTTGTTTGGATGATAGCATGGAGATTGGAGTATCTCATGGGGGTTGAATCACCCATCATTTATCATCTCTCATGCCTTGAGAATACCAATGGACATCATATGTTCCTTTCTATGTATCTCCCACTTCTTCATGATGAAAACTATTTGGGTTATTCACCAAAGTCAAACTTGTATTCTTGGGAGGAGACAAATCCATTGGAGATTTTGCAGAGTCCTTGTGAGTTTCTTGAGGACAAGCAACATTTTGGAGGGAAGGACTGTAATATTCCCAATTAGCCTCAAGCTAATTGGAATATGAAAATTTTCTTTACTTTTCTGTTCATGAATAAATGTAAAAAGGAGGAACATAAAAACTCCTAAAATCAGTGAATAAATCAATGCCCCATGTGAACAAGGCTAAATATGGGCTACTTTAATACAAAACCCTTATGTGTGAAAGGGTTTGAGACTTTTGACTGGGTCAACAAGACCAAATCAACAGTGCTATCTAGATTCAATGAACCTCCTAGATGCACAACGCAGTTTTATATGGAGGCCACACATGTGAAAGAAGAAAAATAATTGAGATGGTCTAGGGTTTTGCAAGATCTCATTGTTATAAAAAGAAGAGGAGGACAACAAGAGAAGGGTTGTTGATGACTATTATTTCTAAAGAATATGTTTGTTTAGACATTTCTCATTCTCTTGGCTGTTTAGCAGAGAATAATTCTGTTTAGCACAAGGATATTCTGTTTAGGAATCCTTCTCTCTTTCCTTGAGTAGCTCTTGGGAGAGATTTGTATTACTTTTCCACTATCAAGCTTAAGGCCAAGCTTCTCCTTTCATCTACAACTCAGATCTTATTGAGGGTTTGGTTGTATTTGAAATTTGCAGCAAGTGGAGGCTAGATCTATTCAGATCTAGGCCAATCTAGTGCCCCTTTTTAGTGGGAGAGGCTTCAATCCCATTGGCAAGAGTGCTCTGGATCATTAGAGCTTCATATCTACATATTGGCATTAGGCCAAATAGTTATTCAAGCCTACATCACAGTCCATTTTCCAGTACTGCGTTATCTACAAAGAGGAAAGTTGCAGGGTGATTTGGCAAAGTTTGAAGAGTGATCTCTGGTGTTGGGGATCTTCCCTTCACTGTGGTGATCCATGGATTTATGTTCTTATCCATGTCATATTCAGATCTGATCTAAATACTCTTATATATGCTTCAGCAAATTCTGAATAAATCTGCAAATCTGCTGAATAGAATCTCAGATCTACTCCATGTGCTTCATGATTTGCTGAAATCTCCAAGAAGAATGTAAAGTAGAGGCATTATAGTGTATGGATCTATCATGGATCTATATGTTCATGTATTATTTTGTTCTAGATCTAATATGTAATCTACTACTGCAATACACTCAATAAAATAATGCTTTGAAGCCTTTGCAGTCAATTCTATGTGTTGCAACACCTCTTTTTGAGGGTTTCTTTCTGTATAAGTCTTCTATTTTCTATTCTAAGATTCATGGGCTTCAATATAATTTTGATTTGCTGATATATATGAAATTATTGAGCCTCCATATTGGCCTACTGCTACTACCTTGCTGAACTATGTTATTTCTGAAGCAGTGTTGTTTGATCTTGTTGCAGTCCCTTTTTGGGGCATTTTCCAAGCTGTACTAGGTGTGGGAGACTTGTTTAACCCACCTAGAAGGATTTGTTTCTGATATCCTCTTGGCCAGGTCTTAGATTTTCAGATGCAATGGATCCAAGGTTTGGTTTCCAATCTTGTTGGATACATTCCTGAAAAATGTGTTTTTCAGGCATGCCTTGCTAGCAATCCCAATTTGGGGATATTACACACAAAAACATAGAAAAAATAGAAAAAGGGAAGATTATAAAGAAAAGGTACAACCCCATACCAAAAAAATAGTAATACTGAAAGTGTGCAAGCCTAAATTCCACTACTAGTGCAAAAAGGATGTCTTGTTCAGTTATCTAGCCTAATCATGGCTGAACATGTTTTAAATTTATTGCTGATAAGTTAGTGAAAATAATGCTAGTCAAATCATTGAAGCTTGACTTTTCAAAGAAAATATATTAGGAAAGAAAGATACTGGTTCCACATGCCCAAAACAGAACCAAGGAGAAAAAAAAGGGATGAATAGCAAACTATGTATCTTAGCCCTGATTTTTCTATTCTTATTTTGTACAAAAATAACATTTGTGTGCAGCTTGTTCTTATGCCACAAACCCATGATAAATCAGATTGTCTAATCCTGATTTAGTCATGTTTTCAATTTCATGTTGTTAGCTTAGTGAATGAATCTTGTCAAACAGTATAAACTTGATAGTTGAATATAATAGGTAGAGAATCAAAGGAGTTCATTAGCCTAATATGAATTCCCGGAAGAGATAAGTATAGAAGTATATAGTTGTTTTTTTATTTCAAAAATAAAAATAAAAATAAAAATGGGTTTTCTAGTTCAAGTGCACCCAAGGAAGAAAAAATGTTAGGCGAGTAGGTTGGGTAGGTAAAGATGAAGTTGAGCTAATCATGCTTTCATATTTTCAAAATCACTACTTTAGGGAAAGAAGCAACAAAATAAAGAAGAAAATCCACCCAATGGATGAGGCACTAGTCTCCATAAACCAAGAGATATGAAATTCTGGACACCTCCTAAAAAGGAGCTTCCCTCCCCAAGTGGAGCCAATGTTAGTCATCAGTATTTTTTTGCTTGTTTAGATGACTAAATGCTTTTTCCTTCTAGAAACAGAATTCAAGAATCGTGTGAGTTCTAGAAATATCCTCAAAGAGAAATTTTTCACTATCCCACCTCTTTTCCAAAGCATGGCCAATCTATCACCCAGATAAGACCAAATCCTGAACTAATGTCCCTCACTCTCACTATGTTCGCCACCTCTGCCTATAACACTCTGTCTCTGTTTGCTTAAGCCCTCTATTTTCACACCTTATTTCGCCAAGTAAACCAAACTTCCCCCCCTACTCACCAAGTGCCTCAAGCAATGGTAGTCTCAATACTCCCTTTCTAAAAATCCCTTTGAAGTAAAACAAGGTTTTCTAGTTGTCTAGGATGGTAGTGCATAGTAGAGTGTCAAAATCCGATCTCCTCATCCAAACCATGATTCAGGTTTTTTAGTCCAAAACCTATTCCAAGGACATTACAATAAGTCAAATAGGGTCACCTAGGTTATGCACTATCATGGTTCTAAATTCACTATTTCCATAGGTATTCAAAGGTGAAGTCAGGAGAACACAAAGATGAGGCTTATCATTGTTCGAAGAACATCAAAGACCTTCAAAGGTATCCTCTTGATCAAGCAATAAGCCTGCAAAGGAAAAATTTACCATATCCATGCATTTCTACAGAAATGCTTTGTAAATGCTCAACAATAGAACAGAGGCAAAGAAGGAGACCTAAAAGCTCATAAAGGCATCCACAGCTGGTAGTAAGATACAAACAAGATTAATTTTACAAGGAAGATCATGATCTCATGAGAGAGTGTTATGAAGTGCTACCCATCAAAATGTCCATGCAGGTCCTAAAAGACAGTAGCACATAAGCAACATTGTACATCAATAAAAAAGATCATTAAAAAGTTGTGTGGCCTCAAGCATGAATCTTGTAGAGGGACAACTACCCTTTGCTTACATTCCTACAAAGAAGACCAAAAAGCCATCAGATTAGCCATAAGGTAAGGTAAAAGAGGAGGATCATCACAAGAAAACCACTCACAACCAAGAATAAAGCAACAAGGTATGTGTTTGCTGGGAATCAAGAATCATGACTGTTTTGACCAAGCAATAAAGCAATGCTAAGGTCAAAAAGGAAAAGAACACCTAAACGCCTTTAAAATTATCATTGAAGGCTTTTAGACATAAATAGTGAGTTTGATAAGTGTCTCTTTGAGAACTTAGAAGTTAACACTGTTTTTTTTTTTCTAAAGTATCCCTAAAAAACTCAGAATCTTGGGAAGATAGACAAAGAGGGTCAAAATAGTGACAAAGAAACCTCCTTCATCACAACAGATGGTTTCAAGGGTTTTCAAACTACCTTATAAGGTTTGGCAGACAAGCACTAACTCCACTTCAACAAAAGGTAAAATCAGAGGTTTTTAAAGAAGACGAAGAAAGGTAGACATAAAGGTCAATACTCCACTACACCAAAGCCAAAAAGATGATGAAGAGTATCAACAAGAAGAGACAAGAAATCTCAGTTGAAAGGTCTCTTTTCTCTAAAGAAGTGGCTAAAAAGGACAAACATGGGTAGAAATTGACAAGGATAACAACTATGATAAGCATGGGTCATCGTTTGATAAAGCAAGCTGTCCAAATTCAAAAGAGACAGTGCTCCCAACAAGGACCTCCTTATCAAATGACCATTCTGCAAAAAATATGACTAAGACATAAATAACACTTTACAGAGATGAAAAAGATGTTTTTCCCACAGAAAGAATGACAAGGTCAAAGGAAATAATGTTTCAAATACAAAATATCAGTCAAAAGGAGAAATGGAAAAAATGATGAGTTTGCTGTGTATAAGTGTTAAAGTAAAAAACATGTTTTTTTTCCAAAAAAGGGCCGAGAGGCATAGGCTTTGTTATCACCCAAAAATTATCAAAAAATCATTGTGTCAACTCTACTTTTGGTCATCATTTCAAGGAGGTCTTAGATAGGTTTTGAGCCATTTCATGATTGAAAGGGTAAGTGATAGGCTTAGAGTCTCAAATATGTCATCTTCCATTTCTAAATAAAGTTTAGAAGTCTTATTCCATGGTTTAAAGATCCCATCATTCATTTAGAAGTTTTAAAAGGCCAGTTTTCATTTTCAAATAAAGTCCTTTAGGTTCAATTCATGGTCAAATAGGTCAAATTTTTCATTTAGGGGTCATGCCATGAAGTTTTGTGTTAATTTTTTGCAATCATACAGGAATCCGCGTTTTCGTAGCGCAGTGTTACACATAAATTTTTCAATGACCCTGCAATCCCTCGCCTTGGATGTTGGAGAATATTTCCCGCGACCTGTGAGTAGTGTCATCCTCTACAAGAACGTTCCCTACATCCTTCTATACAAGAACAACATTTCTCCTGTAGAAGAATTCTCAAAAATCCCATTAAAATCCATGTTTTGGCATTGGCGCAGGTAGCCAGTTCATGCCTCGCGCCAATGTGGAGAAAGTACACTAGAGGCCACGCTAACTAGCGCTCTATCCCTGTGTTGTCTCGTGCCAGCCTTTTTGGGAACGTTTTTTAACAAACTAGAGGCAGAATTTTCCTTCAACCACCTCTAGGATGAGTCACAGGAAGTGGTTAACTGGCTAAACCACAAATCTCTCTCTTTAGGTAGTAGTTTCCTACTCATATGGGGCACTCCTAAAAGATAGGTATCCCTTCCATGATTATAGGGATCCTAACCTCTCCCTCCCCCCCTATATAAATGAGCGTTCTTCCATCATGAAATATAGATGAACATGTAGCCCAAAAGCTGAACAAGAGGATTTTGTAGCTAGAATGCTAAACTCGGAGAACTAAGCCATAGTCGAATAACTGAGAAGGTAGATTAAGAAGGAAGCCCATCGAGAGGTCCCTTATCCCATCCAAATTCCTCAATGATCTTTGAGACGTGCTTCGCACGAGCCCCCCGCTGGAGGAAACTGCAGCGTCAGAGCATGGTTGTATCTCTTCTTTCTACCTTAATATAAGTGACTATTGTCTGGTTCCCATCTTGTGTTTCATTTATGTTAAATGCAATATGCTAGTCTTCTCTGAATGATTAGTAGATGTTTAATGGAATTAGTATATGGTATGTGGTTGTTTTTTTCGGATCTCTATGCAAGTGTCCAAGCGTGATAGGTGGAAGGATCGTGACTTGTCTTCGATCAGGAGCGAATGACTCTCATCATCACTGCAGGCATCGAAGATAGCATTGGAATATAGGTAGGCCATCTTATCGTATCATTTCCCATTTAAGTATCTAGGAACCTACACTCTAACATGATTCCTTGTTTCTAGACCCACCCTAGGGCTAGTGGGATCACCTTTGTCCACAGAGGGGATTTACCTGAGTAACAAGTTGGCGACTCTGCTGGGGATCAGTGCGAGTTTGTCTTTCATCTGTTAGATCTTCTTCTTGGTCTTTGATTGCTTAACTTGCATTTTCTATTTGTTTTACTGAGTCTTAGACCCTTGTTCAGCCCCAGAGGATTAGATCTGACCTCTGGTTTTTCCAAAATTTTCATCTTTTCAAGGTTGGCTTGATTGGCATGATTTCTAGCCTGACAATTTCACCCACTGGCGTGAGTTACCAGTTCATCACCTGCGCCATCCCCTCTCTGGCATGGATTACAGCCAGATAGTCGCGCCAATTCCTGTAGGTGCTAGGGTTTGCCTTTTTTTGGAGTTTTTTGGTCCATATTGATGTCTCTGGGTGTTCTCTTGGCTTGATTTGAATGCTTTGGGCTTGTTTGTGATTATGATTAGCCTTCATCCTTCGGTTGCTTGTCCATTTCCTTCAGCGTCATAGCTCTAGAGCTTTCTATCACTTTGATATGTTGAGCCTCTCGTAGGAGTTTGGGTATCTTGTTTCGTGGTCGCCTTCGTAATTTTCTTAATTGCGTTCAGCTCCCTAGATCCGTTTTGAGTGGTTGCTTTTGGTGAAATGAGCCTTGAGTGAGTCTCGTCTCTTTCATTCAGTTTTGCTTCTTGTTTCTCCAAGCATAGCTCACATTTCTTGTATAGGTCTGTTTTTACATCTTTCTTCGATTTGGGAGATTGTGACATTGGTTTGAGTCTTTGATTTGTTTTCTTGTGAGTTGATTGAAGTCATTTCGCTTCGACTCTTGCATTTGCATTCTCGAACTAGTGTGAAGATTCGTTTTTCATGTTATTTAGTACACTTTCTCTATTACATTGAAAAAATCAAAAACATATTTCTTTTGCATTCTTGTTTGCATCATGAAATTGAAAAATCTTTCTCATAACTAGCATTTGGCATTCTAGGAGAGATTTCTCGTTTTTCATTAGTTTCCATAAGGCATTGTAGTGGATGTTGTCACATGTTTTATTACCGCTATCACTTGAAAACCTTTAACCTTCTCTTAGATAGCTCTTCATTGAATGAAATGGTATTTTATGGCATGTAGCTTGCATTCAAGGATTTGTGAGATTCAAAATTTAGTAGGACCTTGGAATTGAAACATAAATACAAGATCAACTTAAAATTTATTCAATTAACCTAAGGCAACATTGAAACTTAACGGAACATTTAGTGGTCTAAGTTAGAGACGTGTTTTGGCGTCTTTAAGCCTAGTAGATGTCGCTCGCCATCTAGCTTCAGACAGTGCTAGTATGGACTTGCACTCCCCATACTGTCGAGTATATAAAGGGAGACCCCTCTAGGTTGTAATCCTTTTATCCATAGGAAGCCGAGTCTGCCACCTTGTGACAATGATACACCGAACACAACATTCGGGGAGACTACCTACACGTATGTCAAGTCCTTGGTTGATTTCTCTTTCATTTTATAACCAAGGTGTATATGGCAGTTCATGGGAACCTGGTACGCCCTTTTACCTAGACTACCTGAGCAGTCATTTTTGATCTTTACTAACTCCATAAATTTGAAAATATCATCGAGCACTTGTCCTTTTGAGCTCGTTTAAAACCAAAAGAGACTAGAGTCATATTTGACTGTTTCTTGACTCTTAAAACATGAAACAACAATGTTTAGTTTCAATGTGGTAAAATAAACTACCTACGATTACACGCCCTTTAAAGTTTGATTACTCGGCCTGTCATTTTTTTGCCTTGGTTTGATCTAAGAGTCCTCTTTTGGTCTTTTTCCCCTCTTTTTGTGCGCTATGTTAGCTCCCCGTAATTTGCTAGATTTATTGAGATACAAAGGTATAGGGTAACATCAAACCAAGCTTTGGAATCCTAGGACCTAGCCTTCCTAGATTCAGAGAGGGATCTCTCTATTAGGTGTAAATATGTGAACTTGTTTGCTGATTAGGGTTGATTTTAGGCTAGATGTTAAGTGTAGGGTATTTCGATTGTTTTTGGTTGGGTATGATGCTCGGATAGATTTAGATAGAAAAAAAGGAAGATTGTTAAGTCATTGGGCAATGGAGTCAAACAAGGTCATGAATGAGTTAATCAATGGTTTCAAGAGCATTTACAGGAAAATTTAACTTGGTTGGTGGATCTTTAAGGTTGTGAAGGATCATGAGATGGACATTAAACTTGGGAACTACAAGCTAATAAAGGGAAGAAATAGAATCCCTTATACACTTGTAAACTAAGGGAGTTAGAAGATATATAAGCATAGCAAGAGAATCAAAGGCTTAAGCAAAAATGATCCATTTTATATCAGGCTAAAAGCAGATAATAAACCAAGACAACATTCAGATAAAACATAGAAAGGAAAAACTTATTGAATCTTTCATGGCTTTTATCATCAAGAGCAGGAAAAAAATTTAAGTTGCACAAGTAACTGTAACGTAGAAGAAGAGACAAACCCTATCATCCACAGTGACAGCTATGACAGTTCCTTGAGACAATTTTAGCTAAGTAAGGCAAAGAGCATGATTAAGAGAGAAAAAAGATGAATTCTCTAACATATCTTAAGTAGAAGAAAACATTTAGGAAATGAAGGAAACAAACAAATCTAAGGTTCCATCAACAAGCATATCTTTATCTAAATTTTTTGTCCTACTGCAGCATAGATTAATGGAAAACATATGAGAAACTTAGAAAACATTAACAAGAGAAAAATTCACATTAACCAGGCCTATGGATCCTGTAAATAGTCCTTCTCCATCAACAAGTGAATCAGATCATGCATAAGCTCCAAGACATCAATTTCTCATCAAAGGCTTCAAGGGACTATGTATTACTTCAGCATAATTCATCAACCTCCAACCAAATATACAAGAGCCTCATTCTCTATTTATGGAGCAAATGAGGAGGTGGAAACCCTAAGAGGCTTTCAGAAACCCTAATTCAACCATAAATGTAATAAATGTGCTTAATGACCATGCAAGGCCCAAGACACATAAGAGATAAGAAAATAAATGAAACACACCAAAACATAACACCCCAATCAAATCAGGATTGTTTTGTCCAAGAAAATATTAAAAAATAAATTTTCCATTAATTAGTGTCTTTTGTTGACTTTTTGGAAAAAAAGTTGTCTCTGTGCGTAGCTCCAAATCAGCAAAAATTGGGGTCTATTGCAGCTGAGTTTTGGACCCCTTCCTGGAATCGGATTCGGACTCGTGATGGCTCGTTGGAAAGATCTAGATGTCTATTTAATGGAAATACTTGAGTTATCTCAAACTGATCCATGTAAGTCTGTCAAAAAGTGGATTGAGTGAAAAAACCCAGGAGCATAACACCTGTTGATATTTGAGGCAGAAAGGTAAAAATTGATTGTTTTTTGCCGCTTTGGGGGATAAAAACACCTTATTTTGATCTGAAATTTTCTGAATATATTCCCTAAAATTTAATACATCCAAAAATATAACTTTCATTAGCTGAGGATGCTCCAAGAAAAAATGGCATTGCCTAGAAAAATGTGCAATTAGGCCTAAAAATCACAAAAAACAATATCATGTCAAAAATTGCTCAATTTTGGTGAGAAAACCCCTTATGGGTTTCTAGAAGCATGAAAGGAATCTTGAGCCAAGATTCCAAGCCTAGATATTTCTTTTCCTCCCTTTTTCACCGGGCACCTCCTTTGGGCAGTTTTGAGTTTTTCTTGGGCAATCTTGAGTTTCATTCGGGAAATTTGATTCAACTTCTTATAATTCCTGGCCATCTTCCTTTGCAAACCCAAATCTTTGTTTTCTTTGTCCAATTTTTCCTCCAAGTTCTCGTTTGCTACTTCAAGCCATGATTCTTTGTCATTTTCTATCTCTTGGGCAAGCAGCTGTGTGAGAGGATATTGTTGATCAAGGGCTATTTCTTCTTGTGTTTGTTTCTCCAAAGCTTTCCTAAGACCTATAGTCCTAGGCCTTTTCCTTACTAGTTTCTCCTCCTCTTCATCATCATCAAATTCGCCCATATAATCCTTAAGTTTGACTTGTGATTTGAATGCTTCCCTTTGGTATTTGAGTGCCCGGGCCTCATAGATGGCCATTTTCCCGCTCATTTGTCTGTTTTGTAGCTGTAGAAAGTGGATGAGGTCCTTTGACCTCTGTATGTCAGATTCTAAATTCTCAATTTGAGATTCCCTATTTTGCAAAAGAGATTTTAGAATTCTGATTTGGTCATCTTCAACATTACTTTCCACTTGGATGATGTCAAACTCTCTTTCTTGCTCATGGATGCTTTCTTGCTGCTCAACCTTTTCTTTACCTTTGCTTTGAATGAGCTTATTTTCCCTTGTTCTCTTTCACACTTCAACAATAGGCTTCTTGGGTAATTTGCCTCTACTCCGGAGTGCTCTAATAACATTTGTAGTTACAACTTGAATAAAATTTTTCTTTGTAGTTTTAGGCTTTGTTACCTTTAGAGAAAGAGTCATGGCCCCTTGCCTAGGAGAGGCAGCTAGCACATGCTTTCGAGGACTCTCTTCATGCTTACTGTTTTCACTATTTTGTTTTGGGCTGCCTTTCTCACTATCTTTGATTTGATCTTCACTACCTTTAGGATTGTTTTCCTCTTTTTGTTTCATGCTACCACCCTCAATTTTCTCACTGCTTTGTGCTTGTTTGCCATCATTGTGGCTACCTTCACCTTGAATGTTTTCTTCCTGAGTGTCCTCTTTAAGTTGCTGCAATTTACCACTGTCCTTTTCTTCAAATGAGTGAGGGTTGTCTTCCACCTCTTGAGACCTATTACTTTCCTCATTACTGTGCTTGCTTATATTGCTTTGTTCATCATTTAGTGATTTGTCCTCTTCAAGTTCAGTGTCATCATTAGTTTCATAGTTTTCCTCTTTATCTTGCTTGCTGTCTTCTCAGAGACTATCTTCACTAGCTATATGAGGGCTTTCATCATGCTCACTGCCTTGCTGATTATAACTCTATTTATGCTTACCATCACTTTCTCCCTCTTCACTGTTTTGTTGACTGTCACTATGCTTACTACCTCTTTGATTTCTTTCATGTTGACTGCCACTCTGTTCCTCATCAATGCTCTGCTAAGTGTCATTTTGTTCCTCATCATCTCTGCTTTGTTGAGGACTGTTTTGATTAGACTCTTATTTTTCACTATCAGTCATAGAGGATTTTTTCTTTTGAGGGGTAGATTGATTAGAAGAAGGGGAGAAATAGTGAGTGGATGGTGAGGAAGGTGCATGAGATGGACCATGGGATGAAGAGGCAGTGGTGAAATTAGGATGGGAGATGAAGGATTCCCAAGGAACTCATTTTTTCTCAAGTTGATGGAGGATGAGAATTTTTATGAGAGAATGATGAAATAAGCTAGCCTTTTGTTGAGCAGGGGGTTTCTTTAGGACAAATGAGGCCATTTTGTCAATGCTCCTGCAGAGGAAGAAAGGGAGGTTCAATAGCTGAGTTCGAGTGAAGTGCATCAGCAGTCGGACATGATATGAATAGACTCGAGAATATCTCCCTTCACATGTAAAGTATTTCATGATGACCTTCATTAGAGGCGCATTACTGTTCAGTAGATGAGAAAAGGGGAGGATAGCCTTGCATTCATTTTGGTAAGTTGGTTTCAAGAAGGGCTTGTAGTGGTCTAGGTCCAAATAGGCTTGTTTGAACCATTTCTCACCAAGATAGGGAATCTTGGTTTCCTTTGACACTGATCTAGGGGTGAGCACAAAATCAAGGCCTGCTATGTGGAAATTTTCTCCTTACAGCCTCAGGGCAAAAAACTGTGTCAAGGGAGGGTGATTGGTGACCTCTTGGATTCTTTGGAAAAAATCAAGGCACCCTACCTCATGAAAATTGAAAAGAACTGAAGGGGATTCATTTATCTCCTGAGTTGTAGTAGGCTCAAACCTATTGTGATATCCACCTTTGTTGGCTTTCCTTGGAGGCATGTTTGCTTTAGGTTTCCTTCACTGGCTTATTAGAAGATATTTTTGAATGAACTGAAAGTAGATCCCTTCTTCAAAACACTGTTTCTCTTCCTTAGTTTGAAAACCAGTTCTTGATGAATGAAAACAAGTTTCCTTCCTAAGACTATGTTTTTCCTTGTGACTAAGCAAAGGGGCCTTCAAAGTAACCTCTGTTTTCTCTTTATAGAATGTGTTAACTTTCATGCACTTGATTTAAAACAAGCTTTAAACTGTCACTTGGTATTCTTCTTCAAACAATGCTTCTCCCTTTCATTTAGTAAACTGGACATTTATAAAAAAAAGTCTACCATTCTCCCTAAAATCATTGTTTTCCCTCCTTGGCTAGCAAACAAGTTCTTTTTTGATGAAGATCAGTTTGTTTCTCTAAAAAAATATTTTTCCTTCTCACTGAGTAAAGAGGCCTTCAAAATGACTTATGCCCTTTTAACAAATAGATTTTCTTGGCCCTTTAAAACATTGTGTCCTCTTCCTCACAGTTTGATTTTAAAATATCTTTCAAATCGAAAACTTAGGTAAAGAGAAACCCAAATACCTTTTAAACAATGTATTAACTGTTGTTGAAGACAATTCCTTGTGCAAAAAATTGTTTTTTAGAAACTTTGAGGGCTCTTTGCAGGCTTTTGCAAACTCCTTTTAGCATTGGCTCGGGCGGTCAAACCTTCGTTTAGAAGTGGCCTAGGCGGTGGGCCATTCAGAGGTGGCCCGAGCGGTGGGCCGTTCAGAGGTGGCCCGAAGAAACACGTCATGTGCAGGATGACTGGGCATCGAGCACTTTCACAGGCGTGTCACAGCGCCCGATAGGCACGTCGCGTCCTATGAAAAATTCTTCTGCAAAAAGCTACAAGCGCGTCGCAGTAGTTTTCAGGCGTGTCGCGTGTTGATAACGCTACAGAGGTGTTAAAAAAAAAATGTCTCTTCTCCTTTGATAAATGTTTGTAAAAAACATAATGAAAAGTATAAGAGCTCGAGTGAGGCCTTTTATATCTTAGGGAGGGTTTGAAAAATCCTTTTTCTCCTTTCATCAATTTGAAAAATTCCCCTTTAAAACATTTTATTTGCATTGAAAAGTGACTTTTCCCTTTTGTTGAGGATTTAACTGCTTTAACCTTTTTGGATGGTGTCTTTTCTACCATATTTCTTCACCTCACTAGTTTCCCTGGGTTACTCAATCACTGCCAAGTCCTCTGCTCATTTTTTGGAGGAGGCGATTTTGATAAACTGAAATGTTGCCCCTTGGTGCAATGATTGGAGTAGGCTTCTTGACAATTAGTGCTTTTGCCTTCTGCTTTTTATTAAAGGGGGCACTGTAAACCAAAAGTTTCCCCTCATCTCTGATACATCATTTAGAGGTTTGTCTTTTGAACCAACTTGTCTTTGAGACCTCTGCTTTTCATGAAGGAGGTTTTTTAGAAACACCATCTGGGCACTCTGTTTATACCTTTGCTTTCAAATTCTTACAATTTTTTAAGCACCTGTCTCTGTTTTTCAAATGAAGAATGCCTTTAAAAAAATCAATTGTGTAACTTCCCTTATTTATCATTTTCAAAACTTCCCTTAAATAGAACCTTGCCTAACTTTTTTTATCAATTGAAGAAGGTTCTCCTCAAAACTTTGACCTTGTAATTGTCATCTGATGGAGGCATCAAGTACAAATTGCTTGTTATCTTTGTTTATCATTTAATGAGCTTTTTAAAATAAGGTCTCTCAACTCTGTCTATTAATGACAATTTTTCTCAAATACAGAGTTAACACCTGGTGATTTTCCCTTTGCTTGTTTGTGAAGGAGGCCATACAAATGTGTTTTTGACCCTCTGCTTATCATGAAGGAGGTCCTATCAAACACAGAAACTTCATCCATCTCAACACTGTGCCCTTGGTCTGTTTGTTTGAAAAATACAAAATATAAAACAAATGTGAATCTTTTCCATTTATCATTGATGAAATCATTTGAAAATACTGTCTTCTTGATTTACGAGGACATGTCTGTAATGTATATCTCTTTTGCATAACATCACTGTGAAACTTGGGAGAAAACAATGTGATTTGTAAATGGTAAATGCTCACTGTGTGTATTCGTGAAGTAACTCCTTTTTCCCGACTGTGCTCTCATAAGGTACAATGAATTTGTCTTTGACTGATTTTCAAAGTCCAGGTTCATGGTAAGATATAAGAAGCAACTTTCCTTCTTACACCTTCACTATGATGCCTAATTTGCTTTAAAGCTCTTTCTGTCAAAGACTATCTTCTTCCTTAAAATAGAGTGATTTGTAGGGCTAGGTCACCTTTTTGAGAGCTCATGCAAAGATGCCTTTGGAGTTAGGATGGGGCGCTGAAGAGAGACATCACCTAATCCTTTGTGTTCATTTGTCTTTCATGAATGACCTTTGTATTTAGGCACCCTTTGAATTTGAAACCTGTATGTTTGCTTTATTTCACTTACTACACTTCATCTGATTCATGATGGAAAAATACTTCAGCATGAGAGACCTGTTTGAAATTGTTCTTTTCTTCCTTTTTCACTCTGTCATCACTGAATACACCCCTACAGAGATGTATTTGGTAGATGATATTTTATTTCCTGAGAGCTTAGTAGTGTGTGATAAAATCAAGCTTGAAATGACCACCTTATTTCATTCATGAAACTTTTAGAATCCTGCTCTTTTCCTGAAATGAATATTTCTGAGCTTTGCTAAAATAAAAGCAAGTAACCAGTTAGTGGTGTATGACCTAAGGCTAAATGAGTATGTTGTTTTACAGAATAGGAAACAATTTATGGCTGACTGGTACTAGACACAGGGTTTTCTATCTTAGGACAGCTTTGTCAAGGAAAATTGGCCTAAACACCACCACCTAGACCTACAGACCTTGTCACAGATTCTGAATATTTCCTTAGGTATGATTAGGTTATCATATGATCCAATGATTAGTGAGAGAGGGACAGGTGCTTTGCCAAATTCTTGGACAATGAGATTTATGAAAACAGGGGATTTTGATAGCAGAGAGACAAAACCTATGACAACAATAGACAGGGAGAATTTACTAAAATGAGATAGGATTTGAAAACTGAAGACTTTTCTCATCATAGGCTGAAAAGGAAAGGTAGGGAGACAAAAATTTGTTTGAGGTGTTTTCTAGATGACAAATTGATAGATTTATATTAGCTTCTAGAAAAATTAGACAAGGAATCTAGTCATCAAAACAGGCAAAAATAATGATGACTAATAGTCGCTCCATTTGGGGAGGGCAGCTCCTTTTTAGGAGGTGTCCAGAACTACAGATCTCGGGTTTTTGAAGACCAGTGCCCCATCCATTGGAGCAAATTCTTCTTTTGCTTGATGCTATTCCTGAAAATGATGCTTTCTGAAAAAATTACAGCATGATTAGCATCAACCCCAACTCTACCTACCCAACCTACTTGCCTAACATTTTTTCTTCCGTGCGTGCATTTGAATTGGAAAACCCTTGACATTTTTATTTTTTCAAAAAAAAAAACAAACTATCTAATTGTATCCTTATCTCTTCCAAGAGTCCAGATTAGGCTAATGAACTCTTTTTATTTTCTACCTAATCTGCTCATTTGTCAAGATTTAAGATGTTTGACAAACTTTCTTCCCTAAGCTATAAACATGAAATTGAAAGCATGGTTTAAATTAGGATTAGGAAATCTGACTTACCATGAGTTGTGGCATAAGAACAAGCTGCACACAAACATTATTTTGCATGAAAGTAAAAATAGAAAGATAAGGGCTGTGATCTATCATGTTTTATGCATCCTCAATTTCCTCTTTGGTTCTGTTTTGAGCATGTGGAACCAATATCTTTTCATTCCTAATCTATTCTCTTTTGACAAGTCAAGCTTACATGATTTTGACAAGTTTTTCTTTCACTAACCTATTAACAACTAAATTGAAAACATGTTCAACCATGATTAGGCTAGATGACTGAACAAGACTTGTTTTTCAAAGACTAGTAGTGGCATTTAGACTTGCACACTTTCAGCAACATCATTTTTTTGGTATGGTGCTGTACCTATCTTTCCATTCCTGCTCTCTTTTCCCTTTTTCTATTTTTTAGGGTTTTTGTATTTATATCCTTTCATCAAACAATGGTATGTACAAGGAATGAGAAAGTTTAAACTAAGGTTCTTGACAAAAGTAATGTTTAAGCATCCTCCTATTTACAGGACCTCCAAAGATTTCAGTTCCATCAAGTTCCTTCAGAAAGAAAGCATTGTTGCCTCTCATAGAATCAATGATATAGGGGCCTTTCTGTTAGAAAATTATATATTATGGAGCAATGCAACACATAAAATATGCGGAAAATAAAAGCACACAAAAAACACATAAAACCAGAGAGACACAGATATACGTGGTTCACCCAGTTTGGGCTACGTCCACCCCGAACAGCTAGTCCTTCCTTTCTATTATCCAGCAAAAATGAAGAGACAAAACTTACAGAAGATCCACTATAATATCCTCTATTCTCTCTCACAGTCTCCCTCTCTATTTCTCGCTTCGAGAATACACATACAATGCACAGCCGCAATACAATACCCTCGTATATACAAGGGGGTTGCCTTCTAGGGAAAAAAACCCTAATATAAACATAACTTCTACCGTCGGATCATTTTCCTAATGAACGGCCCATATTTACTAGAATTTACTATACTTTTACAAGGCAATTTTACATCTGTTTTTAGCTTCGGGGGCGCTGCCCCCGAAAATCGCCCCCCCCTTGGACCCCCCACGGTAGTGATTAATTGCGGGCAGCGTTGCCGCCCCTTTTAAGGTACAGGGGTCCAATGCTATGATATAAAGTAAATAAGATAATCAGGCTCCACACCCAACAATATCCCACTTCGAGACTAATTGTAGCAACTCCACCGCTGCTTCATTTGCTGGACAATGACTCCTCTTTGGACCTGGCTGTTTCTCATCTTCATCATCATCCTTGAAGACCAGTTGAAACTGAGCACGTTCTCAGTTTCTCCCTGGTTACAACTTTTGTTAGCATATCTGCAGGATTCTGGCTAGTGTGTATCTTTTCCAGCTTCAACTCTCCATCTTCCAATACTGACCATATGAAATGGTACTTGAGATGTATGTGTTTAGTCCTGGAATGAAATGCTGAGTTATTTGCAAGATGAATGGCACTTTGGCTATCACTGTATAGCGTGCCCATATCATGCTTTTTACCCAATTCATCCATAAACCTTTGTAACCAAATCATTTCTTTACTCACCTCTGTAGCAGCAACATACTCTGCTTCTGTTGTTGAAAGTGCAACAACACTTTGGATTTTTGAAACCCAACTGACAGCTATTCCACCTACAGTAAATACATATCCTGTAGTGCTCCTCCTATTATCTCTTTCACCTGCCATATTTGCATCAACATATCCTTGTAGATCAATGTTTGAACCACCAAATCATAATGCTTGATTTGTGGTACCTCTCAAATATCTGAGAATCCATTTTACTACCGTACAATGTTCTTTTCCTAGATTATTCATGTACCTGCTTACAACTCCCACTGCATGTGCAATATCAGGCCTTGTGCAGACCATTGCATACATTAAGCTTCCAACTGCTGATGCATATGGAACTTTAGACATATAATCTATGTCTTCTTGGGTCTTTGGGCACATCTCCTTACTAAGTTTGAAATGGATAGCAAACGGTGTACTAACTGGTTTTGCATTCTGCATATTAAATCTTTTCAAAACCTTCTCTATGTACTCATTCTGAGATAGTGTTAATTTGCGATTTTTCCTGTCTCTAGTTATCCTCATACCAAGGATTTGTTTTGCAGCTCCCAAATCCTTCATTGCAAATGAATTTTCCAATTTTATTTTGAGCACATTTATTTCCTGCATGTTAGACCCTGCAACAAGCATGCCTTCTACATAAAATAACAATATAATATAGCTGCCATCATTTTGCCTTTTTAGATAAACAAAATGATCAGAGTGACATCTAGTATAACCTTATTCAGACATGAACTTGTCAAACTTTAGATACCACTGCCTTGGAGCCTGTTTTAAGCCATACAAGCTCTTCTTTAACCTGCACACCAATTTTTCTTTCCTCTTACCTCATATCCTTCTGGTTGCTGCATGTATATCTCTTCCTCCAAATCTCCATGGAGAAATGATGTCTTTACATCTAACTGTTCAAGATGTAAATCTTCTGCTACTACAAGACTTAAAATAGTTCTGATTGAATTCATTTTAACAACAGGAGAAAATATTTCATCAAAATCAATACCTTTCTTCTGTGCAAACCCCTTCACCACAAGTCTAGCTTTGTATCTCTGTTTTCCTCCATCTTCTTCCTTCAGCCTGTAAACCCATTTATTTTGCAATGTAGTTTTACCTGCAGGCAACCTGACTAAGTCCCAAGTCTGGTTATGCATTAAGGAGTCCATCTCTTCTTCCATGGCTAGCTCCCACTTCTTCCTGCTTTCAACCTACATTGCTTCTTCATAACATTCAGGTTCACCATAATCAGTCAACAATAAATAATATAATGAAGGAGAGTATCGTTCAGGGGGTCTACTTATCCTAGTAGATCTTCTAACACCACTTTCAGGTGTTTGAGGTGCCTGTTACTGTTGTGGTGGTTGCTGCTGCTGTGGTTGTTGATTATTATTATTTTCAGGAACCCTTACTTTTTCAGTTATCTCATCAAGAACCGCGTATTCCTTGCTTTCTTTTTCCTATTTCTTTTCCTGCAACTGATTCTTATACAAGACCTTTTCATTGAATATTATGTCTTTTCTCCTAATGATTTTGTGATTTTTATAATCATATAAGTGATAACCAAAATCATTAGCACCATATCCAATAAAGGTACATTTCTTTGATTTTGCCTCAAGCTTTGTTCTATTTTCTTTATTAATATGGACAAAGGCCTCACAACCAAAAGGCTTTAAAAAAGAGTAGTTTACCTTTTTACCTGTGCATGCTTCCTCTGGAATACCACTATCCAAGGAACTCGAAGGCCCTCTGTTTATTAGATAAACAACAGTATCTACAGCATCTGCCCAAAATTGTAAAGGCAATCCTGCATGCAATCTCAAGCACCTTGCACGCTCCATGATTGTTCTATTCATCCTTTTTGACACACCATTTTCTTGTGGTGTTCTTGGAACTGTCTTCTCTCTGTGAATTCCATGCTCTGAACAGTACCTATCAAACTCTTTGCTGCAATATTCACCTCCATTTTCTGATCTGAGACACTTCAACTTCTTTCCTGTCTCAATATCAACCAAAGCTTTCCATTTCTTGAAAGTATCAAATACATCATATTTATTCTAAATACAATAAATCCATGTTTTTCTAGTTGCATCATCAATAAAAGTAACATAATAATGAGAGCCACTGAGAGATGATACCTAAGCAGGTCCCCATACATCTATATGCACAAGCTCCAATTTTTCGCTCTTCTTTTCTTTCCCAACTCTGAGAAATCTGACTCTCTTCTATTTTCCATAAATGCAATTCTCACAGAAATCCAAATCAACATTCTTCAAACCTGGCAACAAATTTCTTGAGTGAAGAATCTTCATTCCCTTCTCACTCATGTGTCCAAGCCTATGATGCCATAATGCTACATCTACTCCTTTGGAAGTTAAAGCATTAACAGAGTTAGAAATACCATTGGATAAATACAATGTACCAACCTTTTCACCTTTTTCTATTACCAGCACTCCTTTGGTGACCTTCCAAGTTTTATCTGTGAAAGTTGTCACACAAACTTCACTGCCTAGCTGCCCTGTTGAAATCAGATTTTTCTTCAGATCTGGAACATGCCTTACCTCCTTTAGTAGCCATTGGTTTCCATTCTGTTGTTTTACAAGAACTTTACCCATTCCAAGAATTTTACAGGGTTTATCATCACCCAAACAAACTTGTCCAAAATCTCCTTGAACATAGTCATGAAAATATTTCTTATCAGGTGTGGCATGGAATGAAGCCCCTGAATCTACAACCCAAGAATCAATAACATTTTCGAAAGAAATAATCAAAGCATCTTGTAACACATCACCTGTCACATTTGCTTCATGATTGTTTTCTTGCTGTGTGTCTCCTTCTTTTCCCTTCTGAGATCTACAGTCTTTCTTTAGGTGTCCTTTCTTTCCGCAATTCCGGCACATTATCCTTGATCTGGACTTGGATCTGCCTTTCCTTGATTTACTGCGATATCTCGAGCTCTTTCCTCTTTCCATTCTTCTTCCCCTAGACTCTGCACTCAAAGCATTACCTGATGTCTCACCTGAGCTTTTCCATCACATTTTCTCACTAAGGATAGCACCAACAACATCATCAAACTTTAAAGTACTAGATCCAGAGACAAAGTTACTAATGGCCATTACTAAACCATTCCAACTCTCTGGTAATGAGCACAAGAATAACAGATCTCTAACTTCATCATAAAAGTTTACCCCTACAGAACTTAACTGGCTGGTAACTGTATTAAATTCATTTAAATGGTCTGCAACAGATCCACCTTCCGACATCTTCATATTAAATAGTCGTTTCATAAGAAATACCTTGTTTGAGGCCGAGGGTTTTTCATATAGTTTCGCCAACGTCTGGATCAAACCCTATGTTGTTGTTTCCTTCGAAATATTGAAGGCGACTGACGCAGCAAGACAAAACCGTACTGTTCCGAGTGCCTTTCTATCAAGAATGTTCCATTTCGCGTCTGTCATGGCCGTCGACTTCTTTGTTTTTCCGCTCAATGGTAGGTATAGATCTTTCTAATACAGATAATCTTCCATATGCATCTTCCACAGCGGGAAGTTTTGGCCATTAAATTTATCGACCCTAAACTTACCATCGTCCGCCATTGCTCCCACTCGAACCAGGAAACCTTCTTTCCTACGAGTTTATCAGCCAAATATACCTTCGGATCTGATACCAGTTGTTAGAAAATTATATATTATGAAGAAATGCAACACATAAAATATGCGGAAAATAAAAGCACACAAAAAACACATAAAACCAGAGAGACACATATATACATGGTTCACCCAGTTTGGGCTATGTCCACCCCGAACAGCTAGTCCTTCCTTTCTATTATCCAGCAAAAATGAAGAGACAAAACTTACAGTAGATCTGCTATAATATCCTCTGTTCTCTCTCACAGTCTCCCTCTCTGTTTCTCGCTATGAGAATACACATACAATGCACAGCCGCAATACAATACCCTCATATATACAAGGGGGTTTCCTTCTAGGGCAAAAAACCCTAATCTAAACATAACTTCTACCGTCAGATCATTTGCCTAATGAACGGCCCAGATTGACTAGAAATTACTATACTTTTACAAGGCAATTTTACATCTGTTTTTAGCTTCGGGGGCTCTGCCTCCGAAAACCCCCGCCAGGGGGGGGGGCTTTGAAAAGCATTGCTGCCCCCCCTTGGACCCCCCATGGCAGCGATTAATTATGGGCGGCATTGCCGCCGCTTTTAAGGTACAGGGGTCCAATGCTGTGATACAAAGTAAACAAGATAATCAGGCTCCACACCCAATACTTTCCACAGATTTTCAAACTTACCATGTTTTCCTTTGTCCTCCCTTCTTGAATCCCATTTCAGAACCTTGTCTCCAATATGGAAATTATTTTCTTTGGTTCTTCTATCAAATATTTTCTTGATTTTGTCCTCGATAGCTTGGGTCCTTTTGTAAACTTCTTCTCTTGATTGCTGCAAATGAATGGTTTGGTTCAACCTCCTCTGCATGTCATTTTATTCTGATTGAAGCTCTTGAAGAAGCTTCATAACTAGGACTCCTAAAGAGGTGGGAAAAACTGCATCCATGCCATACACTAGTTGATAGGGAGACATACCAATGGATTTCTTGGTGGTTATTCTATTAGCCCATAGTGCATGCACTAGTTTTCTATGCCATGCTTTTTTATTTTGTTCTAAGAGCTTCTTAATGATGTTTACCAAGCTCTTGTCCGAGGACTTAGCTAGTCCATTCCCTTGTGGGTAATAAGCAGTGGAGTGACTGAGGGTGATGTGATATTTGTAGCAAAAATCCACCATTTTCTTAGATGTAAAGGCAGCCGCGTTATCGGTGATGATCTTCTTAGGAAAACCAAACCTAGATAGGATGTTGGTTTCAAGGATTTTGATGATAACTAAATCAGTGGTGTTTCTAGAAGGGATGGCTTCTATCCACTTGGTGAAATAGTCGGTGGTAGTGAGGATCCACTTATGTTGGGCAGATGAAGTAGGATGGATCTCTCCTATGAAGTCCAAACCCCACTGCTGAAAAGGGGCTTCAACACTGATGGGGTGCAAGGGTAAAGATAAGAGCTTTCTTTTTCCATCAAAGATTTGGCATTTATGGCAAGTTGTGACTAGTTTGTGAGTATTGGAAAATAAGGTGGGCCAATAGTAGCCAGCTCTAAGGATCTTGTTGGCTATGGTATTTCAATAGAGGTGACCCCCACATTCTCCTTCATGTAATTCATGCATGATTTTCTCTGCATCATCTTCAAGCAAACATTTAAGTAGTAAACCAGCAAAATTATTCCAGTACAATACTCCATCCAAAATGTAGAAATTTAATGTTTTCTGTTTGAAGAATCTTGCTTTATTTTTTGACAAAGAAGGGGGAGCATTGAGATAAAGAAGCACATAAATAATATCAACATACCAAGGTAAATTTAGAAACATTTCTTCAATGTATGGTTCTGTACTTTCTTCAGTTTCTTCTAACAAGCCAACCATATTCATGTCTAGAGCTTGGAAATTTGAGTCAGCCATAAGTTTTGCAAGTCCTTGTCCCTTAATTAATTTAGTGGGTCTGATTTCCAAATAGTATTTTAAAATGGTATCAATCCACTTGCCCCTTTTACCATCAGGGTCTTGATTAAGTATATCTTTGACAACCATGTTTGGGACAAAGGCTATGATATGTGAATGCAAAATATAAAATCTAAAACCCTTCAAACCTTTGATTAAGGCAAAGGCTTGTTTCTCCATAATGTTATATTTCAAAGGAGCATTCCTTAAGGCTTTGCTGAAGAAAGCTATGGGCTGCTCTTGTCCCATGATGTTCTTTTTCAACAATATTGCTGCCACAGTATTTTCAGAGGCAAAGGAGAAAATGTAAAAGTCCTTGGTGAAGTCAGGGCTGATTGAGACTAGTGTTTGCGTGAGTGCTTGTTTTACCAGGTCAAAAGATTGTTTTTCTTCCATATTCCACTTCACTCCTACTTCCTTTTTCAACATATTGGTGATATTTCTTAGGATCTCAGCAAGGTTAGGGATCAATCTTCTTAGGAAGTTAATCTTTCCAATGAAATATTGTAACTCTTTAATGTTTCTAGGGTGGCTTATTTGTAAGATGCCTTCTATTATTTTGGGATATATCTTGATTCCCTCCTCAGAGATGATGTGACCCAAGAGTTTTCCTTTCTGAAGGCCAAACAAATTTTTCTTAGGATTGAGGGACAGGCCATAATTTCTACATTTTTCAAAGACTTTTCTCAAGTGGGCTAAGTGCTCCTCATCAGTCTTAGAGTAGACAGTGATATCATCAAGGTATATGACTATGAAGTAACCTATGTCTTCCGAAAAAGCTATGTCCATTGCCCTTTGGAAAGTAGCCCCTGCATTCATTAAAACAAATGGCATTTTAACATACATGAATGTACCCCAAGGTGTAGTGAAAGCAGTTTTAATTTGGTCATTTGGATATACTAGAACTTGGTTGTAACCTGAGAGCCCATCAAGTAGTGAAATTATTTGTGAGCCAACTACCTTTTGGAGTATGTGAACCATTTTAGGCAAAGGGTAATTGTCTTTCAAGGAGGCTTTGTTCAAATTTTCGAAGTCAATACAAAGCCTAAATTCACCGGTCTTCTTCCTAACTAACACAAGGTTGGAAACCCATTTCGAGTATCGAACCGGGACTATGATTCCGACATCGTACATCTTTTTTATTTCTTTCTCAACCGAGGGTAACAAAAGGGGGTTTATTCTTATCAAATTTTGTTTAAATGGTTTCTGATTTTATTTGAGAGGAATTTTATGTTGAATGATTTTGGTGTCATAGGATTTCAAGTCTTCATACCCCCAAGAAAACACATCTTTAAATACTCTGAAAAGCTCAATGTATTTCTATTTTGTGAGAGATGGGAGAGTTTTGGACAGCTTGATCATTTTGGGCTCTTTCATCTCTCCAATATTACACTCTTCTACATTTGTTTCAGTGGATTCCATCTTGGGTTTTTTAGCTACATCATTAAAATCAAACAGCTCTTCTAGTGGTGTAAGGCCTCTTGGAAAGGTGTCATTTTTGTACTGCAAAATTTCAAATTCTTTTGGATTAGATTTATCAAATAATTCTACTACACAAGAGTTTTGAAGGTGGTTTATATCATCATCAAAGGGCAGCTCTGTTTTGGGAGTTTCTTTTTCAGCAGAAGTATTTTTTTCAAATCTCAAACTCTGTTTTATACTTGCAAAGTCATTTCTGGATTGCAGAAAATAATATATTTGGTCATCATTTTCAAACACTTGCCAATGGTTTAGGTTGTCTGGGACAGTATGCCTATTCTTTATTTTGATGAGGCATTGGTTCTCTTCATAAAGTAAAGAGAAATTGCTGGTAGCAAAGGCAAACTCATGGGAAGGCAGTTTTGGGCCCTAGGGATGAAAGTGAGCTCATATTTCTTAAAGGTTTTGAGAAGGTCTAGGGAAGCATTTCTATATTCCCTTAACCTAGGGTTCTTGGCTAAATATTCTCCCTTAATTTGATTTATGATCAGTTTTGAATCTCCTTGAACCAATATTTTCTTAGCTTTGAGGTCTTTGAGTAGGTGTAAACCAATAAGGAGAGCCTCATATTCTGCAACGTTGTTGGTGCATTGGAACTATAGCCTATAGGAGTGGCATTTATTTGTGTTGTGGAACCAAACCCCTGATCTTGAACCAACATTACCATAGGAGCCATCAAATATTATATGCCAAAGGGTATTAATTTCAGTTTTGTCAATACTCTGCACTTTGGGGTTGAGGATTTGGGGTGTCCTTTTCTTGGTCAGAGGACGGGCTTGGTTTTTCTGAGGGGCTTAGTCCTTTCTCCTTGTCATCTATTTGTTCATATATGTCATTTTCATTATACAGGATGAAGGTGTCAAGGTCTAAGTGAATGGAATAAACCAGTGTGCTATTTGGCCTATCTATGTTACTCACCATGTATTTCATGTGGGATTCCCGATATAATATCCTTGTTTGATTGAACACTGGGATGGTGGCATAAGTCATGTCCATTTGAAGGCTTCCCTGGAGTTTGGCCCCCCATGATCTAGATAAAAGCATGTCATATATTTGGGGGATGTCAGCCACAACTATATCCATGAATATACTTTTAGTGGGGATTTGTGCCAGATTGACACACAGATCCTTGATTAGGCCTAGAAACTTGACCCTACTGGAATCAAAAGAGTATAAATATTTGTAGGGTTTTGTGATCTCTAAGCCCAATATCTCCATCACAACCTTTGGCATGAGGTTGTGTGAGGCACCAGAGTCTAACATAGAATTATGTAGAATTTTATCATGTATGTTCAGACTTACATAGAAAGGAGGGACAATTCCTTCTTGATATTTTCCCTCTACTTCAGGACCAAACAACAATTCTGGTTTATCATTAGTTAAGTTTAAAGTATCGGTATCACTCCCTATTAAAACTTTTAAAATCTTGTATCTATATACCTCTGGGTTACTAGCTTAGTGAGAGGTATGGTTATCTTGATCTTGGCAATCTCCCCCTCAAAACTGAAAGGTGTAGGTGTCTTTATTGCATTTACATCAGTTTTATTAGCCATGAACTTTTCTACATTTTTAATTTTTTGATTCTGATTTAATGGTTTGGAAAGCAGGAATTTTTCAGGGCCACTAGTTGAAGTACTAGGGTAGCTTGAATCTTTGTTAGGTTGACTAGTCTTTGGTATGTTTGGTTCAGTTTTCTTAGCCACAGTATTTGTATTTTCTACTGTCTTTTTAGGTATAGGTTCAGAGGTTTTTCTAACAACATTGTTTGGCTGATTGGTTTTAGGAATATCTTGACTCTTTTTACTCCTAAGGTCATACTGCCTATGGACTTCCATTATGGCATTCTCAAAACCTAATCTATAGTTTTCGGAATCTTCATATGATTTCTCATGTGGTTTTGAGGAAAACATCCTTTGTTCTTCTTGAGTAAGGAATGTGTTATCCTCATCATCCGAACCTATGAAATTCACATGGTCTTCTTCCAACTGCTCAGGCTCTCTTTCTTCTTCATCTACATAGTTGTCTTGGAAAGGGGGTTTGATTTGTTGGTCACTCTCTCTTTGTCTGACTGGATGAGGGTCTCTTCTAAAATTTTGATTTCTATTCCTGTTTTGAAGATTGGCTTGATTTTCCCTAGGAGGTGTTCTCTCATTCAAACCGAATTTTTCCATCATCCTCTCCATTGTCCTAACTATGGAGTCAAGTTTGGTGTCGGAAGAGGAGAGTGCAGGTGTTGTGTCATCTCTATAAGTCACCCTTTTTTCTGATCTTACCCTAGCCCTCTTCTCAATCAAATTGGACTCTACACTTACAACCCCCTTTTGCATGTCTTCTAGAGTTAGGTAATCTCTCTCCCTTAGTTGATAGGCCATATCAGCATCAAAGTGTTCAAGATATTTCACCAAGGCCAAGCCTTGTGGAGGTTTTATTGGAGGTGGAAGAGCATTGTAAATACTGTTAAACCTAGTGGAGTAGTCATGAATGCTTTCTCTCAAATTTCTCTTAAGATTGTTATATTCGGACAGAATTTGGAGAGGGTTTTTCTTGATTTCCCATTTGTTCACAAAAGTTTGGTATAGAGTAGGGAGATCATGAATGTTGTTGGGAGGCAAGTCTTTAAACCATTTCTTGGGTTCTCCCCCTAGGCTCCGAGCAAAAATCCTCATTTTTATGGTTTCTTCTTCTATCTCCATATAGTAAAAAGCATCATTAGTTCTATCTACATGTTTTTGATCAGTGATGGATTCAGTCCCTAAGAAGTGAGGGATTTTGGACTGATAGTCATTTGGCAGAGTTAATAGTGGTTGTTGTAGAGCTAGTGGAGCATACCAGGTTGCCATGATGGGAGGGAAAGGAAACAAGGGCTGATTTACAAGGGGAGGATTTATGAGAGGTGGAGGAGGATGGAGTGAGGTGGTTTGCACACTGATGGTATGGATGGATGTAGCTGAGGTACTTGGACCGGAAGACTGATTCTGAGTAGATTTGAGATGAAAAGGGCTGAGGTGATGGAGAAGCTGAAAATCAGGTGGAGTGGAAGGAGAAGCTTCTCTAATGGAGCTTTGTTGCAAATCTATGGGCTCAAAGTCAGCATGGTCAACCCTACTTTGTGATTTGTTCTTGAATAGGTTCTTGGTATGGTGCAAATCAAACTGAGGATCTAGTGAAACTGTAAGGTGTTCTAGTGCAGAACTTTCTCTATGGATGGTCCTAACAGTGGGTGAGTTTCTAGCTTTAGGATTTTTCCACAGAATCTTTTCTGGGTTATCAACTACGGTAGTGGGATTTGGGTCCGGGTCAGAGACAACTACTTGAACGGTTCTGACATTTTTGGACTATGGGAATCCAATCTTCCCATGTATCTTCTTCCCTCAGTCCACATTTTTCCTGAGATAATCCATTTCTACCATGAAAACTATGATCCCAACCAACAAGCAGTCTTATCCCTGAGCCAAACTGTCCTTTTCCCAATAACTGGTCAGGCTATCAACAAAATGCTACAATTTCAACCTAGTCAAGTCCTCAGTCCCCTATCTACGGGGGAATTACTTGAGAAATCTGAAAATTTATCCCAAGAAGAGTTGAAACGCCTTTTCCAAACCTTCATGTTACTAGAACATCAGCCCAAAGGCCCTCCCCCTTATGGTTATACCTTTTTCACTGATGTGGGCAGGCTTATTTTGAACATGATATCCTCTATAATGGGTTTCAATACTAGTGAATATGTTGATCAATTAACCCTAGTATTGTTGTCAATTTTTACCCCTGGACAACCCCCTGCTGTCAAGTATGATTTTGCTTCCTACATTGCAGATAAAATCCATGATCAGTTCATGAGATTAGAGAATGAAAGAGTGTTCAAGTATTCCTCTGTCATATACCATCTCGTGCTTTACTTTCAATCAGATAATTTTCCTTTCAATGTTAAAAAACTTGATGCCAAAGGAAATCCTAGGTCTATAATCTTTTGGTCTACCATCGCTCATAATTCCTCTGATTCTCCTTACTCTTATAATCAGTTCATTGACCTATTTGTACACCCTGCAACCACCTTGTTGACAGGAGTTTTCCCTCCTAGGGTTAATAGTGACATCAAGAAAACTCTTCAAATTTCAAAGCAATACAAGATAGGTGACTAGTACCTATACCAAAATCACACAGAAATCAGAATATATGGGTGTGCGTTATGCCCTTTCAAGTTGCCAAAATATGTCCCGATGAGACTCTTTGCATTAGAGTATTTCAGACAGATGATTAACTCAGACATAGTTCATTTTTTCAATGCAAAGAAAAAGTCTCAACTCAGGATTAAAAGTCAATTAGGTCCCTTTGTCTATAACTCTAGGGACACTAGAAAGGAAGCTAAAAGAATCTTAGAAGACTATCTTAAATTAAAAAAAAGTTTCTATTGGGTACCTTATGACCCAAATAGCTTTATTTGTGATAGAAGAGTGAAAAACAAATTATCACCATACATTCATCAAAGAATCCTAGAAATTGAACAATATGTCAATATGGATGAATGGATGGAAGGGACATTAATAAAACAAGATAGTGAGCAGGTCAATGTTGAAAATGTAATGAAAGACCTTGAAAAAATACTTGACCTAGATTCTTTTAAATAGGTGCAGATACCAGGTATTGGTTCTTCTTCTGTTGGGACTTCTCAACCAAATTTACAGGAAATCAGTGCATTGGCTACAGTAGCATCTAAAGGAAAGGAGAAAGAGGCTGATATAAAAGTTACAGAGAAATTTACAATGACAGAACAGCCTCAAACTTCTAAAGAATAGGGTCAAGTAAAGATTTATCCTACTCAGACCAATGTGGCAAAAATGTCAATTCTACAAATGCCTCTCAATGTAGAAAAGGGTAAAAAGAGAGATGCTGAAGCAGCTACCCCTATCAGTGGGTCTTCACAACAACTTGATGTTAAAAGAAAAAAATTGAATCATCTTCCAGAAGTGGAATCTGTTCACGAAATCCTTGATAGCCAGGGAAGAGAAGATAGTCAGCAAACATGCACAGTCAGTGGGACATCCACTAATTTACACAGAAAGGAGCTGCAAAGGCAGCAAAGTGCAGAAGTATCATCTTTCAAACCACCAGTGAAGGATGCATGGGATATATAAAAGACATTCATCAATATAAGGGCCAGAAATGATCCTCTCAGACTTCAATTTTACAATCAATGTTTGAAGATGGCTCTTAAGAATCAAGAAAGATTGATGTTAGCTTATGACATCCAGCAGGGTAATATGGTAATGAGCCACTTCAAACCCAAAGTACAACAGCCTCAAACAGCTGCAGATTATATCAGAACTAATTTTGAAGTCTTAGCAAAGGATATTCATCCTTTGGATCAAATTGAGTTGAATAAACAAACAGGTGAAATGATTTATTCTACTCTAACTGATAAATCAATGATGACCCATAAATTGCAGGATTCTTTGGAGAATACTAATGCACAATTACAGCTTGAAAAATCCTCTTCTCAGGCTAAGGACAACATGATAAATACTTTGGAGGAAATAATCATTGGATTGGGACATAATCCTAAAGACGTCAAAGGAATAGAAGCCTTGATCAAGAAAAGGGATGATGATATTGCAGCTTTGAGAAAACAACTGAAGTTACCAGCCTCAAGACATCCATAGACTGCAGAAACCATGAAGAAAAATTCTGAAGAAGAATTAATGGACTTGCTCTTGAAACTGAATGAGCAACTTAATGAAACAAAAAAAGAGCTTGAAAAGGCATTGAAAGACAAGCAGCCTAATATTCCAACATCTGCAGCAGGAGTAATTACAGGTCCAGCAACAACAGGTCAGCCAACAGAATTATCACAGGTAAATACCTCCAATTTAAGCACCGAATAATTAATAAAGTCAATTGAGGAATTGAAACTCCAGGTGATAGAGCTCCACAGAACAAAAGACCAATTAACCACTTTAGAACAAAAATATGATCTCTCAAAAATGAGTGTTGTAGATAAAACAAGAGAGGTTAAAAAATTAGAAAAATTGGTCAAAACATTGGAGAAGGATCTCACATTGGAGAAGCCTTTGAAGGAAATACAAGAAATTCTTTGGGACAACATCATCTATTCAATAAAATATATCTGGCCCTCAATTCAAATAATGTATGAACAGAATGATTTAGTCAAATTCGCTCTGGAAGAAATCCTAAAAACAAGAGAAGAATTGGGAAACATGTCTGAAGAAGCCAATAAACTTATACATTTTTGAATACTCAGAACAAGCATCAACTTGAAGAAATTGGAATTCAAGAAAGGACAAGAACCATTTTGGAGATAAAAAGATTTTTTACCAAAAGAACTCTGATGCAGAATTTAGAACGAAGATGCTCTGATATGCAAGAAGAAATCAATGCCTTCAGAAAAAGATTTGATATTTTTTTGAATAAAGGATTTCCTAGTCCTTTAGTTTCAAAAGATAGATTAATGGACCTTGAAAGTTATGTTGAGAAATTGGACAAGTATGCTGACAATCAGGCCAGTTCCTCAACTAGTTCATCAACAGCAACATTGCCTACAGGAAAAAATCTTCATGACAGATTGGAAAATTTGTTTTATCTCGAACATGAGGTAAATAATTTATTCCCAACTCGGCCTACTTTCTTTAGATATACCGAGGCTGACGAAACTCTCAGAAAGCTTCAAAGGACTAGAATACTAGAAGTTCAATGGTGGGATGAGATGTTGGAACTTTTGTAAAGATTATCCTTAAGTGAATTTTTGATTATTTACTACGGTAAGTCAGGATAAAAGGATAAACAGAGGTCAACGTGTTTCAGTGAAGATAAAGAGTATCAGTAAAACATAGCAGCAAGCCAAATCATAGGGCCTGCCTCCAGCACATTCTCAAAAGAAGGAAACAACACAACATCAGTTATCATTTCTCTTATCTACGAGACCATATGTCTCTAGCTTGTTGTAAAATACTTATGAGTCATCCTAGATTACATCTCATTTTGTTAGGAGATATTTTTCATAATTTTTTGTATAAATACTCCCTCAATTGGAGTATTAGAGGGTGGATTCTAAGAATTTTCTGTAACATTGACTATTTTGGAATAAAGTGCTATTGGAGAAATTTTGTGTGGCTAGCTGGACGAGGAATTGATGCGAAAGACTTTTTACTGGATTCTTGTATCAAACAACGGATCAATAAGTCATTCATATCTTATGTGTTAAAGTCTTTATATTTGTTTATTATACCATATGTGCTTCATTTATCAATAATTAATGAAAATGAATAAATCAGAAAGTGCTTAAGTGCAATCTGTTTTTAATCGTTATTATTCTAAATGTTTTCTTCTAAATTGGTTTAAACAGTGAATTCTTAATTGCTCCTATTTTTCTAGTTTATGAATTTTGATTATCTAGTAAAGAATACTTAATTTATATTTATTATTAATCACTCATTTTCCCTCTCTTGAATGTGTTGAAGGATCCTTAACTGCCCTTCATCCATTCTAATTTCATCCCATTCACTTTAGATCTATCATTGTTCTGTATTTGATTACCTTGCCCTGTGAAACCATATTTTGTCAAAGAAACTGAATCTGGTTTAGCCATCCTCTTTGACTCCATTAGCCCAATGGCCTAAATTACTCAGTATTACCCTCAGCTATTGAATTCCATCACCCAAATTAAATCAAAACCCCATACTTTAATAACTAGCCTAATATCCTCTAAAACAAAGCTAAATTTTACAGAGAGAGCCCTCTCTAGGTACAGATTGGCTAGATTTTGTACCTAAAAGTTGGTTTGTGGTTACCTCGGACCCCTTTCCTCTTCCCTACAACTTCAAGGAAAATCTGAGTGATAATAGGACCTACACCATCTTGAAGAGAAAAATTTTTCCTTTCCAACAAGCTATTACTCAGCCCGAAACTCCAAGCAGTTTGAAAGATATTGAATTTTTTAAGTTAAGGAAATTATATTTAGCAGTGAGCTGACCTACACTTTCTCTCTCAAGTTGGCCTCCCTCCAAAATTTTACGTCCCCTCATTCCAATTGAAAATATGTATATATAGGTTCATACTCCCTCCTTTGGGTCAAGAATTTTGGTGAAAAAACATAGAAAATTAGGAAAACGCAGAAGTGTGAAGGGGGTTGAGGAAGATAAAAGACATAGACTATTTTGGGAAATTGGTTTATTCAAACCTGTTGCTACCAGGGAAAATTTTAAGGATGGAAAATTATTTTGAAGTTTAAAAACTTGGCGAATCTCACTAGTCCCTAATACGAAAATTATAAAATGTTTATTGATGTATTTGTAAAATTATTAAAATTTATAATGATATAATATATATTGTCTATATAAAGTTGGTGATTTTTAAGGTAAAATAATTTTATATTGTAAAATTTGGGCGAATCATTTTTATAAAAAAATGGAAATTGGCGAATATTGTTTTTGGGAAAACCATGGAAAATTAGCCCACCTACGAATATTAGCCCGTAAAATTTTCCATGGTTGCTACTGCACTGTCAAACTCAAAAACTTGGATCTATGGTATAGAAAAAGGGTGTTAAGGATTGTTGTAGCAGACCGCAGAAATCTAGAGGAGTTCTAGGTAGTTTGGAAAAGGCTGACAGGCCTAATCTAAGCCTAAATTCATCCTAGAAGGTAGCCCTAAACACAAGAAGAAAGGGACAACAAGACCATAGCCTTGGAGGAGGTCTGGAAGGTAGGAGAAGGGGTTTCATCAGTTAGTTACAAGCCCTAACCAAGACCAGACTTATATTGTAGCAAGAACAGTCCTAAAACAAAGTAAAGGTTTTGGACGAATCACATAAGAGACACAACCCTATGACTGCATGGAGAAGCTTGGACAGTCACCATTATAGCTCGAATTTGTAAAGAAATATAAGGAAAGTGTGAAGTTTCAGGTGTGGCTTGTTCTAGCATTAATACTATTCATTGGTCAAGGCTTGAATGGTGGTTTTGGGCATCATATCTGGAGCAGTCCCGAGGCAGAATTGTGACAGATTTTGGAGTCGCCTATAGAAGACGTATGGAGACCTATTGAAGACATCTTGAAGCAGCTATTGAGGGAGCATTGATTCTTCGAGAATATCTAGTATTTTTTGAGGTCTCTTGAAGTCCAATGTGTAGATTTGACTTGTTGATAAGTGCAAACTTGGGCAACATATTGAAGACATTTTGTGAATACAACCTTAAGGAGTAGGCCATTTGGAGCACCGTGTGAAGACACTCTTGGAGCACCTTGTGAAGACTCCCTTGGAGACTTCTTGAAGAAGCCCTTGAAGAGGCTTAAAGCAGGTGCAGAACTTGGGCTGCCTATTGAAGACACATTGAAGGTATTGGAGATATTATTGATGCATTGATGTCATCATGAGGTAACTTGGGTATGATGAAGAGCAGTGGTGAAACCTTCTAAGAATAAAAGGTTGTCATTGATGACGTAATGTGGAGACTACAATGAAGACTAAGAGAATATTGACAGGGCTCATTGAAGAAGACATTGGGAGATGTGAAGTATAACCAAATATATCTTGACGAATTGAAGCAGGAGGTTGGAGCCTCATAGAGACAAGGCTGGTGCCTTGGAAGATAGGGTTGGAGCCCTAGAGGATAGGAATCCTCAGGAGGCCAGGTTGGAGTGTTATAGGTCAATTTGGGCACCATTCCCAATGACCTAGTTAACTGGGAATCATCTCTAGGACCGATGATCAAGGGTCTATCATTCCCTATCATCTCAGTTGCTATATGCTCTAAGACAAGAAACAACATGAATAAAACAAGACTTTCATCAAGCAATGGTTTCCATGGATTGAAGCTTATTGTATAACATATGAGAGCTCACCAATGCAGGCTCTAAGGGGCCTATGTGCATTGCATATGTAGATAACCCCATTCAAGGCGGCTCTGCAGAGCACTTCCCAACATTCAAAGGTGCGTTGGTAACATTGGGAGCGAAATTCTCATTGTTCCGGAATCTCCACTTGGCCAATGTCTTGTAGAAGGGTTCACATGTGTCAAGCTTCAAATCCAAGTGTCCATTTGACATCTACATGACTGGAAACATGTCTTTCCTCTTTTTGGAATGTTATTGATTGCAAAACAACCTACAGTTCATCTATAAATTGAACACAGATCTAAGTGTTTGAAGGGGAAGAATTTGAGTAGAGAAATGTTGGAGAATTTTCAATTGAGAGTTTGATTTATGGAGATGTTGCTGGAGAGATTTATGCTGTGATGAGACTTGGGAACTCTACTGGAAGGTCACTTCAAATCAGTCACTAGGTTGTAACCTCTCCTTCTATCATCAATAAAGAGTACTTCTTATTTTTCCCTACATGCATCTATGTTGACTTTGATTTTCCATATTGTAATATCTTGGTTGATGAATGTAGTTTATTCTTAACTGATTTAGCTAACTAGCTTGAATAGATATCTATATTATTGCATCTTCTGTTGTTTCAGTATTCTTTCTTGCAGGAAGCATTCAGCTCACAAACCGCTTGAATTTCAAGCTGTAGTGGAAGTGATAGAAAGGAGTCATTTGGAAGCGACTGAAACAAGTAAACCTCCAATCCTCTCTTTTTTTCTGTTCTGATTTAGGAGAAATGGTAGCATAGTATTTCACTTGTTGTTCTAGTCTAAACACTGGTCTAGGGAACCGTAGTTTATCTGTAGATTACAATTTTGGCCCAACAAACTGGTGACTCCATTGGGGAGAATTACTCTTGTTTCTAGGTGTTTTAGTCTCTGATTTGCTTTCTAAATCCACCCAGTAGTTGTTTCACATAGATATTAGAATTTTTCAGAGCTTAATTTACAAAGTTAGTGAGCCAAATAGTAGCTTTTTCTTTGTTTACTGCGCCCAACGCACCGTTAGTCAGGGCACAGTGCTTTGCAAAGCACTGTCTCCCTTCCCAGCTTGCATTGCAGAGCACGGTCTCCCCTTGGAGACTGATTTGGATCCTGAAAGGGACCAAAATCCCTTGAATCTGACTTTGTACTTTGCTTCAATTTTGTTTGTTGTTGTGTTCTAAAAATTGTGATGCTCAATTAACCAGTAACTCTATATACTTATTCTCCTTTGACTGAAAATTTGTTCAATGTTGTTTTTAAAAAGTTTTTCTTTATCATTGACAAGTTGATTTCAAAGTAATTTTTATGGTCGCATTAAGAATCGTTTGCTTTCGAAATAGGAAATTGTCGTAAAATCTTCATTTCCTTGATAGGAGAAATTATTGTTGAAATCCTCGTTTTTCCTTCAAAAGAGAAATTGTCGTTTGTATTATTCGTTTCTCTAAAGTAAAAAGGATTTAGATTATTGATCTAGTGCACCTAGTTTCTTTTCTGCATTCATAACATTAAGGAAACTGAAAAGAAAAACTTGCATTTGCATGTAGGATTGTGTGTTTTTTGCAAAAGGAACATTAGGAAATCTGCATTTAGTTTGAGATTCATTGATTTGTTTTGTTCATTTATTTGTTTGCTCTCAAATTATTTTCTCTCTTCCCTTATTAGCTAGGCTCTTCATTGAAAAAGCTGAAAGTGAAAGTTTGTTTATCATTCTTAGCTGCATTTTAGGAATTTCAAACACATCATCGCGGTGAACTTGAAAGTAAAATTGTTAAGCAAGATCAACATAAAATAAATCTCAATTTACTTAACAATGCTTTGGAACATTAATGATAACATTTAGAAGGTCTAGGCTAGAGAAGTGTTTCGACATTGTAAAACATAGCAGTTGTCGTTAATTTGTCTGCGATACATTCCGCGTGTGATACCTCACTCGACGTACGTAAGTATATCATAGCTCGTCCATGTACTTTTGGTTATATCGAGCGGTGTTACAGTACGATAAGTATAAAGGGGTGCTCTCACTGTGCGGTTTCGCATCAGACAACTCTAATACGGACTTAGGCCTCCACGTACCTTCGGGTATATTTTGGAGGACAACGTTTAGGTGTTATCCATCCATAGTGAACTAATTTTGCCACCTTGAAATTGTGATACACTGAACACAACATTCGGGGAGATTACCTACCCGTACTTCTTGGTTCGCCAGGAGCTATTTTGCAGTTCAAAGTTTTTTGGTAAACCATTTTGCCTAGCTTTACCCTCTCTTTTTTTGTTATTTTTTGGATAAAATAAATCAGTAATCATGGAAGAACAAAATCCTATCCCTCGTCATTAGCGTAGATTATCTTTAAAACCACCTTTACCATCGGAAGTTACTTCTGGTGGGAGAAGGCAATCACGATCTGTCGAATCAAGTACAATTCGTACCTTTGGTGAAACATCATTCTTCAACCCAGACTTAGCTCAAATTGTTTCCACACATCCCGGTTTGTCTGCGGTTGTTGAGACAAGGTCTTCACAGCTACCCATGGTCACGATCCATCCAATCTATGAGACCATACCTCCTGAACCCAACGTTGTTCAAGTGGAAGTTGATCCAAATCCCATTCTTCTTTAGGGGGAAACTGTTATTGGTCAAACTGGACATCATCCCCAGTTTTGGTGTCCCCGTAATTTAGTAGAGTGGCAAGAATAAATGCTGCAGAGCCTACATCAAAAACCACTTTGGGATTCTATGATCTATCCCTCCTGAACCTAGAGAGGGATCTCTCTATAAGTGAAAATATTGATTTATCTTTTAAGGTTTTTCATTGTGATTTTAGGCTAGTTATTAAGAACAAGGGTTTTGTTTTTTTGGTTGGGTGTGATCTTTAATTGAGTGGAAATTCCTGAAAAATGAAAGAGTTTCAGAGGGGTGAAGGTGTGAATAATAAAAAAAAGGTTCAGCTGATAGGATAGGTATGAAACAACACTTAACCCATTGGGCTATGGAGTCATAAAAGGTTTTAATTGCACAATAGTTTTCAAGAGTGGTCCATGGGGCAAGTCATCTATAACAAAGGATCTCTTTAGATTAAATGATGAAGTGGAACATTCAAAAGTGTTGAGAAAGGGGAAAAAGCCAATAATTTCAACAAGGATTTATCAACTTAATTGTTTGAAACCAGCCAAAGGACAGGGATAACCATATACTTATTTGGATAATCTTGTATTAAAGCTAACTTATTAGACAATAATCCGATAATCTCACTAGAATACTTTCATAAGGGATGAAAACAGATAAGGAAAAAAAAGTGCAACTTAAGATTAGGTCAGATGTATTAAAATAAAAGGCTGCTTTTAGCATACTCTTAGGGAAACTTTCAAACAACCTTTGGAGAAAGAACTAGAAGACAGGGCAAACCACAGACTTTCCTAGTTTAACTCTACTTAGCATGTAATGAAAAAATCATTCAAGAACAATGTTTAGAGTTTAGATAGTAATACATGGGCTCACCAACCTTCCTTAACTGTTTGGATTGTATTAAATCATTCTTAAATACACAATTGGAAGAAAACATAAAGATAAATCTTATCAGTGAGAGTAGGGTAATTTTAAGAGTAAATCCTAGCTCTATATTTGTTGTTCTTTATCAGAGAAAAATGGACAATTTTATGGAAAACATAAGAATGAAAACAAGTACAATGAGAGGTACATTACCAATGGTATAGACCAGGATCCCATGAATCAGCTTGTATATTGATGTCAATCCAGTTACATACTTCAAGTCCAATGTTTCAGTACAGTAATAACTTCTCTTCTCCACCTAAATTCTTTGATTACAAACAGAGCTTCAACAACCTCTGAGAACTATTTACATACAGAAAGTTTTGAGCAGCAAGTATTACATGAACCACCAACAACATCTCATCTTCTTCAGAAGTATTTATAGAAGGAAGAGGAGGTGGAATGAAGGGAAGGGTCTCTAGGCTCAATCAATACAAGTTAATGCTTCTCTGCCTTTGAGGGGCTCAATAGAGGAGATCTCTGACGTTTTCCATGTATTAATTGGTTTTCATATAGTTTTTACCTACTTGACAGATTTTGTTGACTTTAAACTCTTTCAGTTAGGATGGCAATAACTCTGGCCGTCTTTAACAAAAATATCACTGACTAAGGCATTAACTATGTCTTATTTTGATTTATTGAGGCTGCAGGTGGCACTTTGGTAGCTGAAGAGGATAAATGGCCTCTGATGTGGCAATGGAAGCCTCTTTTACTGATAATTTTCTCTATTTTTATAAACACAATGATTTTCATCTTCAAGTCTTCATTCTAATACACTTTGTTGTTTTGTGTTTATACAGGTGGCTTTATGCTATTGGAGGATTTATGTTAAACCCTAGATCATGATCCAATTGATTTAAACATGGATTCCAAACCTGCAGTTCCCTTTTTTCTTTGATAAAAGCCACAAAATTGTCACTCTGGGCCGAAAATGTCACCTGTCTGTGACTGTGGAAATTCTCAGAATAGCCACCATTAAAACCCTGCAAAACACACAACAAATCGTTAAGAAACCCTGCGGATATGGTAAACTACATTTCAAAGGTTCAATCGGAGGTGTTAGGAATGCCTGAGGATGAAGAAATGCAGCGGCGAAGGACATAAAACCGTGCAGAACAACTAACTAGGCTCATATTTGAATTATGGTGTGAAAATGAGGAAGGGTGGTTTTGGCAAACCGGCAACGGTTTTCGTGTGGCATTTGGGGGTTAGGTGGTATTTTGCGTTTGGAATGTGATACGCCTTAGCGCTAGACACGTGGATTCTAAAAACCACTTTTATCGCGCAGAAGTAGCACACTGCGGAAAGGGGCCAAAAATTGCGTGATATCAAGTTTGAGCCGTTGGATGATTGGTGATTGATCGAAAGGTGCAGGTGACACGTGATAGGTCCAAAGATTTATAGGGCATGGATGGTGGGACCGACATTGCGTCAGTACTTTTGTCATGTGGTGGACGGGTTTAAATGAAAAATTGGGTTTATCAGGTTAAGTCTCGATCGTTGGATCTGGGAGAATGAATGATTGAGACTCAATCGGAGGGGCGATGGTGAAGGGTTATGGGTGAAGCGCAATGCAATCTCAATCGTTGGTTCTTGTGGATTCAATGACTGAGATCAAATCAGGGAGTTTAGCGAAAATCTCATCGCATCAGAGTTTTAAAGTAAAAGTTAACAAAGAAACAGGAAACCCCGATTGCGATTGCGCGATGGGGGTTAGCTCCTGGCTGCAAGATGAGATCATGTGAGGAAAGGGGCTAAGGATATAAGCCCTTGGGGCTTAAGGCCTATCGATTGTAGAAGACTGATTTTTAGGCGTAAAATTGTGTTTTTAAAGCAAAAATGAGGGTTTTGATAGATGAAAGGAAGGATTTTTAAAACCAAATAAGGGGAAATATAAGGTTTTAAGAGTGTTAGGGTGATTTAGGGGTTAAATGAAGGGGTTTAGAAGGATTTTATGAAGGGAATAAGGGTGAAAATGGAATTGTTTGTGAGTGAAAGGAGGAGTGAAATGATGGAAAATGGAGCCTCCTTAACAATTTTCTTTTTTTGGTAAACAACAGGTCCTTGAGGGCTTAAAGTGAAACAACAGTGAAGATTATTTCGAAGGATAAAGGACATCACAAGACTTCAAGAACTCACAATTTGTACATGAATTTTTTCTTGAAGGCTAAAAAGATTTAGCCACCATTTTATATAACAAATTTTTATACGTGGCTAACATCCAGGACCAATAAAATAGCGTCTATCATCCCCTTATATTTCTGTTGCTATATTCCCTAAGTGGAGAAAATATTGATCCTGAAGTTGAGCAACCGAAAGTTGTTCATACCTTGGTCATCCCACAAAGCTTTGTAGCTATTGAAACTCCCATATCACACAGTTAACCGTCTGAAATATATTTTGGTCCTGACGGTGAATTTCTTCCTCCTGGTTTAATTGTGACTAAAGAAATATCACAAGATGAGACACCTTTAACTCCAACTCATTTTCAGTAGGAGCTTTACTTGTATGAGTCTTTTCCTCAATCACCTTCCTCTGCGTTTGTTGATCATGTTTGACTTTCAGTTCTCGTAGATTCTATAGGGTATACATTGGGTCATTTGACCATGGCTGATATAACATCCCAGACAGAACCATCTATTTTAGTTGTGACAACATCTTTTTTAGCTTCATTTTCGATGTTTTGTCCATTGACTTCACCCATGTCATCATTTGGAATCCTATCTAGTTCCTCTCCTTGGTGGCTGGTGATGCCACATATGTTACCCTCAGACATTCCTAAATTCAATGAAAACCCTGGAAAATACCCGTCAACGCATGTTATAACTTATCATTTGTGGTATTCATCAAACTCCTTAAATGATGACTCCGTTAGACTACATCTTTTCCAGCACACACTCACTAGTCCAACTGCACAATGAGGATGGTTATTTTTCTGTGTCAACCTCGCTAAAAAATGAAACAAGTGTTGAGGATAGTTATTTTCCTGTTTCCACCTCAATAAATGAAACAGGTTCTGATGAGGATGGTTCTTCTTCTGTTTCAACCTCTTTAAAAAATGAAGCAGAGTTATGAGGATAGTTATTTTTTCTTGTGTCAACCTCGTTAAAAAATGAAACAAGTGCCTTTGAGAAAAGTTCTTTTACTGTGTCAACCTCGTTAAAAAATAAAACAGGTCATGAGCATAGTTCTTTTCCAGTGTCAAGCTCATTAAAAAATGACACAAATCCTCTCCTAATTAAGATGATTCTTCCATTTGATCTTGTCACTGACCCTTAATTCCATCTAGCTAATAGTAACTAATAATCTACTTAGATGAATGAAATGAAGCTTGGGGGGCACCTACTCTTGTAGGGGGCATTCGACATGTACTCTTGCAGGGGGGAGTCAAAGAATTCTTACCAATTGCACACAATTAGCAGCTGAATTTCGAGGGAAAATTCAGGTTCAGAGCTCCAAAATACAAATTGTAACTATGGAATGGTAAAAATGAATAGTGAAACTACTTTATATAGTCATTTAATTGTTTGCAAGTTAAATGTATTGCTATGACTATGGTTTTATTATTTTTTTGTCATGAAACAGGTAATTTTAATCCATGTGATGTTGTTCTGAACAGGTTTTATAACTAATGAATAGATTAGTCGTGCATATTTATTTCAAGAGTGATTTGACCACAAAGCATACTTTTTCTCCTTATTTTTCTAGCTTTGTTAAAAATGAAAAAGGATTTGAAGTGCACTTTTATCTCTTTTTCGAGCTTGGATAACAGCGAAAAAGGAACCCCTGGAGACTTCTTTCAGCTCTTTTCAGACTCCGATAATGTGAAAATATTGTCGAGCACTTTTCATTTTGAGCTCGTTAAAGTAAATGAATTGATATCTACTCAGTATAAGTTTAACCATTTTCCAGACTGAGATGGATTATTTATGAAAAAGGAATACCTTGGATAAACATGACCAAAGAGGTTCTTTCAGATATTATTTTACACTTTTTTATATCTAAGAGACAAATTTATGAAAAAGTATTTTTGGATTCCTCTTTCGTCCTCTTTTTTCAGACCCTCTAAACATGAAAAAGGATTGGGCTATCACTGTCGTTAAGCTTGTTAAAACATAAAATAGCGATGGGCTTGTTGATCATGGCAAGAATTGAGTTTCATTCATCACTAGACTCGTTAAATTATTAAATAGCGATACTTTATTCGCCCGAAGGGTTGAATTATAGATCAAGAAAATGTTGTCCTCCTTAAGCTTGTTAAAAAATACAGAGGTATTGTTCTGCAAATGACCAGGGAAAATTTGGGAAAAGTAAGCAAAGTTTATTTTTGGTAGCAAGTCGCTCTTTAACATGACACTTCTTTCACTCCATATCCGTGACTATTTGGGTTGGGTAATCATCTTGATGGTTCATTCATACCTATGGTTTATCATACCTTCACTTCGGTTTTGGGTCAATGCTGCCAACTCATCACAGTGTCGTCGATATGTTCAAGAGAAGTCATCCAGTGATTAATAACTCATCCATCTGCAATACTCGTAAACCTTTATTTTCATGACCGTCACCCTGAAAATTTCTATATCAAGTCATACCCTTGTCTCCGAAATCAGTAACTTCAGTTTTGCAATAAGATGACTTCCTATTGACGAAAAATAAATATCCATGAAATTCACTTAGAAAAATTAGAGTCTAGTACCATGAGGCTTGTTACAACATCGACAAGATCCTCGTTTCCGGACTTTTGACTGAAATATTTTGTTTAGCGTTCGACATCAAGTCATCTATTCATGCCTTACGAAATGTACTGTAGTACCTTGAGGGCCATTGACATTAATGGTGGTTCTCTTGCGTTTGTTAACATCTTACATTATTGGCTGGTAATCAAACAATGTCTTTCCATGTTCGACTAAAAATCATATATTCGCATGGCTAGACTTGTACCCAAATGATCGAGTGAATGAGATAAGAAGACCCCGGATCTATTTTTAGCCATCCGGGCTACGATTTCAGGATTGTTGTACAGATCATCTGTACGGTGACCTTACATACAGATTGTCATCCAAACATGGGCCTATATCTGTACGCAATGTCTACATCTGGGAAACATTCCATTGTAGATGACTTTCTGAATTATGTACATGTTATTAGATTGTTTATGTGCTGAATATGGGAATGCCTACTGTTATCACCAAAATAGGACCCTGATAGGCTACTCATCAAGTCAATCTCAGTGTAACTATTTCAAACCAATATTTTAGCTGAGGCTTAGCCTCCTCAGCCTGAGAGGGCTCTCTCAAGGGTTAATGATATGGGATATAGATAGATGGCTAACTCTATGGTTTATGATTTTGCAGGTTTGTTGGTTGAAATATGGAAACTAGCTACCATTGGGCTATGGAGTCAGTGACAGGGATAAAGATAACAAAATAGCTCTTCTTATAAAATTTAATCTTGTATATACTTCAATGAAAGAGTGACACATTGAGAAAAGTCCCAATATCTTAAGGTTCAAAGGAATTCAAAGCATAAGTGTATGAATTCTGAGTAATGATACCTCAAGATATTGAAAGGAAAGTATTTAACAGAGATTTATCAAAGCTTAACACTAAAAGGAAGTCAGAGCATGAATGACCATGAATTCTGAGTAATAAGTATTAAACATTGAAATAAACCATCCACAGATAGGACCTAAGAACTCAATTCACCATAAATTAACACTTAAAGGAAGTCAGAGCATGTTCCCATGAATTCTGAGTAATAAGAATTAAAAATATGGAAGTAAAACATCTAATAGAAGATAAAGCTCACTGAAGTACACTAAGAATCTCAACCTTAGAAAAGTTAAACTGCCTCTGTATATATCAGTGCATCCAAAGCACTTACAAACTACACTGTTCTCATAACATTTTCCAACCCTTTCATACATCGAATTTTACACTATTTATAGGCACTTAGCCTTTACAACAAGTCTTCCAAGTGGCTAGAGTATTTAACTTTCAAATGACACTTAAATCTAACCATAAACTAGATTCTAGAGACTAGGACTGGCATCTTTTCGAAATAAGAGTAATAGTCTTACTAGGACCTAAACTCCTAATTATTACATTCAACAAAACTAATCCAAATATTCCTTGAAAGGAATCTAATATTTTTACCATGTTTACCATTAACAAAATAGTAATACCATGACTGCATTCGTGAAGTAACTTTGCCCATTATTTAGGAAAAATTAGTTTGATGACCTCGCACATGTATGACTAGTGTCTTCCAACTCTTCCTTTAACTAAAGTCTCCACTTGGAAAATCTGATACTCTTTGTCACCTCGATACTCTTTAACACCCTGATGATGGACAGATTTAAGCATGCTTAACCTTCCCCCCTTTCCATCATTTATCATGAAATTTCAACTTGTTGTCCAAAAACTCTATTTTGAGCTACGAAATTAGCTTGTTTTAATAGGGCACATAAAAGGATGATATGTGGTACTCTTATGCTGCTCTTTACCATTAGAGGATATTTAATGATTGAAAACAACTAGATATAACCTTGAAAAATTTTCAATTCCATTAGTTTAGGTCTCTCAAAACCAAAAATAAATCTTCAGAAATTCTGCAGCAAAAACTGGGCTTTAAGCCTGACACTTGTTGCAGAATTGCCTAATACTATGGAGATTTGAAAAAACTTAGATCTGAGATTCAGAAAAGTATATGAACATTCCTGCATGTATTTTATTGATAATATAAGACAAAATTATCATGATCTAATTTTTACCTCCTTATCTATCAACAGTTTCAAATAGTTTTGTTCATGATTCCTCTTTCCAAGTCTCCTTTTTTTTATTCTGTCTTCATCAACTCCATCTCTTCTTTTAGCTCTTTCACTTGTCTTTGAAGGATTCTTCTCTCTGCTTGTAAACATAAGTTCCTCTTTCTTGTATGTGACAATATGATGCGTAAAGGTTGTGTCCTCCTCAACAGATTTTTAGCTTTTGCAATAGAAGTCTCAAAATGAGTAACTTGTTCATTTATTTTCTTCTCCACTTCATCTATCATCTCTGTATATTTCTTATATCTTTCCAGCTGTTTCTTTGTCTCAGACAATTCATCCTTAACAACTTTCAAATTTTCTTCTAAAATATCCTTTTCAGTTTTCTGTATGACCTTGTCTTTTCCTTTTCTCTGTTTGACTGTTTCTTCTTTGTCTTTTCTTTGTCTTTCAGAAGAATCTATCTCAGGTTTCCTTTGAAAATTTCTTTTAGATTTATATGTCTTCTTATCCGTGATAACCTTTTTCTCACTTGGTGATATGAAAATAACTTCTTGTGCCATTTCTCCCTTTCCTTTATCTTCCTTCTGTTTACTATCACCTATAGTAATAGTTTCTAATATTTGTGACCTAGTGAGAGGTTTTCGGGGTTTGAAAAGAAAGGTTGAATCATCTGAAGAGAAGTATAATTTCTTGAATTTGAGTCCATTACCTTTGGCTTTAGATGTTTTAACTTTAGCTTTTTTCACCACAGGAGTTTCTGCAATGTCTATAGCCTGTATAATGTCTTCAAGTCTGCCTTTAATTTTAAGATCTTCTTCAGCATTTCCTTTAGATCTCTTGGCTTCAGATTTGATCTTGTTGTCTGCCACATGTTTTTTTGTTTTCTTTCTAGTTATAGTTGCTGGAGGTGATGGTGTATCTTGCACTAAATTAGTTTTCTTTACCAAGTCTTTATCTGTAACCTTTAAACCTTCATGCTAACTTCCCTCTAATTCTGCAGTAGCATTAACATCCATTTCTTGCTTGGAAGAAGAATTTTTAAACTTGGAGGCTTTTCTTGGAGATAAGACATCTAGATCATATCCATTCATGAACAGGAATGATGCCTAGTCTCTGTTTTGTTTATTTAACTCCTCCAGAACTAGCAATTTCATCAACCCATGGTGAAAAATGGAAGTTTCATTTCTTTAAGGCTTTCCTTGCACCTTGTCTACCATTTTTCCAAGACTTATAAAGAGATAGAATGGAATATCTATCAACTTCTTCCCTGTGAAGTGAAGCAATAATTTGAAATGATACATATAAATTGCCTGAAAATGACCTTCACATGTAAGACATTTTTGTATGACTGTTAACAACTTGGAAAATTCATCTTTAAGACAAGTTCTATGAATCCCTTCAATCATTTTAATCCCTGCATGATCCAGCTTTAAGTAGTCATCACAAATTTTCAAATCAAACTTGGTAGCTTTAAACCATTCCTTTCCAGATCTCTGGATCCCTGTTGCTTTAGAGATACTATCAGGTGAAATTGGGATATGAAGACAAACTACCTTTGTAAATGTACCTCTGAAATTAGCCACAAAGTCTCGTGATACCTATTGATGATGCCCTTGCAATTTATGAAAGAATTCAATGCACCCTGCCTTTGTAAATAACTCGGTGAAATATTGATCCTCCAAAACTAAATCTGGAGCTCTAGGTTCATATCCAAATGACAAATCTCCTTTATAAATCTTCTTTGGTGTAGACATTTCCTGTGTTATGTAGCAGTGGCCTTCCTTATAACTTAACACCTATTTGGGAGAATACCCTTGATGACAGAGAGCAGTTAAAGTGGAAAAAAACTGATGAAATAGTAAGGGTTTCTACTAGGGAGCTTATTGGCAGAGAGTTTCTTTGGTAGCAAATGAGGAGCGCAGAAAAACAAAGTGAAAGAGATGAGAGATAAGCTTTCAAAATTGGAATGAGAAGACATAAGACAAATGATGACTGATATGAGAAAGTGCATAACTTTTAAATGATGGCTTTTAGTCTTGGCAACAGGTCCTTGGAACTCTCAAACACTAACCATTCATCATTACTCTTTAAATCGTTAAAGGCTGCCAGAGTTTTCGTAGCATGTTTCATTTGACAAGTGTCAGTTTCGCTACAGAACTACTAGGTGTTTCCGTAGCAAATTCAGTTAATTTCGTGCTGTATTTGCTGCGGACTCAGACAGTTTTCTGACAAATGGCTAGGTTTCAGAATTATGATCATTTAAAAGTATCTACTTAGAACACACTCCTTCGATGTGACTTGGAATCATTTCTAACACCTTATCCAAAGTTTTAAAAACTTAAATATACCATAAAATTTATCATTTTATGATATCTTGTAACCTAACCAATTTGAAAGAGAATTATGACTGATTTTCTAGCATGATATTTTGAAAATATGGAGTGTGATAACACCTACCCTTAGAAATTATGATCAATAGAGGATATATCATGATGTAATGTATTGTAAGATTGATGCAGGTGATTTTTCTGCTTTGTTTCCAGGCTCATCACAGTGTAAAGCATCTCAATCAAATGTTCTTATTATTTGGATCTCATGCTTTAGGGGGCAGTTGTTATAGGTCAATTTGGGCACCATTCCCAATGACCTGGTTAACTAGGCATCATCTCTAGGACTAATGATCAAGGGTCTATCACTTCCTATCATCTCAATTGCTATATGCTCTAAGACAAGAAACAACATGAATCAAACAAGACTTTCATCAAGCAAGGGTTTCCACGGTTTGAAGCTTACTATATAACATATGAGAGCTCACCAACACAGGCTCTAAGGGGCCTAGGTGCATTTCATATGCAGGTATCCCCATTCAATTCGGCTTTGCAGAGCACTTCCCAACATTCAAAGGTGTGTTGGTCACATTGGGAGCGAAATTCTCGTTGTTCCAGAATCTCCACATGGCCAGTGTCTTCTAGAAGGGTTCACATGTGTCAAGCTTCGGATCCAGGTGTCCATTTAACATCTACATGACTGGAAACATGTCTTGCCTATTTTTGGAATGCTAATCATTGCAAAAAAACCTACAAGTTCATCTATAAATTAAACACAGATCTAAGCGTTTGAAGGGGAAGAATTTGAGTAGAGAAATGCTGGAGAATTTTCAATTGAGGGTTTGATTTGTGGAGCTGCTGCAGGAGAGATTTATGCTATGATGAGACTTGGGAACTCTGCTGGAAGGTCACTTCAAATCAATCACTAGGTTGTAACCTCTCCTTCTATCATCAATAAAGAGTACTTGTTATTTTTTCCTACATGCATCTATGTTAACTTTGATTTTCCATATTGTAAGATCTTGGTTGATGAATGAAGTTTATTCTTAACTAATTTAGCTAACTAGCTTGAATATATATCTATATTATTGCATTTTCTATTGTTTCAGTGTTCTTTCTTTCAAGAAGCATTCAACTCACAAACCGCTTGAATTTGAAGCTGTAGTGGAAGCGACAGAAAGGAGTCATTTGGAAGCAACTGAAACAAGTAAGCCTCCAATCCTCTCTATGTATCTATTATGAGTTAGGAGAAATGGTAGTATAGTCTTTCACCTGTTGTTCTAGACTAAACACCGATCTAGGGAAGTGTAGTTTATCCGTATATTACAATTTTGGCCCAACATGGAGCCTGTACCAGATATAGGGTTGGAGCCCTTGAGGTTGGTGCCTGAAAATTGACAAGGTTGGTGCCTCGGAAGATAGGGTTGGAGCCTTAGAGGATAGGAGTCCTTAAGAGACTAGGTTGGAGCCTGTACCAGATATAGGGTTGGAGCCCTTGAGATTGTTCCCTCAGAATTGACAAGGTTGGAGCCTTGGAAGTCCAAGTCGGTGCTTGGAAAGTACAGGTTGAAGCCTAGGAGATTGAATATTGGGGTCTTCATCTAGGGTTGGAGCCCTACATATATTGTACTTGATTTATTTTAAAGAAGAAATTAATAAAAGCATTTATTCTTATTGTTCATTTTGTGTTCTAGATATAGGTGATCTAACTGATAAATTTAATAATTGAAAATAAATATTGATTCACCCCCCTCTGAGTATTTCCAACAATTGGTATCAGAGCCAGTACCTTCACTCAAAGCCTAACAACTTGAAGGTTGATCATTAGAACACAAATGACAAAGCCAAGGAAGAAAGTCTCCAATCCTCCTAAAGATATGCCTTCCTCAAACATTGAAATTGAAGTAAATCAATTTGTGAAGGCTCCATTGTTCAATGGAGATTTTGATATATGGGTGGCAAGAATGAGGAATTTCTTGAATACTCAAGGAATTGAAGTTAGGAAATCCGTGATTACTAATGAAACAATGAACAAAGAATCCAAGGAGTACAATACAAGATCAATGAAGGAAATTTTGAATGGTTTACCAAGTTCTGTGAAGGCCAATTTTGAAAAAATTTCATCAGAAAAAGTCATATGGGACAAAATTCATGATCTTCAGTCAAAAGGAGCGTTGACAATGATCTCTAGTCAGGAAGATGATCGAAAACAAGAAAGAAGTCCAGAATCCATCAAGGAAGCTGAAGATAGTATAGATGACAACAAAGCTTAAGAAAACATAGAAGATGAAGAGAACAAAGAAGACTTTGAAGAAGATCTCTTGAATAAACTTATGGCTTCCATGGAAGAGATTAAAATTTTGAAAAATGAAAATGAGGAACTTAAGAAGAAAGCACAAGATGGTAACCAAGGCAAGACAAGGAAGGAAATTGACTTTGTCAAGCTTCAAGTACAAGAAAGAGATGAGGAGCTCACCAAACTTAAAGAGGAATTTCATCAAAATAAAATAAAGCATCATGAAGAATTCATATCTATGACAAATCAATTGGATAAGGCAAGGAAAAGGGAAGAAACTTTTTCAAGCCACCTTGAAAAAAGACTTAAGAGCTTGAAAAATCTTGAAGCAGAGATTGGTCAATACAAGGAAGAGGTCTCCTCTGTTAGATCTCAACTAGAAGAAGCAAGGAAACAAGTGCAAGGACCTGAGAAGGTGTTGGAAACTTTGGCATTCATAGAAGGACAAGTTAATGAAGCAAAAAAGGAGAGAAACACCATGTTAGGCCAACTAGATGAAAAGGATGAATAAATCTTGAAACTAAAATCAAACATCAATCTTCTCAAGGCCGAAACATGTGGAGCTACAAGAACAAAAGAAGAAATGGAGAGTAGTATAGCAAAGGAGAATGAATAAATATTCAAAATTAAATCAAATATCATCTCCCTTAAAATCGAAGCACATGAAGAAACAAGGATGATGGAAGAGATGAAGAAGCAACTACTTATGAAAGATGAAGATTGTGAAAAGTTGAAAGGAGAAATTGTCTTTCTTGCAAATGAAGTTGAATTTCTGAATAAAAACTTGAAAAGCTCTCAAAACCTAGATGACATCCTAAGTCAGCAAAGGTCTCCCCTTGATATATCAGGTCTTGGCTATGCAGGTGACTCCTCAAGCAAGAATGATAATGCTTCAAACAACAAAGATGTGAGGAACCTAGAAAGAAATGTGTATGCTCCCAGTTCCAACAAAGGCAATGAGAAGAATCAAGACAACAATGGAAGAAATTCTATGCAAAGGAGACTTGCATATGGTGTCAAGAATACAAAACGAAATGAATATCATCAAAGAATCCCAAGGCAAAAATACTTCAAGAGTACTTCAAGGAACTCTTCATCACCCAAGTACCAAAGTCTATTTCTTGGATATTTCTATTCTTGTACAAACTTTGGGCAGGTGGCAAAAGATTATAGAGCATATCACAAAGACAAATATAATGGTCCTCGTCAATCTCCTTGAAGAAATTTTGCAACAAGAAGTCATGATTTTTTATTCATGAACAAGATAGAGTGTTTCAATTTCCATAACATTGGATATATGGCACGTGATTGTAACTTGACTTGGGCCCCTGCACAAGCTAGAATCATGCCAAAGAAGAAAGTTACACAAGTATGGAGAAGGAAAAAAGTTGAATCTGGAAGTCCCTTGAACACTGCAGTGAACAACACATGTTGTTGACTTGATAAATTCATCATTGATATTCTAGAAGTTATATGTGAATGGGCCCTATGAAATATTTGATGAGCCACTCATGGACATTCATCCTTTGATAGATCATCTCTCAGGAGCAACTCCATTGAATAACATGATTCCAATATTGAATTCTTCCACCCGATCACAAGGCAGAAATATTTCTTAAAGCTGGAGGAGGTTATGCACGCACGGGGAGTTGGTTCATCACATGAAAAAAAAAACCATGCATACAACTTAGGGGGAGCAAGTACATTAAAGAAGAGCACCATGACAGGGGGAGCAACATATCTTACATGCAGAACTATCATTGATGAAGGAAACATGAAGAAGCAACATGCCAAAAGCAGCTTGATAGGGGGAGTACTTGGGCACCCCATTTTCTATTGATGTTAAAGGGGGAGAGAATGTTGGAAGGGTGAGAATATTGCCATCAATGAATAAAGGGGAGATTGTGAATCAAGGTTTTCATTGATGTCAGTAGCTGAGATGGAAAATATTCTTGTGATGTCAATGAAACTCATGCAATCCCGAAGTGCTAAGGATGCAATCAATGAAAAGGTCAACCCATGAAGATGTGAAACAACAAATGAAGAAGTCCTAAGAAGTCCTTGAACTAGCTATAATGTTTCATATGCCTTGATGATCTAGACCTTAACCTTTGATGACATATGGAGTCATACACTTGATGATGTCATACACTAAATGAAAGACCACAATTGATGATGGCACTTTATGAAGGTTGAAAGAATAGATGATAACATGGAAGATATCATTTGAATGTTGGAAGACTATTTTGAAGTTCTCCTAATGATGCTGCACTATAACATATCACTGCACAATTATGTGATGACATGGATGATACATGTTGGAACGGTGTCTCCTAACAAGCTACAAAACCAGACCATTTTGGTTATTTTTGTTATATTTAGTATAGCGTAGGGGTTTTGGGGTGGGTTAAAGCCCTGAAAGCATTGTAATGGGGTTAAAGGGTAAACTAGGGGTCTGAAAACCATGGGTTGCGGACCATAGGAATGTTAAGGCTATATTTTTATAAATAGAGAGGCATTTCAGATTGTAAGAGGTAGGATTTGATGAGCTATTTATGCGATCTATTGTGTAAGAGATCTGTTTGGGTTTTTGGGAATGAACTCCTACTGGTTGTGTGCATGGAGATCCTAGTCCAGTTGTGTGCAGACCCTACTGCTGTGTGCGCAAGTTGGGAAGGGAATTGTAAGGGTGATGAATGAATGAATATGTTGGATTATTAGATCCAAATCTGTGAGTACTATTGAATGGATTGAGGATAATTATTGTGTTATGCATTTTATGTATTTGCGCTGTGAAGGTCTGTATATTGAATGATTGGATCTATTCTGTTCTGGTTATATCATGCTGTGAAAGTTTGTGTATTGAAGTAAATCTAGATCTATTCTGTTTGGGTTAGGTACTATTGTGTTGTTGTTATGAGAAGCATATAATTATAGATCTAGTGCACGTGGATGCAATTGGATACATATTTAACCTGGCACATTGACGAGGTAATCTGAACAGAATGCAACCCTGCTCACCTGACCCTTCCTTTCTCAGGGTGTAGAAACTTGGTTCCAGCACCCACCCATACTACTTCGGGTGAGACTGTGACCTGCGGAAGCAGGTCACTACCGAAAGGGCCAGTAGTATAGGGGTTTGTTGGAAAACCTTGCACATCGAACCTGGATCAGGACCCCTCAAGCCAACAAATGGTTTCGTTGCCGGGACGGGAAGAGATCTGAGAAAGGGATCGGGTAATGACAAGAGAATACTAGATTCCTGGAAGAAAAGAGATCGAGGACTGGTTCAAAAGGAAGATCTAGGATTTTGTAGTAAGAGAAAAATGAAGTGAAAATTTGATAGCAGAAAGGTGGAAGAATAGGTACGTTCTTACTGAAAGCTACAAAATATTCTTTGTAATCTTTTAAATTGAGCTTCAGGAGTGGCTAGCCAAACTGGTAGAATTCCAAAAGTGCTGGAAGGACGAGCAAGTCACTCAGTGAACTCCAGATCTTCTTGAACAACTGGAAAGAACCGATAACACTATTACACACATGGTGGATCACTAGGTGGATAGTGTGCTCGAACGATTTGTGACAGATTTTTCCATTGATCAATCTGTATCATACTCTGAGGCCGAGCGATGATTCTTCAAAGGATTCCAGGGTAAGTTTCCGAGGACATTACCTTTACTGATCAAGAAGTTACTGTGCAAGAAGAGCATTCTATGTAGCCATGCCGACTGAATGACCTCGGATCCAGAAGGGAGTGCAACTCACAGTGGTAAGTATTATTGAAACAACCTTGATGGAGGAAGGGCCGCCTATAGCCCAGTGAAGGAATCGGCCACATCACCACATAGGGCACGCAGAGGCAAGAACTCACCTATAACGTCGTCCCTGGATAGTGATATGGCTGTGCATCTGAAACTACCTACCTTAAAGGGGGTAGGAGATGAGGACTAGTATATGCAATATGTTGCCCAGAATGGAACCACCTCCATTCAACATATTGAGGATGCTCTGAAGAAAAAATTCCACAAAAAAAATTCCTATTCCCAGTTAGTGGTGGACGTAAAAGACTTCAAACAAGGTGCGTTTGAATTAGTGTGGGAGATGGATCAAAGGTTGAAGAAGGCACTCAAGGAAGGGAGTTTCGAGTATGATGATAGGCAACATATGGAATGGTTCATCGCCATGTTTTTACCTCACCTGCGAACACCTATGAATCAACAGACCTTTGAATCATAGGAGAAAGCTATAGAAGCCGCTATGAAGTTAGAAACTGCTCCCCGGGAGGATACCTCAGTAGGAGTCCAACAGATCCAGGAACAACTTGGGGCTATGCACCTAGAGATACATAACTTACGAAAAGGGAAAGCAAAAGAAGTTTGGGTAGATCTCTGGTGTATACATTGTCGATTTTTTGGTCACACAAAGGATCAGTGCCCTTTACTGACTGATTATATGCAAGCTGGAGGACCTAGCCTGCTGTGCCCACGGGTAAGTAGGGAGCCTGTCTTGTTGCGACCATGATCAAGTGGGTCTGCGCTATGGTGTGATGATTGTCAAGTAGTAGGCCTATACGATACAAACCATTTCCCACGGTTGGGTGCGTATGTCCTAGAGCTAAAACAACAATGGTGCCGATTCTTTCGATCCGTAGGAAATGACGAGTAGAATTGTCGAACGTATGAATTAATGATGGATTCCGGGAACCTATATCAGGTGCAATCAGACCCTGCATCACCTAGACTAACTGCACACTTTGGAGGATCACCAGCCCAAGGCAGAGGAGGCCTGGGAGGAAGTGCAGGCCGAGGAAAAGGTCAGCTAATCTGTTATAATTGTGGAGAAATAGGGCACTTTGCCATAGAATTCCCTAATCCCACCAGGTCGTTGTGTAAATACTGCAAATAGCTGGACCATGAGGTAGAAGACTACCCGATCTTGATAGCTAGAATGCAGGAAAAGTAGCTTACCCCTAGATAGAACATACAGAGGGCTAATACTAAGCTAAGAGAAGCATATCTGAGTGTAAAGATCATAACATGTAGTGGACTGGACACCAAGGAAAACAAAGAGGTACCCTGCGAAGAACAGGCACTACTAGCAGCCCCTGCACAATCTCAAAGCGAGGAAGAAATTGAGACCTTTTTGAAGGCATGTCTGAAATTACTCAGGAACTCGTAGGCCGTAAGAAACCTCCTAGATTTAATGAATACCTGCGTAGCTCGGCACACCCTAATCCCTGAGACCAAGGACGTGCACAAACTGTACAACTCTAAGAATTGCACAGGGAAAGAAATGCGGCTAACTGTACAAATCGGGGACTATGAAATGGATCAAGTTATCTTAGATCTTGGATTCGATGGAAATATTTTACCTAAGAAAACCTGGCAATGAATGGGGAAGCCTAAATTGGAATGGTCCACTATCCAACTATGCATGGAAAATCAACATAAAATTATTCCCTTGGGGAGATTACTAAAGGTTATGGTTGAAATTGAAGGGGAAAGGGTCCTAGCTGACTTTGAAGTAATTGAGATCATTGAAGATGCGGACCCCCACCCCGCGCTCCTCAGACTAGATTGGGAAATGGACATGCGAGGCATTACTAACCTAAAGAAATGAAGCATGGTGTTCGAAACCGAAGGCATGCGTGTCATAGTACCCCTCGATCCCGCAGAAGGTGCCCGATATATTGAGCCTGTCCATACGAAGGAAGAATTAGATCATATCTATAAGATCACTGCACAAGATAAGGATTGGGCTATCCCCACGGATGAAGGGATGCTTTTTTGGGAAAATGAAAATGGATGCTTTTCTGAATCCAATGAGGAGATGGAGAATTGGCAGAGCCGGCTGCATGAGGTTTCGGCACTTCGCAGCCTTCAGACGGTTAGAATCTTATGTCGCATCTCTACCATAAAAAGAACCTTATCTTACCAAGAGGTTGTAGAGGACACTCCAAAGCCTTCAGAGCCTAAGGGGTCCACAAAATGTACGCCTGAGGCACTACCACTAACCTGATATGAATTACCTACGTAGGGACCTATCTCCCCTACCCGAAGGAAGTATTTGAGTAGGGTGATCATGTGTATAGAAACACCCTTAGCTAGATGGGCCCCCAGATCATTCGACCCATGTGGTGACCTTCTTGCACGCAACACTCAAGGGTGCGATTGACCCTTGCCCAACCAGATTACAGACCTGTCTACAATCATGAGTATCCAGGATAATTTGCGAACGACTGAAGAATTAAATCACTTACGAACATATTAGGCAGCCGTCCTGTACCAAAATACTCCTTCCATGAACGACATAAATGCTTCAAAAATACTCCCAATCGACTTACAGGATCACCATGTGTCAACCTTCAATCGAAATATAGAAGGACCCCCAACGCGTCGGCCATGCCCTGACACTACCGAGACACGACCTTGGATACAAAGGAAGAATGTTAGCTCATCCTGAGTTAATGAAAAAAGACACTTAAAAACGCAGAAAAAAGGCGGTAGGTTATCAATATCTCCATTTATGATAAGCATGGTTCAACAGATCGAAGGTATGCACCGCGTACATGATACCTTGCCATTAAGTAGCTTCAGTTGGGGCACGGATGGAGGGAAGATGTTGACTCGGGCTATTTATTCAACTGTCAAGTGGTATTGGCTACCTGCATTATGGTATTTTCTACTTATTCCTACGATTTATAGCGCTCATCTCTCTATTATGGATCCCGACTCACAGGAGGAACTGATAAGAGGGCCCAGAGACGCTAAGTTCAGTAATAGAAGTGCATCTGGCTGCTACCTAGGAGGACTAGCTGCAAACCAATTTCAGCCAGAATGTTGTGGTACCGAGACCTGCTACGACATCTCTGCCATTTCCAGGCCCTGTCCGCTAGAAGAAACATATGTTTACTCCCCCGCACTGTCACAATTCACACTTCTGAACTAAATCATTGGGAAATTCAAGTAGACTTAGCACAAATATCTACTATAGAGCTACAAATATTGTCTGCCATCGTATTACAAGAAGTACACCGCCGTGCCCAAGAACGGCGCAAGAAGTATGCCATGACCCCGGAGGAATGCGCCTAGTGAATTGCGGTGGTCACTAACGACACACGCATTATTCAGGAACAACTGGCACAGGGATCCCAAATATTTGAAGCGGCTATGTAGCTATGGACGAAAGCACGGCACCACCCCATGCTTCAGCATGCCCAATGGGAATTGGAGTAGGCATAAGATGCTCTAGACCGAGTTCGAGCCTCCATACCTCCCCCCAACCCCGCGCAACTCCTGGCCACCATGCACCGGATTGAGGACCTTCGTCACTCCAAGAGGATTGCGTGCAAAAATTTGAAACCATGGTTTGATGCTACACTCCAGCTTGCACATGATGCACATTCCACCATTGCACGCCTCCATCGGTTGTTGGAACGCGTTGGTCCAGATCTCGATGGGCCTGCTTCTCTAACGATGATCAATATTGCACAACATGCAGCGTCCCAAAGCAAGGAAGTGCTTCCACCCCTCCTTCACTCCCTGGCTACCTTACGCGCACAAATTGAAGGCGCACCACCAAACTAACTTGGGACAAGTCACAATATTGTGTTGAGGGACTGTTGGAACGGGGTCTCCTAACAAGCTATGAAACTGGACTATTTTGGTTATTTTTGTTATATTTATTATAGCGCAAGGGTTTCGGGGTGGGTCAAAGCCCCGAAAACATTGTAATGGGGTTAAAGGGTAAACTAGGTGTCCGAAAACCATGGGTTGCGGACCATAGGAATGTTAAGGCTATATTGTTATAAATAGAGAGGCATTTCGGATTTTAAGAAGTAGGATTTGATGAGCTATTGATGCGACCTGTTGTATAAGCGATCTGTTTGGGTTTTGGGGAATGGACTCCTGTTGGCTATGTGCGCGGAGATCCTAGTCCAGCTGTGTGCAGACCCTGCTACTGTGTGCGCAGGTTGGGAAGGGAATTGTAAGGGTGATGAATGAATGAATATGCTAGATTATTAGATCTGAATCTGTGAGTACTATTGAATGGATTGATGATAGTTATTGTGTTATGAATTTCTATCTTTGCGCTGCAAAGGTTTGTATATTGAATGATTGGATCTATTATGTTCTGGTTATATCATGCTGTGAAAGTCTGTGTATTGAAGTAAAGTTAGATTTGTTCTATTCGGGTTAGGTACTGTTGTGTTGTTATTATGAGAAGCATATAATTATAGATCTAGTGCACGTGGATGCAGTTGGATACATATTTAACCCTACGCAGAGACGAGGTAATCTGAACAGAACACAGCCCTGCTTTCCTTACCCTTCCTTTCTCAGGGTGCAGAAACCTAGTTCCAACACCCACCCATACTACTTTGGGTGAGACTGTGACCTGCGCAAGCATGTCACTGCCGAAAGGGCTAGTAGTATAGGGTTTTGTTGGCAAACCTTACACACCGAACCTTGGTCAGGACCCCTCAAGCCAACAATACACATTTTTGGACACTATCATGATGACAAGGATGTCTTACATGTTCCTATGATGATGAAGAAGCCAAATAATGGAGAAGACAAACAATGAAGAATCCAAACAAAGAAGCCATACTGTCCTGATCATTTTCTACACTAAATAATTTAAGGACAGTCACAAAGAAAAATATTTTTTCCAACCTTAGAGGCAATATTTCAACATGGGACCTGCACCATCTTGAATATCATAATCTTGCCTTTCCAACAAGTTATTACTCAGCCCGAAACTCCAAGCAGTTTGAAAAATATATATTTTTTTAAGTTAAGGAAATTATATTTAGCAGTGAGCCGACCTACACTTTCTCTCTCAAGTGAGCCGATATATATATATGTATATATATATATATATATATATATATACATATATATATATATATACATATATATATATATATATATATACATATATATGTATCTATATATATATATATATATATATATATATATATATATATATATATATATATATATATATATATATATATATATATATATCTATATATATATATATATATAGGTTCGTACTCCCTCCTTTGGGTCAATAATTTCCGTGAAAAAAACACAAAAAATCAGGAAAACACAGAAGTGTGAAGGGGGTTGAGGAAGATAAATGACATAGACTGTTTTGGGCAATTGTTGTATTCAAAGCTTTTGCTACTACCCTGTAAAACTCAAAAAATTGGATATGTGGTATAGAAAAAGGGTGTTAAGGATTGCTATAGCAGACCACAGAAATATAGAGGAGTTCTAGGCAGTTTGGAAAAGGCTGACAGGCCTAATATAAGCCTAAATTCATCCTAGAAGGTAGCCCTAAACACAAGAAGCAAGGGACAGCAAGACCACAGCCTTGGAGGAGGTCTAAAAGGTAGGAGAAGGGTTTTCATCAGTTAGTTACAAGCCCTAACCAGGACCAGACTTATATTGCAGCAAGAACAATCCTAAAACAAAATAAAGGTTTTGGAATAATCATATAAGAGACACAACCCTATGACTGCATGGAGAATCTTGGACAGTCACCATTATAGCTCGAATTTGTGGAGCAATCTAAGGAAAGTGTGAAGTTTCTGGTGTGGCTTGTTCCAACATTAATACTAGTCATTGGTCAAGGCTTGAATGGTGGTTTTGGGCATCATATCTAAAGCAGTCCCGAGGAAGAATTGTGAAAGATTTTGGAGTCACCTTTAGAAGACTTATGGAGACCTATTGAAGACATCTTGAAGCAACTATTGAAGGAGCATTGATTCTTTGAGAATCTCTTGTATTTTTTGAGGTCTCTTGAAGTCTAGTGTGTAGATTTGACTTGTTGATAAGTGCAAACTTTGGCAACATATTGAAGACATTTTGTGAAGACAACCTTAAGGAGAAAGCCATTTGGCGCACCATGTAAAGACACTCTTGGAGCACCTTGTGAAGACTCCCTTGGAGAGTTCTTGAAGAAGCCCTTAAAGAGGCTTAAAGTAGGTGCAAAAATTGGGCTACCTATTGAAGACACCTTGAAGGTGTTGGAGATATTATTGATGCATTGATGTCATCATGAGGTAACTTGGAGAAATTTTTTGGGTACGATGAAGAGAAGTGGTGAAACCTTCTAGAAGAAAATGTTTTCATTGATGACTTAATGTGGATACTACAATGAAAAATAAGTGAATATTGACAGGGCTCATTGAAGAAGACATTGGGAGCCATGAAGTATAACCTAATATATCTTGACGAATTGAAGCAGGAGGTTGGAGCCTCATAGAGACAAGGTTGGTGCCTTGGAAGATAGGGTTGGAGCCCTAGAGGATAGGAGTCCTCAAGAGACCAGGTTGGAGCCTGTACAAGATATAGGGTTGGAGCCCTTGAGGTTGGTGCGTCAGAATTGATAAGGTTGGTGCCTTGGAAGATAGGGTTGGATTCGTAGAGGATAGGAGTCCTCAAGAGACTAGGTTGTAGCCTGTACCAGATATAGTGTTGGATCCCTTGGGGTTGGTGCCTCAGAATTGAAAAGGTTGGAGCCTTGGAAGTCCAAGTCGGTGCTTGGAAAATACAGGTTGGATCCTGGGAGATTGAATATTGGTGTCGTCATCTAGGGTTGGAGCCCTACATATATTGTACTTGATTTATTGTAAAGAAGAAATTAATAAAATAATTTATTCTTATTGTTCACTTTGTGTTCTAGATATAGGTGATCTAACTGGTAAAATTAACAATTGAAAATAAATACTGATTCAACCCCTTCTTAGTATTTACAACAAAGAACTCAGAAAATCCTTTGAAATTTAGATGAATCAAGTGTTAGCCAAGAATGGTATCTGACTACTGATGGTGGACAATAGGCAACTTCTAAAACAATTAAAATCATCCACCTGGTGACTCCATTGGTTTTCAGTAGGCCTACTGACTCCACTAGTTCTCTATATACTCCACTGGGAAATTATTGAGAAATCCTGACCTCAAAGGAACCCAGTCAAGAATACTTTGTGGATTAAGTATTTCTTTCACAAATTGGTTTGTTTTTCAAACTGTTATAAGCTTTTAACCTCTCTGAAATTTTGGGTCTAAGTTCTCGTTTCTAGAAGAATCTGTACCAAATCCCATCTAGACCTGAACCCTCTTGCAATAGTTGACAATCCTGATAACATCCTAAGGAGATCTCCTAGATCTAAAAATTCGACTATTAGCAGACCAAATAACAAAGAAATTTCCCTACTTTAAAACCTTAAAGACTTGTAGAATATCCTATCTGAATCACCCCTATAATAAAGCTTGTCTAGGACTAGATATTAGAATTGGATAACTCAAATAATTTTAGACCCATCCATCTTACAACAAAATCTTGTTTTACTAACTTCAACCTCCATCCACACACCCACTGTTCACCTTCCACCTCTTAACCCTCCACCTCCTTTTGTAAACCCTCCTCTTGTTAACCCTACTTTGTGTCCTCATCCCACGGCCATGGCAACATGGTATGCCCCATTAGTTCTACCATAGGATTATTAGTCCAAGATTCCTTTATATGATGCAAGTATTTCTACAACTGCTCAATTACATGTGGATAGAATTAATGACTATTTTGATAGACAATAAATAGATGATGAGATTGTTAAACTAAGATTGTTTGCTCAAAGCTTACGGGGAGAAGAAAGAAAATGGTTTAGAGGCCTAACTAAAGTCTCTACTTTGAAAATATGATACTCTTTGTCACCTTGATACTCTTTAACACCCTGATGATGGACAAATTTAAAAATGCTTAACCTTCCCCCCCTTTCCATCATTTATAATGAAATTTCAATTTATTGTCCAAAAACTCTATTTTGAGCTACGAAATTAGCTTGTTTTAGTAACGCAAATAAAAGGATGATATGTGGTACTCTTCTACTGATCTTTACCATTAGAGGATATTTAATGATCGAAAAAAACTAGATATAACCTTGAAAGCTTTTAATTTCTATTAGTTTAGGTCTCTCAAAACCAAAAAGAAATCTTCAGAAATTCCGCAGCAAAAACGGAGCTTCAAGCCTGACACTTGCTGTGGAATTGCCTAATACTTTGGAGATTTGAAAAAACTTAGATCTGAGCTTCAGAAAAGTATATGAACATGCCTGCGTGTAGTTTATTGATAATATAAGAAAAAAGGATCATGATCTAATTGTTACCTCCTTATCTATCAAAAGTTTCAAATAGCTTTGTTCATGATTCCTCTTTCCAAGTCTCCTTTCTTTGATTCTGTCTTCATCAACTCCATCTCTTCTTTTATCTCTTTCACCTGTCTTTGAAGGCTTCTTCTCTCTGCTTGTAAACATAAGTTCCTCTTTCTTGTATATGACACTATGATGCATAAATTTTGTGTCCTCTTCAACATATTTTTGGCTTTTGCAATGGAAGTCTCAAAATGAGTAACTTGTTCATTTATTTTCTTCCACTTCATCTATCATCTCTCTATCTTTCTTATATCTTTCCAGCTCTCTCTTTGTCTCATACAATTCATCCTTAACAACTTTTAAATTTTCTTCTAAAATCTCATTTCCCGTTTTCTCTATGACCTTGTCTTTTCCTTTTCTCTATTTGACTGTTTCTTCTTTGTCTTTGCTCTGTATTTTAGAAGAATTTTTCTTAGGTTTCCTTTGATACTTTCTTTTAGATTTATTTGTCTTCCTATCCTTGATAACCTCTGTCTTATTTGGTGATATGACAATAACTTCTTGTGCCATTTCTCCCTTTCCTTCATCTTCCTTCTGTTTACTATCACCTATAGTAATAGTTTCTGATATTTGTGACCTAGTGAGAGGTTTTCGAGGTTTGAAAAGAAAGGCTGAATCTTCTGAAGAGAAGTCTAATTTCATGACTATGAGTCCCTTACCTTTGTCTTTCAATGTTTTAGCTTTAGCTGCTTTCACCACAGAAGTTTTTGTAATTTCTATAGCCTGTAAAATGTCTTCAAGTCTGCCTTTAATTTTAACATCTTCTTTAGCATTTCCTTTAGATCTCTTGGCTTTAGATTTGATCTCGTTGTATGTCACATGTTTTTTTGTTTTCTTTCTAGTTATAGTTGCTGGAGGTGATGATGTATCTTGGACTAAATTAGTTTTCTCTACCAAGTCTTTATCTGTAACCTTTAAACGTTCATGCTGATTTCCCTCTCATTCTACAGTAGCATTGACATCCATTTCTTTCTTGGAAGAAGAAGTTTTAAGCTTGGAGGCTTCTATTGGAGATAAGACATCTAGCTCATATCCATTCATGAACAGGAACGATGCCTAGTCTCTGTTTGGATTATTTAATTCCTCCATAACTAGAAATTTCATCAACCCATGGTGAAAAATGGAAGTTTCATTTCTTTCAGGCTTTCCTTGCACCTTGTTTGCCATTTTTTCGAGACTTCTAAATAGATAGAATGAAATATCTATCAACTGCTTCCCTGTGAAGTGAAGCAATGATTTGAAATGATACATATAAATTATCTGAAAACGACCTTCACATGTAAAATATTTTTGTATGACTATTAACAACTTGGAAAATTCATCTTTAAGACAGGTTCTAGGAAACCCTTCAATCATTTTAATCCTTGCATGCTCCGGCTTTAAGTAGTCATCACAAATTTTCAAATAAAACTTGGTAGCTTTAAACCATTCCTCTCCAGTTCTCAGGATCCCTGTTGCTTTAGAGATACTATCAGGTGAAATTGGGATATGAAGACAACCTACCTTTGTAAATGTACCTCCCAAATTAGCCACAAAGTCTCATGATACCTGTTGATGATGCCCTTGCAATTTCTGAAAAAATTCATTGCACCCTGCCTTTGTAAATACTCGGTGAAATATTGATCCTCCAAAACTAAATCCGGAGCTATAGGTTCATATTAGAACAGAAAACCTCATTTATAAATCTTCTTTGGTGTAGCCATTTCCTGTGTTATGAAAAAGTGTCCTTCCTTATAACTTAACACCTGTTTGGGAGAATACCCCTGATGACAGAGAGCAGTTAAAGTGGAAAGAAACTGATGAAACAGTAAGGGTTTCTACTAGGGAGCTTATTGACAAAGATTTTCTTTGGTAGCAAAAGATGAGTGTGGAAAAACAAAGCGAAAGAGATGAGAGACAAGTTTTCAAAAGTGGAATGAGAAGACATAAGACAAATTATGACTGATATGAGAAAGTGCTTAACTTTTAAATGATGGATTTAGTCTTGGAAGCAGGTCGTTGGAATTCTCAAACACTAAAAATTCATCATTACTCTTTAAACTGTTAAAGGTTGGCATAGTTTTCGTAGCATGTTTCATTTGACAAGTGTCAATTTCGCTACGGAACTACTAGATGTTTCCGTAGCAAATTCGGTTAATTTCGTGTTGTATTTGCTGCGGACTCAGACAATTTTTTTAGAAATGGCCAGATTTCGAACTTATGATTATTTCAAAGTATCTACTAAGAACACACTCCTTCGATGTGACTTGGAATCATTTATAACACCTTATCCAAAGTTTTAAAAACTTAAATACACCATAAAATTTATCATTTTATGATATCTTGCAACCTAACCAATTTTAAAGAGAATTATGACTGATTTTCAAGCATGAGATTTTGAAAATATGGAGTGTGATAACACCTACCCTCAGCAATTATGATCAATAGAGGATATATCATGATGTAATGTATTGTAATATTGATGGAGGTGACTGTTCCGCTTTGTTTCCAGGCTCATCACAGTGTAAAGCATCTCAATCAAATGTTCTTATTATTTGGATCTCATGCTTTAGGGGGAAATTGTTATAGGTCAATTTGGGCACCTCTCCCAATGATTTGGTTAAATAGGCATCATCTCTAGGACTAATGATCAAGGGTCTATCATTCGCTATCATCTCAGTTGCTATATGCTATAAGACAAGAAACAACATGAATCAAACAAGACTTTCATCAACAAGGGTTTCCATGGTTTGAACCTTACTTTATAACATATGAGAGCTCACCAACGCAGGCTCTAAGCGGCTTAAGTGTGTTGCATATGTAGGTATCCCCATTCAAGGCTTCTCTGCAGAGCATTTCCCGACATTCAAAGGTGTGTTTGTCACATTGGGAGTGAAATTCTCATTGTTCTGGAATCTCCATTTGGTCAGTGTCTTCTATAAGGGTTAACATGTTTCAAGCTTCGTATCTAGGTGTCCATTTGACATCTACATGACTGGAAACATGTCTTGCCTATTTTTGGAATGCTATTGATTTCAAAATACCTACAATTCATATATAAATTGAACATAGATCTAAGTGTTTAAAGGGAAGAATTTGAGTAGAGAAATGCTGGAGAATTTTCAATTGAGAATTTGATTTATGGAGCTGCTGCTGGAGAGATCTATGTTATGATGAGACTTGGGAACTCTGCTGGAAGGTCACTTAAAATCAGTCACTAGGTTGGAGTCCTCAAGATACCAGGTTGGAGCCTGTACTAGATATAGGGTTGGAGCCCCATAGGTTAGTGCCTCAGAATTGACAAGGTTGGAGCCTTGGAAGTCCAAGTCGGTGCTTGGAAAATACAGGTTGGAGCCTGGGAGATTGAAGATTGGTGTCTTATTCTAGGGTTGGAGCCCTACATATATTTTACTTGATTTATTGTAAAGAAGAAATTAATAAAAGAATTTATTCTTATTGTTCATTTTGTGTTCTATATATAGGTGATCTAACTGGTAAAATTAACAATTGAAAAGAAATATTGATTCACCCCCCTCTCAGTATTTCCAACAATTGGTATCAAAGCCAATACCTTCACTCAAAGCTTACAGCTTTAAGGTTGATCATTAGAACACAAATGGAAAATCCAAGGAAGAAAGTCTCCAATCCTCCTAAAGATGTGTCTTCCTCAAACATTTAAATTGAAGTAAATCAATTTGCGAAGGCTCCATTGTTCAAGGGAAATTTTGATATATGGGTGGAAAGAATGAGCAATTTCTTGAAGACTCAAGGAATTGAAGTTAGGAAATAAGTGATTACTAATGACACAATAAATGAAGAATCAAAGGAGTACAATACAAGAGCAATGAAGGCAATTTTGAATGGTTTACCAAATTCTGTGAAGGCCAATTTTGAAAAATGTTCATCAGAAAAATTTATATGGGACAAAATTCATGATCTTCACTCAAAAGGAGCATTGACAATTATCTCTAGTCAAGAAGATGATCGAAAACAAGAAATAAGTCCAGAATCTATCAAGGAAGCTGAAGATAGGAGAGATGACAACAAGGCTAAAGAAAACCTAGAAGATGAAGAGAACAAAGAAGACTTTGAAGAAGATCTCTTGAATAAAATTATGGCTTCCATGGAAGAGATTAACAATTTGAAAAATGAAAATGAGGAACTTAAGAATAAAGCACAAGATGGTAACCAAGGCAAGACAAGGAAGGAAGTTGACTTTGTCAAGCTTCAAGCACAAGAAAGAGATGAGGAGCTTGCCAAAATTGAAGCGGAATTTCATCAAAATAAAAGAAAGCATCATGAAGAAGATATATCTATGAAAAATCAATTGGATAAGGCAAAGAAAAGGGAAGAAACATTTTCAAGCCACCTTGAAAAAATACTTAAGAGCTTGAACAATCTTGAAGCATAGATTGGTCAATACAAGGAAGAAGTCTCCTCTCTTAGATCTCAACTAGAAGAAGCAAGGAAACAAGCAAAAGCAGCTGATATGGTGATGGAAACTTTGGAATTCATAGAAGGACAAGTTAATGAAGCAAAAAAGGAGAGAAACACCATGTTAGGCCGACTAGACAAAAAGGACGAAGAAATCTTGAAACTAAAATCAGACATCAATATTTTCAAGGCCGAAACATGTGGAGCTACAAGAAAAAAAGAAGAAATGGAGAGCAGTCTAGCAAAGGAGAATGAAGAAATCTTCAAAATGAAATCAAATATCATCTCCCTTAAAATAGAATCACATGAAGCAACAAGGATGATGGAAGAAATGAGGAAGAAATTACTTATGAAATATGAAGATTGCGAAAAGTTGAAAGGAGAAATTGTCTTTCTTGAAAAGGAAGTTAAATTACTGAATACAAACTTGAAAAGCTCTCAAACCATAGATGACATCATAAGTCAGCAAAGGTCTCCCCTTGATAAATCAGGTCTTGGCTATGCAGGTGAATCCTCAAGCAAGAATGATAATGCTTCAAACAACAAATATGTGAGGAACCTAGAAAGAAATGTTGATGCTCCCAGTTCCAACAAAGGCAAGGAGAAGAATCAAGACAACAATGGAAGAAATTCTATGCTAAGGAGACTTGCATATGGTGTCAAGAATACAAAAGGAAATGAATATCATCAAAGAATCCCAAGGCAAAAAGACTTCAAGAGTACTTCAAGGAAATCTTCATCACCCAAGTACCAAAGTATATTTCTTGGATATTTCTATTCTTGTACAAAATTTGGGCACATGGAAAAATATTATAGAGCATATCACAAAGACAAATATAATGGTCCCTGTCAATCTCCTCGAAGCAATTTTGCAAGAAGAAGTCATGATTTTTTATTCATGAACAAGATAGAGTGTTTCAATTGCCATAACATTGGACATATGGCACGTGATTGTAACTTGACTTGGACCCCTACACAAGCTAGAACCATGCCAGAGAAGAAATTTAAACAAGTATGGAGAAGGAAACAAGTTGAATCCGGAATTCCCTTGAACACTCCAGCGAACAACACATGTTGTTGACTTGATAAAGTCATCATTGATATTCTAGAAGTTATTCGTGAATGGGCCCTATTAAATCTTTGATGAGTCACCCATGGACGTTCATCCTTTGATAGATCATCTCTCAAGAGAAACTCCATTGAAGAACATGATTCCAATATTGACTTCTTTCACCCGATCACAAGGCAGAAATCTTTCTTGAAGTTGGAGGAGGTTATGCACACATGGGGAGTTGGTTCATCACATGAAAAAAAAAACATGCATGCAACTTAGGGGTAGCAAGTACATTAAAGAAGAGAACCATGACAGGGGGAGAAACATATCTTACATGGATAACTATCATTGATGAAGGAAACATGAAGAAGAAACATGCCAAAAGTAGCTTGATAGGGGGAGTACTTGGGCACCCCATTTTCCATTGATGTTAAAGGGGGAGAGAATGTTGGAAGGGTGAGAATATTGCCATCAATGAAAAAAGAGGAGATTGTTAATCAAGGTTGTAATTTATGTAAATAGCTGAGATGGAAAATATTCTTGTGATTTCAATGAACCTCATGCAATCCCTAAGTGCTAAGGATGCCATCAATGAAAAGGTCAACCCATGACTATGTCAAACAACTAATGAAGAAGTCCTCAGAAGTCCTTGAACTAGCTATAATGTTGCATATGCCTTGATGATCTAGACCTTAACCTTTGATGACATATAGAGTCATACACTTGATGATGTCATACACTAAATGAATGACCACAATTGATGATGGCACTTGATGAAGGTTGAAAGAATAGATGATAACGTGGAAGATATCATTTGAAGGTTCGAAGACTATTTTGAAGTTCTCCTAATGATCCTGCACTATAACATATCATTGCACAATTATGTGATGACATGGATGATACACATTGTTGGACACTATCATGATGACAAGGATGTCTTACATGTTCCTATGATGATGAAGCAACCAAATAATGGAGAAGACAAACAATGGAGAAGCCAAACAAAGAAGCCATACTGTCCTGATCATTTTCTACAATAAATAATTTAAGGAAGGTCACAAAGAAAAATATGTTTTCCAATCTTAGACGCAATCTTTCAACATGGGATCTACACCATCTTGAAGGGCATAATTGTTCCTTTCCAACAAGCTATTACTCAGCCCGAAACTCCAAGCGGTTTGAGAGATATATATTTTTTTAAGTTAAGGAAATTATATTTAGCAGTGAGCCAACCTACACTTTCTCTCTCAAGTCGGCCTCCCTCCAAAAAGTCATGTCCCGTCATTCCAATTTAAAATCGGTATATATAGGTTCATACTCCCTCTTTTGGGTCAATAATTTCGGTGGAAAAAACACAGAAAATTAGGAAAACGCAAAAGTGTGAAGGGGGCTGAGGAAGATAAAAGACATAGACTGTTTTGGGAAATTTTTGTATTCAGACCTTTTGCTACTACACTTTAAAACTCAAAAAATTGGATCTGTGGTATAGAAAAAGGGTGCTAAGGATTGTTGTAGCAGACCACAGAAATATAGAGGAGTTATAGGTAGTTTGGAAAATGCTGACAGGCCTAATCTAAGCCTAAATTCATCCTATAAGGTAGCCCTAAACACAAGAAGAAAGGGACAGCAAGACCACAGCCTTGGAGGAGGTCTAGAAGGTAGGAGAAGGGGTTGCATCAGTTAGTTACAAGCCCTAACCAGGACAAGACTTATATTGCAGCAAGAACAATCCTAAAACAAAGTAAAGGTTTTGGACTAATCATATAAGAGACATAACCCTGTGACTACATGGAGAAGCTTGGACAGTCACCATTATAGCTCGAATTTGTGGAGAAGTCTAAGGAAAGTGTGAAGTTTCTGGTGTGGCTTGTTCCAGCATTAATACTAGTCATTGGTCAAGGCTTGAATGGTGGTTTTGGGCATCATATCTGGAGCAATCCCGAGGCAGAATTGTGATAGATTTTGGAGTCACTTTTAGAAGACTTATGGAGACCTATTGAAGACATATTGAAGTAGCTATTGAAGGAGCATTGATTCTTTGAGAATATCTCGTATTGTTTTAGGTCTCTTGAAGTCCAGTGTGTAGATTTGACTTGTTGATAAGTGCAAACTTGGGAAACATATTGAAGACATTTTGTGAAGACAAACTTAAGGAGCAGGCCATTTGGAGCACCGTGTGAAGACACTCTTGGAGCATCTTGTGAAGACTCCCTTGGAGAGTTCTTGAAGAAGCCCTTGAAGAGGCTTAAAGCAGGTGCAAAACTTGGGTTGCCTATCGAAGACACCTTGAAGGTGTTGGAGATATTATTGATGCATCGATGTCATCATGAGGTAACTTGGAGAAATTTTTTGGGTACGATGAAGAGCAGTGGTGACACCTTCTAAGAAGAAAATATTTTCATTGCTAATGTAATGTGGAGACTACAATGAAAAATAAGTGAATATTGACAGGGCTCATTGAAGAAGACATTGGGAGCCATGAAGTATAACCTAATATATATTGACGAATTGAAGTAGGAGGTTGGAGCCTCATAGAGACAAGGTTGGTGCCTTGGAAGATAGGGTTGGAGCCCTAGAGGATAGGAGTCCTCAAGAGACCAGGTTGGAGCCTGTACCAGATATAGGGTTGGAGTCCTTGAGGTTGGTGCGTCAGAATTGACAAGGTTGGTGCCTTGGAAGATAAGGTTGGAGCCTTAGAGGATAGGAGTCCTCAAGGGACTAGGTTGTAGCCTATACCAGATATAGGGTTGGAGCCCTTGAGGTTGGTGCCTCATAATTGACAAGGTTGGAGCCTTGGAATTCCAATTCAGTGCTTGGAAAATACAGGTTGGAGCCTGGGAGATTGAATTTTTTTTTCTTCATCTAGGGTTGGAGCCGTACATATATTGTACTTGATTTATTTTAAAGAAGAAATTAATAAAATCATTTATTCCTATTGTTCATTTTGTGTTCTAGATATAGGTGATATAACTGGTAAAATTAACAATTGAAAAGAAATACTGATTCAACCCCCTCTCAGTATTTCCAAAAAAGAACTCAAAAAATCCTTTGAAATTTAGATGAATCAAGTGTTAGCCAAGAATGGTATCTGACTGTTGATGGTGGACAATAGGCAGCTTATAAAACAATGAAAATCATCCACCTAGTGACTCCATTGGTTTTCAGTAGGCCTACTGACTCCATTGGTCCTCTATATACTCCACTGGGAAATTATTGAGAAATACTGGTATCATTAAACCTCAAAGGAACCCATTCAAGAATGCTTTTTAGATTAAGTATTTCTTTCACAAATTAGTTTGTTTTTAAAACTGTTATAAACTTTTAACCTCTCTGAAATTTTGGGTCTAAGTTCTCGTTTCTAGAAGAATCTGTACCAGATCCCATCCAGACCTGAACCCTCTTGCAATAGTTGACAATCCTGATAACAACCTAAGGATATATCCTAGATCTAAAAATCCAACTGTTAGCAGAACAAATAACAAAATGATTTCCCTAATTTAAAACCTTAAAGACTTGTATAATATCCTATTTGACTCACCCCTAAAATAAAGCTTGTTTAGGACTAGATCTCAGAATTTTATAACTCAGATAATTTTAGACCCATCCATCTTACAACAGAATCTTGTTGTACTAACTTCAACCTCCATCCACACACCCACTGTTCACCTTCCACCTCTTAACCCTCCACCTCCTTTTGTAAACCCTCCTCTTGTTAACCATACTTTGTTTCCTCATCCCCCGGCCATGGAAACATGGTATGCCCCATTAGTTCTACCATAGGATTATCAGTCCAAGATTCTTTATATGATGCAAGTAGTTCTACAACTGCTCAGTTACATGTGGATATAATTAATGAATATTTTGACAGATAAGAAATAGATGATGATACTGTTAAGCTAAGAATTTTTTCTCAAAGCTTAGGGGGAGAAGAAATAAAATGGTTTAAAGCCATAACCCCTCCCTACAACGCCCTACCTCCTCACATAAAACCTCCACAAGTTCTAGCTTTAATGAAATTTCCAGATGGATTTGACCCAGAGATGGCTTACCAACTAAGATAAACAGACCCTCTTACATTAGAAGATATGCAGAGGGGTGCAGTAAGTGTAGAGGAAAATTTGATTACCAAAAGGGCAAGAATGAAAAATGAAAAGAGAGTCACAAATAGGGAAGAGGCTGCACCTACATCATCTGATACTAAGATTGATAACCTTTTTAGAACCATGGAAAGAATGATGGAGAGAGTAAACATGAATGAGAGAGCTTACCCCAAAGAAAACCAAACAACTTCTCAAAATAGAACCATAACCTAAACCAAAACTTTAGGAGAAATCCCCCTAAAATAAGAAAAAGAGAGTAGAAAGGCCTGACCAACAAATCAAGCCTCCTTTCCAAAAAAATATGCTGATGAGGATGAGGTAGTGATATAAGAACCAGAACAATGTCAAATCAATCTAATGGGAGTAAATAATGAGGATATTGTTTTCCTCACTAAGGAACAACAAGGTATGTTTTCGCCAACTCAATTTGAAGAAGAAAGCCTAGAATCCAAATACTATAAACAAGGCTTCGAAAATTCTATAATGGAAGTACATAGGCGGTATGACCTTAGAAGAAAAAAAACCCAAGACACTCCCAAGAGAAAGAACCTAGAAATTTATTCTAGGAAGGCCCCTAAAAAGTATCCTAAAAAGACAGCAGAAACTTCAAACATAATGGTTAAAGGTTTTGGTAAAAATGAAAACAAAAATAGCCAACATAATGGAAGCCAAATAAGCACTAGTACATCAAATAGTAGCCCTAGCAAAATTGTTTTAACTGAGTTCCCCAATGAAGATCAGCAAGCTGAAATTGCTGTAAAAACAGTGTCTAATAAAACTGAGTTAAATCTGCTAAAAACACATACACCCTTCAATATTGAGAATGAAATTGCCAAGATAAAAATATCCATACCTCTTACTGAATAAGTTGGCCAAGATGTATATAGATCTCACATTTTGAAAGCTTTAAACATAGGAGAAAATGTTGATTCTGTAAATTTAAATGATGACAAACCTGAACTTCTGTTTGGACTAGAAGTAGAAGGTAAATTCCAAGAGGGAGGTGTTCGTCCATTTTATGTCAGTTTGAACATCCATGATAAAATCCTCCAAAATGCCATGTTAGATTTAGGAGCTTCACATAACCTCATGCCGAAGGTAGTTATGGAAAGGTTAGGCCTTGAGATAACTAGACCATACAAATACTTGTACTCCTTTGACTCTAGTAGAGTTAAATTTCTAGGCCTAATCAAAGATCTTTGTGTTAATATAGTGAAAATACCAGCCAAGAGCCTAGTAATGGATATTGTAGTGGCTAACATTCCCCCTAAATATGGCATGCTCCTTTCAAGATCATGGGGAGCTAAAATTCAAGGCACCCTCCAAATGGACATGACCTATGCTACCATACCTATCTTTAGTCAACAAAAAATACTATATAGGGAAATTAATATGAAATACATGGTTAGCAGTCAAGAAAAGCCTAACAACTCCCCTCTCTATTCTATCCACACAGACCTTGATTCATTTATCCTTTACAATGAGAAAAACATAAATGAACAAGTAGAAAAGAATGAAAAACTAGTGGAAAGATAGGAAACAGAAGAGGAGCAAGAAGAACAATCAAACCAAATAGGAAATGAATAACATAATGCTGAACATAATGTCAAATCTGAGATTGAACCTCTATGGAGCATGAACTTTGATGGTTCTTGTGGTAAAACTAGATCTGGAGCAAGTGTTTGGCTACACAACACTGAGAAAAATCACACAGAAAGCCACTCCTATAAACTAAACTTTTAATGTACAAATAATATAGTAGAATATGAGGCACTACTTCTAGGGCTACTATTACTCAAGAAATTAGGAGCCAAAAGGATCACTATCCATGGGGATTCCGAGCTAGTCATTAGGCAGATTAAGGGAGAATATTCAGCTAAACACCCTAGACTAAGAGCATACAGGAATGATGCCCTTGACCTCCTTAAAACGTTCAAAGAATATGATCTTGCCTTTGTCCCCATAAATCAAAACATCCTTTCCAATGAGATAGCATTTGCAGCTAGTACTTGTAAAAAACCTTTTCATAGAAAACAATACACAGTACCAGTCAAATACAAATTAGCTATCCCTGATAACATAAAATATTGGCAAGTTTTTTAAGGTGAAAAATAGATTGAAGATTTCCTGCAGTCCAAAAATGAGTTTGAAATGCTAAAATCAGACTCAGATCATGAAGAGGACTACTCTTCTGAGTATCAAACATACAAACAAGAGCCCCCTGATGATGCTAATATAAATCTGCTAACAAAAGATGACCCACATGAGACAAAGTTGTGTGTAGATTTAGAAAAATAAGACTTTGAAGTGCTGCAGTTCAGAGATACCTTACCAAAAGGATAGGTCCCTCTAGAAGAAATTTTTTATTTCAATGATCTTTCTAGGAAGCCAAAGATGGAATCCACTCAAGCAAATGTATAATAACGCAATATAGGTAGGGAAAAGGAACCCAAAATCATAAAATTGTCAAAAACACTGCCAACTCCTATAAAACAGAAATATATTGAGTTGTTCAGAGAATTTAGTGATGTTTTTTCTTGGAGTTATGAAGACTTGAAGTCTTATGATACTAAGATCATCCAGCATAAGATCCCTCTCAAAGAAAACCAGAAGCATAAGATGCTGAAATGTTAAGTTTAGGGTTTTTTGCCCTAGAAGGCAACCCCTCTCTTTGTATGAGGGTATTGTATTGAGGCTGTGTCTTACATGTGTATTCTCTGAGCGGGAAATAGATAGGGAGACTGTGAGAGAGAAAAAAGGATATTACAGTGGATCTGCTGTAGGTTTTTTCTCTTCATTTTGCTGGATAATAGAAAGGAAGGATTGGTTTTTCGGGGTGGACGTAGCCCAAACTGGGTGAACGACGTATATCTGTGTCTCTCTAGTTTTATTTGTTTTGTGTGCTTGTATTTTCCACATATTTTATGTGTTGCATTTCTCTGTAATATATAATATTCTAACAAGAATCCTGACCCCACATCTTATTCATGCCCCAACCACTGTCGGATCTCACCACCCCAAATCCAATGGTCCATGCGCCCCATCGCAAATCTAAATGCCCGAGTCTTAAAACCTTCAGAGCTTGCGATATGGGCGGTATTACCGCCTTTCCCTCCTGCCACTCACCATCTCCTCCATAACATCGCATCCCTACGGATAAAACCACCTTACCACCTACGCGCTACATGAAAAATGCACATCGCCTTCACGTCGTAAATCCGAAACCACCCACTTGTTTGAATGTTTCAAAGCTATGTCCTTTTTTGATAGGCCCTATGTCTCTGCAATACGCCCTGAGCCACCATTATACCCTACAAACCTGATATGCTAAGCAAATACAGAAAACCCAAAAAATACCATTATCTAGATTCTATCCACAGTGCAAGTTTTAGTTAATGAATTGTTTGTGTTTTTGCAGGTGATGTACATTGTGGAAAATGCGTAGTTTTCATTTCTAAAAAGCCCAAGAATTGTTGAATTAAGGTTCTCTGGGTGACGATCTAGTAGCCTTACATATTAAAGGGTTAGAAGCACAATATTAAAGCAGAATCACTAATGGATCATGGCCATTGATGATCATTCAAACGCTGCAGGGGCAGCAAGAGTTCTCCACAAAATATGGTAAGGAAGAAAGAAGAGTTTCATGATGAATGTGCAGTTAAAGAAAGAATGAAGGATAAAGACAAAAAAAACACAGTAAAGGGATTAAAGGTTTAAATCAAAGACTAAAAGACAGAGTTAAAATGAAGGAAAGACAAAAATAAGATCAAACAATGAGATCAATCTTTGCATTGGGCCTTGCATGGTCAAAAAGGTCAAGAATCCTTTTCTCTGTAATAAATACAACCTGAAACCCTAGATTAGGATCACCTCCTCATCTGCAGATAAATACTGCATGTATTATCCATTGTTATTGTTGGTTGGTTTGTTTGTTGTTGAGCTAGTTGATAAGATGCTAAGCTATATTTGATCAGACTCTAAGGTGTAAATATTATTGCACCGGAGTATTGTAACTGTTTTGGGCATCAGTAATACAAGCACGGTCACAGGATTCTTGAGCTATGTTAATGGTGAATTTATCCTTCTTTTTTAATGTTTCTCTTCTATTTTCCATATTGTTCATCATTTCTCCGATAAAAGAACAGAAAATTTAGATTAAGATATGTTGTCTTGGCACCTTAATTATGTATGTTTCTTTCATCTTAATATTTTATTTCTGCAAGGTCTGATTAAAAAATTCAAGGGCGTCCTGCTCTTTAGTTCCACCTAGCTTGTTGCCTTGAATTTTACTTAGTAGAGTCTAGCCAAAGAAGTTTATGGTTTTCCCCATCCTTTGGTTTTTCTTAAAATGTTGTTTTAAAGGCATTCTTTGAAGTTTGATTAAAGAATTCAGGGGTGTCCTGCTCTTTAATTTCACTGACTATTATCTTAAAAAATTTCTTTGTTTGAAAGTAATAGCTAGAGAATTCAGGGGTGTCCTGCTCTCTGCGATTGTTGGATTGTTGTCTTAATGTTTAATTAGTAGATTCTAGCCAAACAATTTTATGGTTTTCCCTGTCCTTTGGTCTTTCTTAAATAGTTATCTTAAAGGCTTTTCTTGTTTGAAGTATAGTTAAAGGATTCTTAATTTCCCTTTAGCTTTACTGAATTCACAACTTGTCATTTCATATTTCATCTAATCTAAAAAGATCCACTTGATATAGTTAGCTTTCCCTATGAAAACCCTTGCAAATTTTGTGTACAATTAAAACCTTTTATGAATCCATAGCCAATGGATTAATGCTTCTCACAAACTATCTATTCAACTGAAACACTCAATCAATTAATCAAACAATCAATCAATCAATCAAACTAAACAAAAAATCCTAGAACTTCATGACTAGTCTAAAATCAGAAAACATAAGCATAAAGATAAATCATTTACAAACACAAACATAGAGAGAGCCCTCTCGGAGTCCAAGAAGGCTAGGTCCTTGGAATCCAAAGTGGTTTGATGTGGTTCCCTGCAGATTTTTTCTTGCCAATCTTGCACATCACGGGAATCCAACGACACTTGTATGGTGGGAAGCAAGGACTGAAGAAGAGATTAAAAACCATGGTAAGATCTGAATGTCTTGGTCAAGTTTTATTTCTACCATTAAAAGGCAATTTTACCCTCTAGCTTACATGCAAAAAACCATTATGGACTAGCAAAATTTTAGAAAATTGAAAGGGAAGAGTGTGCAATAATATACTCATGAATTTAGGAGAAGAGCTCTTATTATGAACATTAATTTTTATTCTCAAGAAACTTTGTTAAAGTCTATTGGAGTTTTGTATAGTTACCTTAGACATTTTTTTTTGTAAGTTTAGCAGTTCCTTTCTATTTTCAATTAATCAAAAAATAGCAGGTTACATCATATCAAAACTTGATGACCTCAACCTTCCCGAAGGAAACCCACCTTAAGAGTTATAAGGCAACCAATACTGAAAAATGTTAAACCTTCTACTCTTAGCTATGTCCAGTTTACTATCTCTTACATACTCTTACTTCAAATAGTAAATGTTATCTGCAATATGCATAGGCAAAAACTAGAGAAAATACTATGCCAATCATCTGATGACTCAATTGGTGTCAGATCCTTTACACTAGAACCAGGCATGTCCACTTGGTGAATGGTTTGCAGTTGACGATCTATGTGGCCAAGACGAGTAGTACCATGATGTTGAGACACATGAATTTCTTGGATCCCTCTCCTTATCTCTTGTAAAATGGAGGTGACTTTTGGGTCTCCTCCAATTTCCTGTATACTCATCATTGCCTTTGCCAAAATGCATTTAAGCGTCCAGTAGGTATGGATAGACTGGTGGAATAGATACAGTCTACTTCTTGTGTTACTGTGGTATTTTAGGAAATCAATTTCCTCCTCCTGTATTTCTCCTACCTCCTTGGTATTGCAGTCTCTCTCCCATCCAGAGATAAGGTTTCAGACTTGCGGAAAAATTCCTGTAGAATAGGCATGAAAGAGGTTTTCCATTACCTCTTTTCCTGACTTTCTTCCTCTCTTTATAGGGCCCACAGTAGGCTTGGTTTTTCTCTGTTTCCCATTTTCATTAGCTCCCTTCTTGGTCGTCTGACCATTAACCATATATGCATGCAATAGTACCGACCGTTCAATAAACTAACAATGGTGGAGAAAGTCCTTGCCCAATGGTTGTGTAACACCTGTATAAAATTTATAGAAACTTGTATATTGTAGCATAAATTCCATAATTTTTTTATACAAACAACAGTGAAACGGACCTGCACTTTTGGGTGTGACATCCTGGCAATCAATAGAGAAATAGTCATTCACGTTCCACCTTCTCAGCAATAGACTATCGAGAAGGGTGGTAGGATTGAAACCTTTGTTCTAACAGGAATGGAAATGCATTGCGAGATGCATACACATCAACTCTAGCATGTTGGCAACCTTTCGGGGCCATATTTTTGCAATAGAAATATTTAAATTCCTTAGCACCTAGAGGTTATAGACCCACAAACAGCAAAACCATCTCGACTCACAACTTTGACAAGGTATGGACATAACTTCAACACGGTAAGCCAGAGGCCCATTGAAATCAAACCTAGAAACATTTTCATTTTTATAAAACCTTGTGAGTTAAAGGCAACCTTTTCAAGCACTACCAAAGAAAGGTAATCATGATAGAACTTTCCTGAATCAGTGACAATATAGGTGAAACCTAGGATTCTCTTAAGACTTTATCTAACCTTGAAAGATCAGTTGGCTCAGCCATAAGAGTAAATTGTCTTTGTCTCATAACCATAGCTAAGTTTTGAAACAAAGTTAGGATATTCTTAAAAACTACATAACTGAAAGATAATTGACAAATACATAAAAATATTTCAGATTGGTATCCAATAAACATGGTGGTGGACCATAAAACCTTTTACCTCCTTAGGGGCTAAAAAATTCCACTTGGCGACTCCACAATCCTGAACAGACCTTAAGACTCCACTGGGAAGAACCCTTATCATCATAATATCATTCAAACTTAGTTACAAGACTGTAGGATTCAATTTCAAACAGACTAGTTAACCTCTTAAAGATTGTCATACCTGGTTGAGCTTGTCTTGTTTATTTGGGTCTGAAAAACATAGCATAGTGGCTCGTAGAAAGATTCACACTAGAGCCCATCCTGATCCTAATCCTCCTGAAGTAGTTGATAACCCAGAAGGTATCCTTAAGAAGTCTCCTAGGATTAAATTATCAATTGTTTTCTAATCACCCTTGAGAGCTAATTCAGTCCCTGGAAATCTTTCAGCTCTACAACAATCTCATGTTGACTTAGTTAATCCATTTAGAACTAGGTCTCTTGGTGATTTAGATCGGTTAGATTCTGAGTCTTCACTATCATCTCCTGAAACGAGTGAACCTCTTGGTAGCAGAGAAACCACACCTCCTGATTTACATTTCCTTCACAACTTAGGTCTCTCTCATCCAAGATCAACTCAGCAGTCTATTCCTGGCCCATCCACTTTTGCTCACCCTACATCCACTGTTCAAACCACTACACCTCAGCCCACTTTTCCTGTTGTTAATCCTCTCCTGGTAAATCCACCCCAACCACATATCATGGTAGCGTGGTACGCTCCGTTAGTCCTTCCTATACTGCTAGTCAATCTTCCACAGGACTATCAGTCCAAGATTCCATTATATGATGCTAACAATGCTACTACTGCATCACAACATGTGGATAAGATGAATGACTACTTTGACAGAAACGAAATTGATGATGACTCTATCAAGCTTAGGTTATTTTCTCAGAGATTAGGGGGAGAAGCAAGAAAATGGTTCAAAGCCCTAGCCCCCCATAGTATTAATGATCTCCAAACCTTCCATCAAACATTCTTAAACAAATTGGAAGTAAAGAAGAATCCTCTCCAAGTCCTTTCTGACTACAAGAACCTCCATAGAAACACTGGGGAAAGTGTGCAAGCTTACTGCACTAGATTCAATAGTGTGTATAATGCACTTTCCCCAGAACTAAAACCTCCACAGGGCTCAGCTTTAAAAAAGGTTCTTGAAGGGTTTGACTCTGACATGACCTATCAGCTGAGAGAAATATATTTTGCAACTCTTGAAGATATGCAGAAAGGTGCTCTTTCTGTGGAAGTCAACTTAATGGAGAAGAGAGCAAGAATGAAAAATGAAAAGAGAGTGTCTTTTAGAGAGGAGAACACACCTTATACTTCCAACTCAAAGATGGAGAGAATGATGGAGGAGATGATGAAAGAGATGAGCATAATTAAGAGAGCACAAGCAAGTCAAAACCAAACTTCCCCTCAAAATAGAAACCAGAACCAAAACCAAAATTTTAGAAGAAACCAACCTCCAAATCGGCCTAGGGAAGATGATTAGCTGATCACTCCTCCCTTTCATCAAAACTATGTAAGTGAGGCTAAGGAAACAGATGAGATAACAGAGGAAGAAGATATCAACATGCTGGGGGTAGATAATGATGACTTTGGGATTCATTATGATAGAAAACAAGGCCTATACACACCTTATGATGAAAAAAGAGATGATGATGAAAATTATTATCAAGACATGGAAAATGTCATCATAGAGTCTCAAAGAGAATATGACCTTAGAAGAAAAACCAATCAAAAAACCCCCAACCCCAAAACCTCTGACAAATCTTCACAAAACAGCACTAAAACCAAGCCTAAAGTTGTCAAACAAAAGGACAAGGTCGTGGCTGTAAATTCTGATAATGATAAAGAGAAAGGCACTAAAAGCAATGAAAAACAAAGTGCGGACATTAGTAGTACTAACACTTCAGTTAGTACTCCCGTGAAAATAATTATGTCAAGTGTAAATAAAACAAATCAACAAGCTGATATTGCTGATAGAGTGACAGTTAATAAGGCTGAAACCAGCACTTCAAAGAACCAATTTCCTTTCAGCCTGGAGCAGGAAATTTCAAAAATCAAAATCTTTGTTCCCTTGACTGAGTTAGCTTCCCAACACGTATATAGAACCCAAATTTTGAAGGCTTTAAATATAGAAGAGAACAATGATACAGTCAATCTTAATGATGGCCAGCCAGAGCTTATTTTTAGTCCAAAGATTGAAGGTAGATACCAAGAGGGACCTGTTCCTCCCTTTTCTGTGAGTTTAAATGTTCATGACAAAATTTTGCACAACACTATGCACAATTCCGGGGCTTCTCATAATTTAATGCCAAAAGCTGTAATGCAGAGCCTTGAGTTAGAAATCACCAAACCATACAAAGACCTGTACTCCTTTAATTCCAGCAGAGTAAGATGTTTAGGATTAATCAAAGACCTTTGTGTTAACTTAACCCAAATTCCAGCCAAATGTTTAGTCATGGATATTGTTGTGGCTGATGTTCCCCCCAAATATAGAATGTTGTTATCAAGATCATGGGGGGCTAAGTTACAGGGAACTATGCAAATGGATATGACCTATGCGACTATCCCTGTTTTCAATCAGACCGGAAGACTTTACAGGGAGTCTCATATGCAATACATAGTTACAAGTCAAGACAGACCGCAAACCTTCCCTTTATACTCTGTAAACACATGCCTTGACTCATTTATCCTTTTTAATGATGAAACATTAGATGAACAAGACACTTTAACATGATTAACGACCGATAGGGAGGAAGAGGAACACAATGCAGAAAGGTTGAAACAGTTTGTTGCATTTGATGATATTAGCAAACTAAATAAAGATCTTAAACTACAGGTCATGTGTCCTTTTTTTTAAAACCTTGACACTCAAGAAAACGGTCCTATACTCAACGAAAAACCTGAAGAATCAAAACAAATACAACTAAGTGTTGAGTTTCCACGACAACCTGAAGGCACGTTAGTTGAAGAGGACAGTAACCAAGATGAAACTAAGAATAGTCCTCTGTGGAGTATGTACTTTGATGGATCATGCACTAGGACTGACGCTGGTACAGGTGTCTTGATTTCTAACACTGAAAATGAACACACAGAATGTATTTCCTGCAGATTAAACTTTCAGTGTTCCAATAAAATAGTGGAGTATGAATCCCTTCTCTTAGGCTTACATCGATTGAAGAGGTTAGGGGCCAGAAGAATTAATGTACACGGGGATTCAAAGTTATTTATTAGGTAGGTAAATGGGGAGTATAACACAAATCATCCCAGACACAGGGCCTACCGAAACAATGTCATGGACCTTTTGAAAACATTCGAGGAGTCCAAACTGATTTTTATCCCAAGAAAAATAAATATCGTGGCCCATAATTTAGCTTTTGCAGCTAGGAAATGCTTAACGCCATATAGCACCAAAGACTGCACAACTCAGATAAAATTTAGACCAGCTGTGCCTGGTAATGAGAAGTATTGGCAAGTGTTTGAAAATGACAAAAAATAGAATAATTCATGCAATTTAGAAATAAATTCAAACTAAACGGTTCGGACTCAAACTATGAAACAGATTGCAAGGAAGAAAATTTTCTTGATGAAGAAGAACCGTCTCCTAAACTTACTTATATAAACCTATTATCTAGCAAACTTTAAAATGAAACTTAAATAAATGCAGAGTTTGGAACATAAGAGTTAGAAACTCTGCACTCTAAAGATGAAAATTTGCCTAAGGGTCTGGCCCCTTTAGAAGAGTCGTTCAATTTTAACGATGTGGCGAATAAACCAAAACTGGAACCTGTAGAGACTGAAGTGGAAGAATGTAATATTGGTAGCAAACTTAAGCCAAAAATGATTAAATTGTCCAAGACTTTTCCAACTCACATTAAACTCAAATACATTGAGCTGCTTAAAGAGTTTTCTGATGTTTTTGAATGGAGTTACGAAGATCTTAAATCCTATGACACTGAAATTATACAACACAAAATTCTCCTCAAAGAAAACCAAAAACCATTCAAACAGAAACTACGTAGAATAAACCTTGTTCAGTTGCCTTTGGTTCAGAAGGAAATCATGAAAATGTATGATGTTGGTATTATTGTCCCTGTTAGATATTCTGAATGGGTATCTGATCTGGTGTCTGTTAGGAAGAAAACTGGAGAAATCAGGCTTTGTATAGACTTTAGAGACTTAAAAAAAGCTTCATTAAAGGAAAACTACCCTTTACCCAAGATGGATCATATTTTATAAAGGGTGGTGGGGTCTAAAAGAATTTCTTTGCTTGATGGCTATTTAGGGTACAACCAGATTTTAGTTCACCCCGCTGATCAATTAAAGACAACCTTTACTACACCATGGGGAACTTTCATGTATGTGAAGATTCCTTTTGGTCTAATGAATGCTGGAGCAACTTTTCAAAGAGCCATGGACATAGCATTCTCGGAGGAACTAGGCTTCTTCATCATTATCTATCTTGGTGATGTTACTGTGTTTTCAAAAACCGATGAAGAGCACTTAGAACATTTAAGAAAGGTTTTCGAGAAGTGCAGAAAGTTTGGGATATCTTTAAACCCTAAGAAGACACTTTTTGGTCTCCAAGAAGGTAAACTTCTTGGGCACATTATCTCAGAAGAGGGTATAAAGATAGATCCAAAGAGTATTGAGGCCATATTGCAAATATCTCATCCTCGAAACATCAAAGAGTTGCAGTCTTTCATCGGGAAGATTAACTTTTTGAGAAGGTTTATCCCCAACTTGGCTGAGCTCCTTAGGAATATCACAAACATGTTAAAAAAGGAGCAAGGGGTAAAATCGACCTTGGAAGTAAAAAATTCCTTTGAACTGGTGAAACAAGCGTTAACCAAAACACCGGTCCTTATAAGTCCTGATTTTTCAAAAGATTTTTATATTTTTTCATTTGCATCAAAACATACCATAGTTGCTATCCTTTTGCAGAAAAATCCATAAGGACAAGAGCAGCCTATTGCATTCTTTAGCAAGGCATTGAGGAATGCCCCTCTGAATTATAACATTATGGAGAAACAAGCTTTTTCTTTGGTTAAAGCTTTGAAAGACTTCAAAGTGTACATCCTTCACTCACACACCATTACCTTTGTCCCAAACTCAGTTGTTAAAGACATTCTAACACAGGACCCAGATGGTAAGAGAGCTAAGTGGATTGTTGTTATTCTTGAATATGATTTAGAGATAAAACCCACTAAACTCATCAAAGGCCAAGGTCTAGCTAGATTGATGGCTGAATCAAATTTTGAAGTTCTTGATATTAATGTGATCAATGCTTTGGATGACCAAAAAGAATTCTCAACTCCTATAGTTGAAGATCATTTTATGAATTCTCCTTGGTACACTGATATTATTTGTGTTTTGCTTAATTTGAATACACCTCCTGGTTTGACAAAAACAAAGGCAAGATTCTTAAAGTTAAAAGTTGTAAACTATTGCATTATAGATATATGTATTTATTGGAAAAATGCAAGTGGTGTATTGCTTAAATGTTTGCCTGAGTTTGATGTAGAGAAGGTTAAATACCAGTTCCATGAAGGAGAGTGTGGAGGTCATTTGTACTGGAAGACAACAACCAACAAAATTTTGAGGGTTGGTTTCTATTGGCCTACTCTTTTTCCTGATATACACAAGATGATCATTATCTATCATAGATGTCAACTTTTTGAAGGCAAAAGAAAATTGCTACCCCTGCCTCTACATCCAATCACTATTGAGGGCCCATTTCAACAGTGGGGACTTGACTTCATAGGAGAAATCCATCCCCCATCTTCTTCTCAGCATAGATGGATTCTCACTGCCACAGACTATTTCACTAAGTGGATAGAAGCCATACCTTGTAGGCAGGCCAATGATTTAGTTATTATAAAATTCATGGAGAATAACATTCTCTCCAGATTTGGTTGTCCTACCAAGTTCATCACTGATAATGCAGCAACATTTGGATCAAAGAAGATGGTTGAGTTCTGTCACAGATATCAGATAACATTGGGGCATTCCACAGCTTATTACCCCCAGGGTAATGGACTTGCAGAATCCTCAAACAAAATTTTAGTGAACATCATCAAGAAACTGTTGGAAGACAACAAAAGGTCTTGGCACACAAAGCTAGTTCATGCACTATGGGCTGACAGATTGACTTTGAATAAATCTATTGGTATGTCACCTTTCCAGCTTGTTTATGGTACTGATGAAATTTTTCCAAACAGCCTTGGTGTACCAGTAATGAAGTTGATTCAAGAGTTACAAATTGAATTAAATGATATGATCAGAAGAATAAACCAGACCATTCATCTTTAGCAAACCAGAGAGGAAGTGTATAACAAAGCATTGCAGAAACAAGACAGCATTAAAAAGTTGTTTGACAGAAGAACAAAGGCCTGCAATTTCAAGATTGGGGACAAAGTTTTAAAATGGGATTCAAGAAGGGAAGACAAGGGCAAGCATGGAAAATTTGACAACTTATGGCTTGGCCCTTACTCTATTCATTCATCTGCTGGTAACAATGCATTTTTCTTGCAGGAATTGAATGGATCAGAATTGTTTGGGGGTCCTGTCAATGGCAGGATGCTTAAGCATTACTTCTCTTGACCATGTTATGTTTTGAAGCCTTTTTTATCTTTTTTCATTGTAAATATCTCATCTACCATTGCATTCAAAGTTATAAAAATAAAAAATACAAAAATAAAGAAAAGAAGAAAAGAGGGCAAAATTGTGAAAACAAGAAAGGTATAGCCCCATACCAAAAAAGAGAGACAAATTCTGAAAGTGTGCAAGATTAAAATGCCACTCCTCAATAACACACTTCTAGTTAGTCAAATAGCCTAATCTTGACTAATTAGCTTTAAATTTTCTGCTGATAGGATAGTGAATTCGATTCGCCAAACTGCTTAATCTTGGCTTATCAGTAGATAGTTTAGCATAGAAATTAAAGGTTCAAACATATTCAAAATCTGAACCTAAGTTTCCAAGAGAGAGATGAATCAATCTTTTTTATTTTTCTTGAGTCAAAAAGAATAAAATCTAGTTCTAATCAGCTCAAAATCTGAACCAGAGAACAAGGAAGAAATAGCTCAAACAAGAGCCAAAACAGAGCTGTAAAAAGAGAAGGCTATGACGAGAAAATTTCAGATCTTAAGCCTTCCATTTTGATTTAATTTTCTGAAAAATAAATGTCTATGTGTGGTTTGTCTTTAATTCCATAGACCAGCCTCAAGTTAGACTGTTTAATCCTAACTTGAATGCTTTTAAATTTTTGTTGTAGAAGTTAGAGAATAAAATATGTTAGACTATTTAATCCTAACAGATTGATAGAATAGGTAGAGAATCATATGGAATCAACTATTTAATCTGGGTCCATGGAGAAATAAGGAGTAGAAATAGATTAGATTTCATGCTTTCAAAAGAATAAAATGTTGTCAAAAGAGTTTTCCAATCCAAGTGCACTCTAATGAAGAAAAAATGCTAGATCAGTAGGATTGGGTAGGTAGAAAGTTTGTATTGATGAAGGTCTATTGTTTTCATGGTTGCTAAAATGTTTTTAGAGAAGGTCATCCCAGCAATGGAAGGGCAGCCCAATGGATCAGGCACAGGTCAGCCTCCCAGCGAATGCAAGTCCGAAGTTCTTGATGCCTTCAAGAAGGCATCATCCCCAAGTGGAGCCACTGTTAGCCACCTATAATATTTGTTTTATCAAAAGGTGGCTAAGAATTTTTGAGCCTTCAAAGAACAAATTTTATTACTAAAAAGTGTTGGCTCTTGAATACTCCTGAAGACCTCATGCCTCTGTCCAAAATCTTCATTTCTGTTCCCTTTTTATACTCAGAAATTCTACTGATTTCATGAGAAGAAACTGCTACAAAATCATCATTTTCCCCTTCTCCCACTCAAAACTAACCTTCATTTGCTCCCTTTTCTCCACAAAAACTCCCTTGTTCTCATGATTTCTCTTCTTCCCTTCATGAAAATCACTTTTACAAAGCTAAAGACTCACTCTTTAACCTTACCGAAACCCCAAAACCCTTTGAAAACCATTGAAAATCATGAAAAAAAACCCATTTTTGTATTAAGGGTTTAAGTCCCTTTGGGCCAGGTCTCAACCACTTCCCCACCATATGCCCATGGTGCTAAGACCAAGCGCTAAACCTTCGGCATTTATCGCATCAGAGAAAATCCAAAGCGCGCAAGTCTTTTTGCTATGTTCGAAAGTTCCAATTGTGATTAGCCTTTGTATTTAAAAATCCCCGGTCGTAAGTTTCTCCATGTGACTCGCGGCCCCGCAGACGGGCACCTAGCCATACTATATATATCCAGCCTCGAAAATATTTAAAACCTTATGTTATTTTCAAAACTTTGGGTTTGTAATGATTTTCTAATTTTCCCTCGGTTCAAAGCCCCATTCAATCCCCACCGTCGATCTAATTTGCAGATCGACGGCGCGGAGTCCATTACCCCAGTGGTCCCCGCCATCCACTCACCACTCCAGAAACCGAGCGGTTTTCATCGCACCACTTCCTAGTGCGCGGTGGTTTCTTCCATTTCGCAACAATTCCATACGATGGCCGACATGTGTCCCGTGCACTATTTGAAAACCGCCCCCCATCACGCGTTAAACATCGGACGTGGACCCCGCGCGATATTGGCATCCACCATCCGATCTGGGGCAGGTCATCCAATGGCTATTGCTCACCAAAGATGCCCGACAGTTAACTAGGCTATGGCACAACATCCAATTAATTTCCATCGTCGATCTGATCTGCAAATCGACGGTTCATATTTCATCGCCCACTTTCGCCGCCCAGTCAACATTTTCCATTTTTGACTTTCCATTTTACACTCTCGACCATCGATCTCTGCACGATCGACGACCCTGATTCAAAATTTTCCTCCGCCTTCACTATGCCTTCTCCCAATCAAATCCTAACCATTGGATGATGCCATCCAACGACCACACTTTCCCCCACATGAACTCCGTGGAAATAAACCTATATACGCAGGATTTTCTAATAGTTTTTGTATTGTGGAGGGTTCCTATGGTTTTTTCTCCATAACTCAGGAAATTTCAAAAGCGAAGAGTGACGATCCTCCCGCCCCAAATTTAGCAAACAAAATCCTTCGCAGGATCGAGATTCACATTTTATCAGTGTTTCTTCAGGCATTGATGCCATATCGCCCCTGCGCAGCCTTGTACATCAACAAAAACCATGAATTGGGCGCAGTCAGAGAGTATGAGTGACAAAGACCAAAATCTATTAGAACAAAGGATTAAAAGACAAATTTTGTGGGGATCACGGCCAAGAACAATTATCAAAAGCCTAAATCCTCAATTAAAACACAGTTTAAAGAAAATCTCAAATTGTTTTACCAACCAGAAAGCTTCCACCGCCACAGCTGAGGCAAATTGATCCCTCTAGCTACCACGATTCCATCTGTGCCTCGAAGCATTCATATCCGAGGCCGAATTTATTGAATAGGATCAGATATTTTTCTCAAATGCAGCCAGAGAGTAAATTCTTCCAAAGAACTTAATGACAAACATTTGCAGAGTTACTTTGACATCACACAGAGCCTCACAAGTCAAAAACAGATCCCACCAAGCTAAAATCTTTATGTAAATCATTTAATACAGAGGAATACTATGTAATTTATTCATTGAGCCCCTCAAAGGCTAAGAAACCATTAAGTCTGTATTAATTGTAATTCGAGATATTTATCAGAACTCACCTCCTCATTCTTCTATATATACTTCTGCAGAAGATGAGTGAGGGGTTGGTTGCAGAACTTTGAAATACATATGAGCCTGAAACTTCTGACTGCATATAGCGTTCACTGGCCCTTGAAGCTCTGTTTGTGCTAGTTTAGTTAGGCTGGATAAGTGTATATGATTGATAAAGTAAAAGCATTGGACTTAAAGCTGTAACTGGTTTGGAGCATCAATACAAGCTGATTTATGGGATCCTGGTCTATATCGACAGTGATTTTTTTCTCATTGTAACTTGTTGTTTTGTTTCTGTTTTCACTGTGTTTCATTTTCTCTTATAAATAACATCATGCATAGAGTTAGGACCTACTGTATATCAGTACCCTTCTCTGACTGAAAATCTTTATCTGAATGTTTTCTTCCAATCTGTAATATTTGGGAATGATTTAATTCAGTTTAAGCATAGGAATGTTGGCGTTCCCTTGTCTCATTTTCTTAGCTGAATATTATTCTTGAAAGTTATGTTCAGTACTAGTTAAGTAAAGATGAACTATGGAAGATATGGTGTGCCCTGGTCCTAGTTTTATCCCCAAAAACTGTCTGAATGTTTCCCTTGGAATGTGTTAAAATATAGCTAGTTTAGGAGTACTTACCAGATCTTAGGCCATTCTTTGTTATCATTTATGTTTCCTCTGTTTCTTAAATATTTTTTGTTGAAAGTGTATCAAAGGCTGGCTAGTTTAAAATTACTTACCAGATCCTAGTTTTCTTTTATGTTCTTCTCAAGTGTTTGTCAAAGGCTAGCTAGTTTAAAAGTACTTACCAGATCCTGGGCTGCTCTTTGTTCTTCATATGTTTAAAATTCCCCTCTTGTTGTATCATTTCATTCCATAAATCAAACTTCAAAGAGACCCTTAGACATAGATGAATTGCCCCATGGATCACTCTTGCCTCTTGCTGTTCCGATTAAATCCTATTATGACTCCATAGCCCAATGGACTAAAACCTGCAATTATCTATCTTTCTGGCCAAAGCTTGTTCTATTTTCTTGCAACTTCTCACCTTTGAAACTCTCTGCACTTAGGACTTTCCACCTCAAACAGTTTTCATGCTCAACCATCCAAAAAACAAAAAAACCCTTGGCCTTCATAACTAGCCTAATATCTTTACCCCACACTTCAAAGACAAATCCATCTTTGCACTTATTTGAGAGATCCCTCTCCGGATTCAGGAGGGATAGATCCTAGAATCCCAAAGTTGGTTGAAATGATGTTGTTTCTGTGATTGGACTTTGCCAATCTTGTTGATTACAGATACCTAACACCGGGCTTCTAGAATTTACTTTCACCTTCAATTTACCTTTTACAGGGGCCCGCACCTTTAATGAAGAAAATGTGTGTTCAGTTACACAGTTTTTAGAGAAAAAGGGTGCGGTGCTGCAGGTAAGGCTAAGGAAAAGTGCAGTACAAGTGTTTTTATGATTTTTACAAGCTTTTCTCCAAATTCAGGACTTGGTTTAGGAACTTTAGGGTTGTAGACTTCTAAGGGAGAATTATATAGGTATTGATGAGCCCATATAAATAGTAAAATGTCATGGTGAGCAAGTAATGTGTAACAAATTTCCCCCTAAAGCGCGAAGTCTGAGATAATTTCGAAGAGTGAAGTGCTTTATCATTCTGAGGATTGGCTTGTGGAAGCACCATTTGAGACCCATAAAAAAATTCAAAGGAAAAAAAAAAAATATATATATATATATATATATTATCGTTGAGGTAGGCATTCCCATACTCAAATCAAAATTAACTAAAATATATTGGTATAGAAATGATTCTAATATTATATCAATAGTAGACACAGTATGGATGTAGCCATATGTTATTTATAGTCTACTGCATAATGAATATTAAAACTCCTCGCAGCCTGGATGGTGGAAACCAAATCCAGGGTCTTGATTTCCACTATCCGAACTAGTACGATTATGTCCATGCAATTGATTGTGTCGAAGTCAAACATGGTAGAAACCACTTGATTACCAGTCAATGATGTGAACTGCTAACAAGTGTGAGAGAAACCAACAATAATTAAAATGGCTCTCAAAGTACTCAGTACAATCCATGAAGTGTGAATAAATTATTTGAATTCGAACACTTCATGAAATCATTCGATCGAAGGTCAATGATGCAACCTATCGTCAAAGGTGAGAAACCTGCCATTAGGGCATGTAGATTCCAAGGTACTAATAAGATTCTAGATCAAATTCCTATATGATGAGCTATCGTCAATAGAAAGTGACCCGTTGTAGGCAAGCCCACGACATGAAACCATTAGATCAAGTTTTGTAGAAATATTTTGCAAGGAATGACTCAGGGATGGTCAACGCGAATGGAGACAAATGTTTTCAAATGAATGGCTTGTTTGAACTATCTCTTGAACACATAACGACACTGTAGATGGTTTGGTAACAATTGACCTACGCTAATACCCAGAAACCGGCTGAAGACTTTCAATATGGCTCGATTAACTGATAGGCAAAGGATTCTCCCAACCTAGGTGGAAGTGTGAAAAAACATTTTGTGTTCAAGAGTGGTATAATTATTTTAAACAAAGTTTAACAACTGCATCCATTTTCTCTCTTTTTCCCCCACCATTTCTAGCAAGTACCTCTTTATTTTTGACAAGCTTGAGAAGGATAAAATTTTCTTTTTGTGTAAGCTCATCCTTCGAATGAGTCCAACTTAGTATAAAATCGAACCCTAAGAAGGAGTGGTTCGTTCCTATTTGTAATCGACAGGTCCTTTATTGTTAAATTTTAACGAGTCTAGTATAGGAGAAACTTGGTTTTTTTCAGTTTTAGGGAGTCGGAAGAAAAACTTAAGAAAACTCCGTGGGTGTAATTTTTCGTAAATTTAGTCTCTCAAGCCCGAAAAAGGATAAAATAATACAGGAGAGAAATCTATTGACCATGATTAGTCAATGTATACCTTTTTCGTAAATAGTCCCTTTCAGTCCAGAAAATGGGTAAACTTATACTGAAGGGACAACCATTCATTTCCTTTAACGAGTTCGAATAGTCAAGTACTCGACAATATTTTCATGTTTAGAGAGTCTAAAAAGGGCTTAAAAGAGAAATCTAGGGTTTCACTTTTTTCCTGTAAGTTTTAGCGAGTTCGAAAAAGTGATAAAAATGTACTCATGGTTTTCGATTTTTCGTAAGTTTTAACGAGTTCGAAAAAGTGATAAAAATTGTACTCATATGGCCGAATTTCAATTTAATTTATGAGAAGGAAAAGATGGAAAGAACTCAACATTTTCATGTGTTTTATGAGAATGAAAGATAGCAAAATAATCTTGGGAATTTCATGAGTTTAACGAGTCTTAAAAATAATAACCAAAATTGAATCAAGATAGGTTTCATTTTTACAAAAGCTTGAAACATAGAAAAACTATGCTTCACATAGGTTTGTTTCATTTTTACACAATCTTGAAATAGAGAAAATTGTGCTTGAGAGTGGTTTCATTTTTACACAAGGTTGAAACGTAGGAAAACTATGCTTAAGAGTGGTTTCATTTTTACACAAGCTTGAAACATAGGAAAACTATGCTTAAGAGTGGTTTTATTTTTACACAAGCTTGAAACATAGGAAAATTGTGCTTGAGAATGGGTTTGTTTCATTTTTACACAAGCTTGAAACAAAGGAAAAATCATGCTTGAGATAAGTTTGAATTCCCCCCAAGCGTAACTTGCTAGAGCATATGCCCCCTAAACTTCATTGCATTCAACTAATTAAACTACTGGTTACTAATAGGTGGATGTAATGAAGGTTCATTTACGAGATCAGATGAAAGACTCGAATTGACTAGGAGAGGATTTGTTTAATTTTTTAATGAGGTTGACACAGGAAAAGAACCATCCACATGGTGACATGTTTCATTTTTTAACAAGGTTGACATAGTAAAAGAACCATCCTCATGGGAATCTCGTTTCATTTTTTAACAAGCTCGACACAAGAAAAGGAATTGTGCTTAAAAGGATCTGTTTCATTTTTAAATGAGGTTGACATAGGAAAAGAACCATCCTCAAGGTATTTGTTTCATTTTTTAACGAGGTTGGCACAGGAAAATAACTATCCTCAAAGTGATCTGTTTCATTTTTTAATGAGGTTGACACAGTGAAAGGAACTTTCCTCTTGGTATTTGTTTCATTTTTTAACGAGGTTGAAACAGGAGAAGAACTATCCTCTTGGAATCTATCAATCTATTCTCTACAATCTACCTATATAAATTACTAATTAATTTTTTAATGAGGTTGAAACAGGAAAAGAACTATCCTCATGGGTCTGTTTCAATTTTTAACGAGGTTGACACAGTAAAAGAATTATCCTCAGGGACACCTGTTTCATTTTTTAATGAGTTTGACACAATAAAAGAACCATCCTCATGGACACCTGTTTCATTTTTTAACGAGGTCGACAGAGTAAAAGAACCATCCGCATGAAAATGTTTCATTTTTAATGAGGTTGACACAGTAAAAGAACTCTCCTCAAGGATACCTGTTTCATTTTTTAACGAGGTTGACACAGGAAAAGAACCATCCTCATGAACATGTTTCATTTTTTAATGAGGTTGAAATAGTAAAAGAACTCTCCTCTGACCAACTGATTCATTTTTTAACGAGGTTGACATAGTAAAAGGAATTATCCTCATGACCCATCGATTCATTTTTTAACGAGGTTGACACATTAAAAGGAACTTTCCTCTTGACCCATTTATTCATTTTTTAATGAGGTTGACATAGTAAAAGTAACTTTTCTCTTGGTGACCTTATCATGGCTTCCAAGTTGAAGAAATACATGTCAAGGGACACTCCTCGATCATGGCTTCCAAAAGGTCTTCATCATATGGAAGAACAATTCTATGGAAGGAACACATGTCAAGGGACTCAAAAGGGATATGAACATCGCATTCAAATAATCCCATAGATTTTTCCATGTCAATTACTAGTTCTAAGTCAAAGGAAGTCGAGCAAACAGTGAAAGGCTCGCTTGCATCGGTAATTGAAAACATGGGACTGGTTGCCACATAATTAACCTGTGGCAGGGTAGATACCACTTCTGTAAAGGGAGATTTAGGGGTGTCGGATTATTGGTAGTCGAATCAAGACTAATGAGTAAAATCTGGTCTACATTCACAATGTTTCCATTGTGAGGGAAAGACATCATGCAAAAGAGTGTCGATATGACATCTTTCATTGCATAGACATAGTCTTGCCCAAGGTGCCTCGAACTACCATAAGATCCATACAGAAAGTCTTACCTTCCAAGGTAATAGGAAACTTAGGAAGGATCCATAAAGGTTCACTAATGGTTCTGTTAAAAGCTGACAGATTCTGCATAACATGCACAAGCTGAGGGGAACCCAAATCTTGCCAAGTAGTTGAGGATAAAATACTAACAGAAGCACCTTCATCTACCTGTGTGTAGCATACTTTCTTACCACAAGCCTTCACAATGATTTGGAAAGGGATGGAGGAAGGAATACGAGGTTCTATCAGTATATTCCAATCAAAGGAAAATACCTCAGTACTTGGAGGGGGTTTTGTAAGAACAGGTGAAATGCCCCCTGGCATAGAAGAATCTGATGTAACAAGAAGAACTTGAGCGGTATAAAGTTCACTCTCTACAGGGAGAATGGGATCGCCTGAATGTGAAATTGAGTCGACCACTTGATCAACTAATGGATCATCAACCTGAGTCATATCAGTTTTAGTCTCCAATGGAAGAGTGGGATTGACTGTACTTGGAATTAGATCAATCACTCTGTCAATTGACGGCAGGTTGGGAGAAAGTTGACTGTAACCGGTTGGAAGTTTTTGTTGTGGAACAGTAAGGTTTTCTAACAATTTTGTGGCTTCATCCATGTGAGGGAAAATGTGAGTTTGATGATTCCCTTTGCATAACTTACAAGGAAACCTAACTTTACCCTTTCCCCAGGAACCTGACTATCACTGGTTGATGGATCAACAGTAAGTTGATGGTATTTTTCTGACCATACTTCCAAGACCTTAGGAATACCAAGACAATTGATAAGGAAGTGGTCACCCTTACAAATATTGCAATGGAATTTGGGTTTACGATGCATGTTGGAGGTTTCCTCAACACTACTAACACTTACAACCATGGTTGACTGGTTGACTTCATTCTTATCTTGCTTCTTCTTCTTCTTCCCTTTCTTCTTATTCTTAGTCACCTGGTTACTAGCATCAAGACTTTTACCAAGTGAAGAGGAAGAAAGGGAGGAAGAAATATTGGGCGACGAAGGTAAAGGGTCAACATGAGGTTGGTGATGTTGAGATGGTGAACTCTGTTGAGGTGAAGCATCCGGTTGAGGTGGAACAATTGGAGTATTCAAGGCCAACGAAGTTGAAAATAACCATATCGGTAAACCTATTGTAAATCCAGGTAATGAAAATGTATCCATATAAAGAGTACTAACATCTCCAAAGCAAGGAAAAGTGCTAGGATTCTCATTAAGAGGGGTTCCTTGGTTGGTAAATTCTGGAACAGTTGTCATTAGATTCAACTTGAGTGAATTTTATTAACAATTCAAAAATAAAATTAGAAATTCACAATTCACACCTAACAATTAAAATTCACAATTCACACCTATGGTCTCTAAAAAGTAAAAACAAACAAATGAACACGCGCTAACAAATCTAGGAGTCAAACCACACATAAACAGTAGATTCCCGCACTAAAAACACTAGTTGGTGATGAAATCCAACATTGTAGAATTTTAATGCAGAAATGGCGGTTGGAACAGTTACCCTGACAAATTGCTTAATGAAACAGACCGGTGCAAGTTTCTCCACTTAAACCATCTCGAGTGAAGAGAACCCTTCAGAGAGTCCAAGTGAGTCTAGTCGACGTCTGCTCTAGGTATAGTGGGACCTTCCCTCCGCCATCGCCTTGGGAAAGAATCCTAAAGTATATAGCCACTAAGGTCACCAATGGGAACAAATATACCTGGGGAAATAGTCTATGATCCAACATACATGCAAGGGCAGAGTATCAAGCTCAATCCCCTTGAAGGCTCCTTGACATAATCCAAGGTTTACCTACAAGTGACCCCAGGCTCCTTGACAATGGTCTATCCGAGGTTTATCATTTTTAATATGTGCACATATTCTATCATTCCCAATGAGATAGGTATGATTACCTCACTGGTTCAGATATGATCTCGTGCTTCACTCCTTTATGAGGAGCTTCCCAGAGCATACATGCAACAATTGGAATTTTTCCTACCACAAGATGCTACTATTTGTTTAGTTTCTTTGGAAATTTAACTACAACCTATTCCAAAGCACTAATCCTGAGCTAGACTGGTGGAAAGAGCCCTAAAATGTAAAAATTACCAGATGAATTTTATTAAGCGTTGTGTTATTTGGGCTGTTTATTACTCAAAGGGTAAATGGATACAAAACCAATGGTGTTATGACCCTACCCAAAATTGAATGCAATAGAATATGATAATGTAATCTTTTCAATTCGATGAATCCTAACTAAAGTAAGGAGAGAGTTTCCATTCACTTCCAACAATGCAAAAATTGATCAATAAGAGAAAATATAACAAATTCTCTAAAGCACTAATTTCATAAAGAAAAACTAATGCTAATCAATTCCAAATTTTTTATTTTTATGTTTTAAAAAAAATCATAAAAACATGTAAATTCAAATCAAAGATACAAATCTAAATCTACGATTGATTTTTCAGAATGTAAACTATGCAGTTGTAATTTATGCACAAACCACTTGAAAAGTATGCAAATGTAATCTATGCACATTTTTCATTCATATTCTGAAAATGAGAATTCTAATAATGCAAATGTAATATGTGCAAGAGAATTTTCAAACACAAGATGATTCTAATGTAATCTAAAGAACCAATCAAGTGTAAGTAAAGAAAATTAACTTAACATCCAATTAACTTAACAGAGACTAATGAGATTGTAAGAGTTGTTGAAAGAAATTCGCACAAGGCTTTTTATAGTCAAAACAAGTTTGGGTAAATATAGAGAATCATGTAATCTGGTGCCAGAAAAGAGAATTTTTAGTTTTTCAATTTTTTTTCTTAAGTCCCCAGGTTTTAATACAAAAAGGTGTGGTACCGCACTATTTGTACATAAAAACTGCGGAGGTTACCGCACTGTTTTGAAAGAAAAAGTGTGGAGGCTAGAAAACATATAGAAAAAATAAAAATTCTAATCTTCTTTTCAGGGATTCTAATAGATAATTTACCCAACCCAGTGTAGACAATCAAAATAAGAAAAACTCTTTCAAAATTCAAACTCAAAAAATAAAAAATAAAACTAAGTTCAAGAAATCACCAGTGGAGTCACCATTTTGTTAGGCAGATAAATCGTTCTTGCAGACAAGAAGGATCTCCCTATTATCACAAGGATAGCTAGAAACAAACAGAACAAATGTAAACTACTTTCTCTAGATTATGTATGATTTAGAATTTACTATGATGAAGAAAGGACCTACCTGTGATCCAATGCTAGTTAAATTATTCTTTCTCGTTGCTCCAATAAGTCACCTCTTAAGACCTGAAAAAAAAGACGTGGAAGAGAATCAAAAGCACCTGCAACATAAACTAATTCAAAAATAAAAAATCTATCTTAATGTTCAAGGAATTTAAGAAATAAGTCATTCAAGTAAACACATAAACAACTTATTGAGAAAACAAGATCCATTTGTATTATATTTTAAATAAAAGGAGTCTTACAACCATGTTCTCCTTGATGTCGCACAGGTCCTTCTGGGGTCCGGAACAAGCGTTTTCCTTTGGTCTGACAAGCCCTTCCACTCTTTGAACCAGCCTAAATACGAGTGTGTAATCGTTCTCGCATGGATAATGGCTAGAAAAAAGAGTATGTTTCTTCAACAATTATCTTCTCTAATGTAGTATGAAGTACAAAGAAAGTAATTTTTTACATATCAGTATCTACCCTTGGGACTGAACCATGGCTTCAATTTATAGCAAAAGATAAGTGGTTTCAGTTCCAAAAAGGAAGGGATAATTTCTCTCATAAAGGGATTAAGCTCCAAATACCAAGGAATAGGCTCCTTTTATGAAGGGATGAATGTTCATGAATGGAGGGAGTGAGGCTTCGACTAGATAACACCTTCTAGAAGCCTCTAGCTAGGATAATATTCAACCAGCTAGGCTTCTAGAATTTACTTTCGCGTTCAATTTACCTTTTACAGGGGTCTGCACCTTTAATGAAGAAAATGTGTGGTCGGCTCCACCATTTTTAGAGCAAAAGGGTGCGCTGCCACAGGTAAGGCTAAGGAAAAGTGTGGTACAAGTGTTTTTATGATTTTTACAAGATTTTCTCTAAAGTCAAGACTTGGTTTAGGAACTTTTGGGTTGTAGACTTCTAAGGGAGCATTATATAGGTATTGATGAACCCATATAGACAGTAAAATGTCATGGTGATAAAATAATGTGTAACAGCATGGAGCAAAGAAACTTAGAAACACGATGAAAAATACTGAAATAGAGAGGCTCTAAAGCAAATAAACTTGAATCCCATTGATTCGAAGCCATGCAGAGAAAATAAAAATAAAATTGAACAGATACTGTAGCTTTTAGAGTCTCGGCCATGCAAACCCACTGAGGTTTTACAACCTTCATGTAAAATAATATAATGAATTGTGGAATTCCAATTATACAACAAAGGAAACATCTCTTCACAGATATTGTAACATACCAAAAGAATTGTTAAGATGACTGTGACATACATAGTTAGGAGAAAAACCACATACCAGATGATAGGTTGCGATCACAATGCTCCAACCTTCTCCCACGCAGTGTTTACTCCTCCTTCCTCTGAATTCTGCCGGAAAACGATACTGCCCTTTTCTTCACCTTCCTTCATAAACCCCTTAATGCACCAGTGTTGTTTCCCATATTGTTCTGATAGGGTTAGTTGGCCTCCACCATATACGTCGCCAGTCATTATATCATGTGAGTGATGGTACCTCCCCTCCAATCGCCTGTCGTCAACTATCCTCGAGTGTCCTTGTAGTACACGTAGTCACATGACACCTCACACCTCCCATCTCCCATGTGGCACCCCAATCAGGGATCCCAAGAAATCTCAATGTCTCTATCAACGATTTTCTGAAGAGGCTATAGTTCTCCCTCACAAGCCATACCTTCTTGATTGATATCCAAATTTCATCCTGCATGAGTGCATCCCAAATTTTCCAAGTAGTCGGCTGCTTCATTCCCTGCTCTGCAAACATGTGATGGAATGCGGTAACCTATGTCAGAGATGATCATGCTGATTTCATGGATTAGGCGTGTCATTCTATAGCTTTGGATAATTTTCTCCCATCGTATCCCCTGTTGCATCTTCTATAGAGCTGTTGTCACCATAGCAGAATCCACTTCTACTATGGTTCTATGGTATATTTCTCTTACTGTTATTTTCAACACTTGTTTGAATACCATTAGTTCTGCTTCATTGTTCGTGGAAACCCTAGGTCCATCACATATATCCTACATACAGAACCCTGTGAATTCTAGAATATACCAGCTGCCTAACCTGGGTTGCCTTTAGAGGCCCCATAATATTTAAGTTTCAGTAACTCTTACCATGGAACCTTAAACTTGTCTCGTGGGTTTCTCCCTAGTTGTTTTTGTTTCCATGGTGACTATATAGGAGCCTCATTTTCATTTCTTTTCCAGTCTTCTTCATCCTATTTCGCAGCTAGGATGGTCTCTCTAATATTATCAAGGATCAGTTGCCATATTTCCTCTTTCTGCCTGTACTCATCTCTAAATATTTTTTGGTTCCTTTCTTTCCTAATGGACTATAGAATAAACCCCATAGATAGCGTCCAAGCTTTGTTAAGTAATTCACTAGAATATTCCCTTTTTCTCCAAGTTTCAATAGTATGTCTGATGCTTGTATTGTCTCTATCAGTTTGTTGGAAAATGGTGGAGATGTTCAGCCAGAGAGCTTCAACCAAATCACAAGTATTAAACAAGTGTTCAATACTCTCGTCATGATTCTTACACATTATGATAATGATCGACCATGCATCCCTTTTTTCTGCAACTGATCCCAGGTAAGGATTTTACTGCAACTAACAAGCCAAAAAAAATGTTCAATTTTAGGCCAATGTTTAGCTGTCTAGATTTTTTTCCAGAGAGGAACTATTATATTATGTAAATTATTTAATTTTATGTAATAGCCCTCTTGTATTGTGAACATTCCTTTAGTACGATATCCCCATCTCAAAATATCTTCTCTAGTTGCCACTATCAATTTTTTGGTTTTTAGTTCTTTTTCGTAATTATCCCATTGATGGGTTTCACGGAAATTTGGAAAATGTGCCTTTAATTTCCACTATCTCCATTGCATCTCAGTCTCCCGACTCTAGAAATTTTCTATAAACCTTATGTTTGGCCGACTGGTGAAGAGGAATATTTATCCTATGTCTAATCGACTGAACAATTTTTCTTGTTGATGCCAGGAATCCTCCCAGATTATGGTTGTATTGCCTCCTCTGATTTCCTAGAAAATATGCTCCTAAATGAGATCTATGTTTAAGGCTGCCAATTTCCAAACGTTGGAACCTTTCGAAGTTGTTTGAACCTTTCATTTTCCTGCAATAGTGTGAGGGATTTCATATTTCCTTTCCCAAATAATTTTCCATAAATCCCCATCCCCTTGAAGCCATCTCCACCAAATTTTAGCTCCCATCACCTCGTTCAGCACATATGGATATATTAATCCCAACCCTCTTGTTCTCTTAATATTGGTAAGCTTATCCAATGAAATAAGAGCCCACTTATGTATTTGTTGAGAACCCTTCCACATAAATTTTTGGAATATCTTGACCATATTAGTACAACTGGTTTTAGGGGCTTCCAGCCTAGACAACTGAAAAAAATTGGAATAGATTGTAATACTAATCGTAACAATACTACCCAATTAGTAGCATTGAGGACCCTGAAAGCCCAATTTTGGAGCTAGCCCTGTATACAATTAAGGAGATATTTCCAGCCCGAAACTCTAAGGGAATTAAGGCTGGGTGAAATTCCTAAATACTTCATGGGAAGGGATCCTAAATTAAATCCCATAGTTCGAGATAGGAAGCGTTGAGATAATAGATTAGTATTCAAAAAGTAGACATTTTATTTTTCATTGTTAATGATAGTTCCAAAGGATTCCATGAAATCTTTGAGAACATATAAGATGGCCTTAGATTCTTTCAAAGTAGATTGACAAAAGAGCATAATGTCATCAACAAACTGCTGGTGAGAAAGGGTTAGATTTGGTCCCCAAAGGTTCAAACCCTTCAACTGACCTCCAATAATCTTATTTTTAATAATACGACCAAGGCCTTCAGTTGAAATGATAAAGAGAAAAGGAGATAGCGGGTCTCCTTGTCAAAGCTCTCGTGTAACATTGAAAGGATTGGAATTAACACAATTGAGCAAGGTGGAAAAGTTAGGGGAAGAGATGAAGTACATTATCCAGAGAATCCATCTTCTATCAAAGCCAGAGGCCTGAAGTACATATTTAAGATAATTCTATCTTAGACGATCATAACCTTTAGATAGATCAAGTTTTATCAACATACCTTTTGCTTTAAGGGTGCGAAGAGAGTGTATTACTTCCTCCTCCATGACTATACCATCCAAGGTTTGTCTACCTTTCACAAAACCTGTATGTTCAGGTGAAATAAGGGCTGTGAGGGTAGGTTTCAACCTATTTACCATGATAGTAGATAAGATCTTTTAAATGACATTACATAAGGCAATAGACCTAAATCCTGCCGGAAAATTTTAATTTTCCTGCTTAGGGATTAAGGAGATAAGGGTGGAGTTTAGAGCTGGATAGACTTGTCATGAACAAAGAGACTCCTTAGCTAATTCCCATATGTATTTTCCCATAAAATCCCAAGCAACCTAGTAGAATTCTGCAGTGAAACCATCTAGGCCAGGGGCTTTGTTTTTTTCCATATTTTTAACTACTTCTTCAACCTCTTATAATGTTATTTCCTTGAGCAGAGCCAAATTTTATTCCCTTCTCATAATTGTAGGTATGCTTCGAGTGATGCACTCAATATCTTATGATATATTATGATCAGGTTCTCTTAGTATATCACTGAAATGATTCACTAATAGAATTTTCATCTCGTTATGTTGGATAATTCGATTTCCTGCTGGGTCCTTTAGGGAGAATATCCGATTATGATGTCTTCACTGAATCACTTCCTTGTGAAAGAAATTTTTATTTTTATCCTTTTCTTTTAGCCATTGAACACATGATTTTTTCTTACATAAGATTTCCTCTTGCTTCCAGCTTTCTTCTAGTTTTCTTAGAAGGTTTCCTTCTTCTAGGACCATATTCTCAGTGCTTCCATTTGAAATAATTTTTTGTTGCACCCACTTCATTTCTCCCTGCAGCCTTTCCTTATCCTTCTGAATGTTTCCAAACTCAATTTATTCCATTTTTTGATCACCAATTTCAATTTTTTCAGTCGAAGTTGAAAAGAGTGCATCTTGTTACAACCCTGTACTTGACTTACTTCCCACAACCCTTTACCTTTTTCCAAGAAGTTAGGGTCCCACATCAAAAAGGCTTCAAATCAAAATGGACATTTTTTACGACATTATTCCATGTCAATTTCCATACTTATTGGCCAATGATCTGACCCTAAAGTGGGGAGGATAGCTTCTTTATAGAAAACATCAGTGCTCACAAGAGCTTCTGAGGCTAGGAATATGTCCAATATTGAGGCCACCTAATGAGAAAATCCTCTTATATTATTCCAAGTGTACTTAACATTCACTGTGGGGATATCCACTACCCTTAAGTCTGTGATCAGATCTCTAAAGAGTTATATTTTTGAGTCCTCTCTCCTTATACCTCCTTTCTTTTCTATAAAATTCACAATCATATTAAAATCCCCTCCTAGCATCCAATATTTCTCGGTATGCATATTAATAAGCATTCTTATACTATTCATAAATGCCTCTCTTTCTCCAGGAATATGAGGCCTATAGACAGATGAAAATAGGATTATTTCTTTCGTTCCAATTTTCCTGAAATGTCCTGTAAGAATTTGTGGTATCCCAATCCAATATTTTGTAATAATCTCTATAGGATTCCATAAAATGGCAATCCCCCCAGCACTGCCTCGCGAGTCTATCGCCATTAATTCATAATGATTTTTGGATAATTTAGGGATGTTTTATAATTTTTTACTAGAGACTTTAATTTCCTGTATCAGCATCACTTGAGGCTTTTCTATTCTTAATATGTCTTTTAGGTACCTTTGTTTTCCTTTTCTATTTAAGCCTCTTATATTCCAGGAGATCAATTTCAATTATGAACTTTTTGAAGTTGTTTGAATATCATTGTTAACGATATTACCTTTCCTGAGTTAACTAACATTTCACCTACCATTTGGATTGATTCTTGTAGGTTCTTATGGCCTTTATTTTTTCCTCCTTTAGCTTAGGTGTTGTGGTCCTGAGAGGAAGTATTTTCCACAAATATTTTTTTTTTTTGAGATTGGTATGTCAAGTATTGTTCAAATTTTTCCTTATACAACTTCTTCTAATAATTCATGATGAAGCGATCATCAAAATTCCTCCATTCTTGCAGAACATGTTTTAAAATGACTTCCTCTGTACTTAAATCTTCCTTGTTCGGTTCTATCTCCATTGGTGATTGTTCCACGGGCTTCCCATAATATTTTGTGTCTTTTGATTCCTGTGTTCCCTTCCATTTCACCTTTAGGGTTTTTTGAGGTACCATTCCATGTCCTTCTTCATGACTTTGTTCTCCCTCCAAATTTTCCCCTAGTTCCTGTGGAATCTCATATCAATTTTGCGTGCTTTTCTATTTTGAGTTATTTTTTTGGCTTGCATGTGGCTTATTACTTTTCTTTTTACTTGTAACAGTTTTGAAATTGTATTCTTTTTCAGGTGACCCTTGAGTTTCTTCTAGTGGCTTCCCTTACATCTGTTCAGGATTATTCAATGGACAAGTTTTGTAAATATGGCCATATTCATCGCATCTATGACAACAGAATGGCATATGTTCATAATAAAGAAGTTGGTGCCAAATTTTACCCTCATATTCAAGTTCTATTGATTTCGGAAGCAGTTTAGATATATTCATAAACACACATATGCGGGCAAAAGAAGTATACCAACCTTGATGCATTGTTTCAACAATTTTGACAAAGCTACCTAGAGAGTTCCTAGTGCCTTCCAAAATTTCAGGGTCCCAGAAGTCCATCAGAAGCGCGAATAACTGAACCCAGACTGGTGCAGCCAAAAAGAGTTCTTGATCATGGTTAGATCATTCTTCTCACTGCCGCAAAAATGACCCTGCATTGTAATAGAATGAAGGGCCTCCTTCAAAGATACCTTCTTTGTTAAGAAGATTGGTAAATATGACTGTAAAGAACCCTTCAAGGCCAAATTTCAAGTCTATATGACCCTTGGGTTTCCATTTTGCATGTATCCATTTGAGTAGCTCTTTCTCTGTTGGCCAAATTCCTGTGAATTTACATATTAATGCATGGTATTTCATATAACTCCTGTATTCATCCAATTTATTTGCAGGGATACTAAATCTAGGTTTTTTCAAAGCTCGTAGCATACATTTCCCTCTTATTTTCGCTTGTCATTCTGCTCCTAGTATCGGGCCTACATTTGGGGTAGACCCCCCTTGGGGCCCTACATGTTTGCTGCTTTTCTCCCTTATTGTAACATTTCGGTAGGAGGGGATCTCTCCCCCTGAAGAAGTCGTCATATAATCTCTCAAAGGTAGCCGCTATCAAATTCACCTACCTCTAAATCCCCCTGTTAGGTTTCAACATTGTTTGAACCCTACCATTCCCCGAACCCTAAGCGTTCTCTCCCGTTCTCTCCTGATGAAACCACAAAAAAGGAAAAATACGGTTACCTTAGAAATATTATTATGATGTTCAATACCACAAACTTAGATGAGGTTTTTGTTCAAGCTGCACATTTAGAAGCAAGAGGGAAACATAGTGCAGATGAGAAAATCGATAGTTTCCTTGAGTATGAGGGTAAAGGAAAGGGAAATTTTAATGAAAGTGGAAATAGAAATAGCTCTATCAAAAGAGAGAAAGAGAAACTCACATGTAATTGTTCGAATAATTTCCATGATGAAGACCATTTTTGGCAACTTCATCCAGAGTTGAAGCAAAAAAAAACTGAAGAATAAAGGGAAAAATTATTGCAATAATTGAACGTGCTTAGGTTGAGATTCAGGAGATGAAACCATACAACAATGGGTTTGAAAGGTAAGAACATAGCAAGCACTATTTCTTCAAGTTGTTCGAATGTAACTCAAGATGAAGATACAATAATTAAACTCTTTCATATTAGAGTGGTTTATAAACATACCAAGATAGACACATTGTTTGATAGTGGTTCTCAAGCTAATTTGATTTTCAAAGACTTAGTTAAGGAGTAAACCTTGAAATTTTTATACATCCAAGACCTTCTCTTTTAGGGTGGATTTTCAAGAATGAAAACTTTCAGGTAACAAGGAAGTGCATTCTAAGGTTTGTAATCAATTCAAACTTTCTTGACGAAGTTGAACTTTATGTAGTACAACTTGAGATTTCAATTATTGTTTTGGGAAGTCCTTATATTTATGATAGGAAGTTTTTCTCTTATACATGCAAGAGACTAGTGAATGCAAGTCAAAATTTGACTTTGTTAATGATCAAACATAGCGATGTTTTGAATGAGAGCTTTCAAAAATATGCATCGAATGAACAAGTTGATTTCATTGAATTTTCTTATTATTGTAATGAGATGTTTTAGGACTCTAACAGGTTACCTTTGAAAGGAGGTAAATAAGATGTGAAATATTTGCAGTAGTCAACATCAGTGTTGAGTAGTGTTGGAAACAACATGTCGGTGCAAGAGAAATCAAAGGTCAAAGAGAAAGCATTGAAGCAAATTCACAAAGAAGGCATAGGTTTCACAAGTGCTTATTTTTGGTTTCCAAAGGGTACATGGAAATGGAAAAAATACTTGGTCAAAATTCGATTCAAGTACAAAGAAAGACAAGCTAAGAATCTCCATGACGACAATGTTCAAGTTGATACAATTTTTAAGTTTCCTTTGATTAATGACTGAGGTGGGAACAAGTTTGGTTTTACAAGGACAAATTATTTTTATGAAAATTCAGGGAAATTGCAGCATGATGGTGTCTACCACAATAAGAGAGGGTCTCAAGAGTCAAGGAAAAAGCTTAGTTTTTGTGAAAAGCTCAAGTTGATTCAAATGGGAAAATTTCAATGGATTGAGGCTGGAAGGGTTAGGGAACTATATCGTCATCCACATGTTCAGTAATCAAAGAGATTTTTGGGTCCAAAACGCTTCTAGTAGGGAGGAATGATTAGTTTCCCAATGTTAAGCTAAAAAATGGAAGTGTTTAGAATCGATCGAAACCTAAATGACAATGAATCTAGCACAATTTGTTTCATCGAAAACTGACTTCATATGAGGAAGATAGAGCCTGTTGTTCATTTTCCTAAACGTTTAAAAATTTTACAAAAAGGAAAAAATGGTGACATGGAAGCCTAGTCATAAAAAAAAAACATATTCTGGCAATATTCCTTTAGTTTTCCCAATCACACTGTGACAACTGTCACTACACGATTCACTGAAAAGTTGGGAATGTGAAATTTTTTTTATCTCCTAAGGTCGAAACCATTTTATATGGAGGTGATTTTTTTTTTATTATATGGTCAGAAATAGTCCAGCCAGAGGTGGACACGTGGTGCAACTAGGGGTCACCACATTCCCCCTCTGGTGGACCAAGGTATGGCAGAATTTTTTATTAAGTACAAGGTTTAAATCATATGATATTTGTGGATAAAAAATTATATTGGTGGAAGGGTGGAGGTCGGGGCTTGACCCCTCGACCTCTCCCACACAACACTCCCACGATACCACTATACCACAATTTTGGATCTTAATGCTATATGCTATCGACTTACATTTGTTTCAACATGGTTTGACCATTGGGTAGAGGAGCCCTCACAATGTGACCTTTATGCTATGACCAGGAGAGAATACTTATAGTTTGGAACATTTTAAAGTTTAAACGTGTTTTATTAACCCTTAAATAATGTTTAAATAATGCTAATCATTTTTATAATGTGTATTAGCACATTTAAATCTCATAATTAACCCACTCTTAATTCAACAGCCAGTTTGGCAGAGCCTGCCATTTTCGGTGGGACTCAAAAATTAGCGGCACTAACTAGAGTTTCTCCAGTTTTAGTGGGGTTTCCTAGGCCAAAATTGATTAGGCCATAACTTTTGCAAAATTCGACCAAATTGGGCTCAGAAAGAGACTATCCTATTAGATTTGGACATTTTGAGCATGTTGGAGCAGGTTTCAAGAGTAGTAGATGATTGTAAATATCACATTTTTCCATTTTGAGCTAATATAGAGGCCCAAGCCATGGATGCTGGACCAAGGAGATGTAGCCCAGGAAGGGTGAACTCCTTCATCAAAAAACTGTGTTAATGGATCATTTTGATGGTTTGTTGTACATTTTATTATTGTTGTTCAAAATTATTTTTTTAATGTTATTATGCTCATGAATTTAACATAAAACTCAATATATTTACTGGTTTAACACTCACAAACACATCAATAAACCTATGCACATGAAGCAAATGATCAAAGATTTATTTATAATTATGAATATGAAATTAGCACCGCAAAACTAACATTCAAATTTAGATCAAAGCCTAAGTCTACTTCGGCCACTACACCTTTCATTCCTGAAAATGATTCCAAAAATCCTAGTAAAACCTCTGAGGTTAACACTATTTAGTCTGTTGCATCAGATAAATCCTCAATAGGTAAGAAGATGGGGAAAGGAAAAGCCAAAGTTGATACCCCTAAATATGATTCCTCTAAGTTGTTTGTTGACAATGCATCCAAGCGTAACCCCAAATATACTTGTCTCATTGTGACAAAGATCATTACACCAAGGATTTTCCTCGTTGTGTTGAGGTTAGTCATGTTCTAAAAGGCACATCAGCAACTTCGGTTGTTTTGAAAGAACCCTTTCCATCTCAAAAAACACAAATCTTAGATCAGCCTCAAATGTTTGCATCTAGAAGCTTTCATGTTTTCATGCATGGTACATAACCCATTTCTATTGCTACACATTCAAAATAATATCTGAATCCTACTAAATATGTTGTGGAAAATGATGCCTCTGGCACGCCTTCTTCTTCCACTCCACCAAGTTCTGGTTTTATTCATATGACCGACCTAGTAATTATTCCATTATCCAAGTACCTCCTAAAGGTGTTCTCCAGAAATACTCATATAATTCGAATGTGCGAGTTGCACAACATTATAATATTGTCGAAGATTTAGGTAAAATGCCTTCGGTGATGTCAGATTTGGAAGTTGTTCAATATTGTCCATCAAAAAGGAAGGAATTACTATCCACTATCGGAGGAATTGATCCTTCAGATTCTAATTTAATTTATTTTGATCTTGAAAATCATGCTCCTCATCTCCTATCACAACTGGTTTTCTTATACAAGTTGTCGTGATGGTTAAAACTATTCATCGGACTATTATTGATGAAGGTGCTTCCACCTACATCATGTCTATTACATGTTGGAAATCCCTCGACTCTCCTCCTCTCAATCAGCCCCCTAATATGTTGGAAGTGTGGAAATTTTAAATAACTGATATATTATTTACCGAGATTCTCCTGATCACACACTATTTTAGCTTCATGCACAATACAGAATCTCTCACATGAGTTCTAACTGAAGTCTCCATGCAATAGCTCCACTTAACCCCTAGGAATAGCGTAATTCCTTGTGTCAGCTCCTGTGCCACATCTGTGCACTTAACTGAAGTGCTCCAAGAGAATAAGATAATGTTTATAGTCCAAATATTATTAAGAAATAATAATATTCGACATATCTATTTTTAGACTCGCATTCTAAAAATAGATTCCGCCCAATATGTCTAAAAATAGAAGTCCATCTATTTTTTCCAACTTGACCAACCATCCACAAATAGCATCCTGCAACTCATAGAATATGATCGACATGTCTAAAAATAGACTTGCGCCAAAAATAGCCTACGGGCCACTTAGTGAAGGCTACTCTTTTCACTAAGCTCATCATCTTGTTGCAATCTCACACTCCCCTCTCAACAAGATATGGATTATCCGCCACCCCGATCCCCGCTTCCGTGGTATTCGAATTTTCTCCTGGTGAGCGCCTTTGTCAAGATATCATCATCCTGATTGTTGGCAATATGATGCAGAGTGTTGACCTTGATGGCAACCCACTTGATAGAGTGTTTTCCTTGAATGGCAACCCACTTGATGAAGATGATGGAAACCTACTTGACGAACTTGTTAAATGATGTAAATCTGATGTATCTACAGAAGGTACAGAAGGTAATGAAGAAAAGAATTCAATATGTGCTAGATCTATGATGAAAAGAGTATGTCTCAAGGAATACGTGGTTTTGTCTAGGAGAAGTCACGTATGCACACGGGTAATAACGTGCCAAGTCGCGTATGGGAAAAAGCACTCATAAAGTGCAAAACCAGGGGTAACCACCACGGTATTGACCCATTGTATTGGGTAATGATTCATCTAAATGACCCCGTCCAGGAATACCATCGGAAGTAATGTGGTTTTGGATCATGGTATTGAAAAAGGGTAAACCTATATAAAGAGAAGAAATTCATCAGCAAATCATGAGTGTGGGTTCAAGATGTCTGAGCTTGAATGAATACTTCTCTCTGAAGTATATCTGAATGGAAAGGGTTACAGTTGAATGATAGATCTGAATGCATGAAGCACCTATGAAGAAAATGATGAAGAAGGGAATCTAGATCTGAAATGTATTTGTATTTGCTACATCTGTTTATGTAATGATTAGATATGAGATGAGGCGAACATCTGTCTGACGTAAAGGGTAAAATCTGTGTGATGTGTCTGTTCTGAAGAATTGCAATGACCTAAAAATTTGAAGAACCATACGCTAGTTTGACGAAGAATAAGCGCGTATATACGCGGCTTAGCTGAAGAGAAAGTGTGTATGCGCAGTGGAATTAGCTCTGTAATATGCACAGAAGTATACGCGGGTTTGTATGGTAGAAGGCGCGTATATACGCGGGATCAGTAATAGGAAAGCGCGTATGCAAACTAGGGTTTGATGAAGCATGGGGTTGGATCCAGTGTGAAAATTTATGAAACATGGTCCATAGAGGTGCTGAGGGTTGTAGACTTCAGACAGGGGGTTGTAGCTCCCTTCCAGGTGAGGCTGGTAAACGAGATCAAGGGGTCGTAGCTCCTCTGTGAGAGGCCGGCAAACGAGGTGAGCAGGGGGTCGTAGCTCCCTTCCAGGAGAGGCTGGTAAACGAGCGCAGGTGGGTGCCTGCGTGCTGGTAGGAGGCTGCGCCAGCACATGTGTTGTAAGATGTTTTCTCTATAATAAAATTTTGAAGGCTGAGCAACTGTAGCAGTGGTTTTCTCCCGACTTGGGTTTCCACCTAAAATCCTGGTGTTCATGTGTGATGCTTATGTGTGATGGTTTATTCTGTTCTCACTGCACATGTTTACTGTTTATTGAACATCTAATGAATAAATGATAGAATGATATAAGTGAAGAATTAATGGCATAATTAGATCTCTGTGGATACGCGAGTTTTATGAAGGATATCCACGTGTATACGCTAGTTGGCTTCAGGAAAGTAGTGTATGGGTTTTAGAGAGTGAAAAAGTAAAAATTTTGATAAAGTCCTAAATACTGATTCACCCCCCCCCTCCTCAGTATTTTTCCCAACAATTGGTATCAAAGCAGGTCTTTCTGCAGAAGCTTGATCGCTTGAAGGAGATCCGTCGCAATGGGAAGTCATGAAGGAGTAATGTCTCTAAAGCCACCTCTATTTAATGGAAGCAATCTAATATTCTGGAAGGTACGAACAAAAGCATATCTGCAAAGTCTTGGTGCAGAAGTATGGGCAATCGTGGAAGAGGGCTATCAATATCCGGCAAGTATTCCTACTAATGCGGCTGAAAGAAAGAAGTATGAAATCAATGCCAAAGCAGTGAATGCCTTATTAGGAAGCATGTCTGAACCAGAATTTGCTAAAGTGATGTAGCTAAATTCAGCAAAAGAAATATGGGACAAAATCATTCTGAACTATGAAGGAGATACAAAGGTAAAAAATGCAAAACTCCAAACTCTCAGAAATGAATATGAAAATTTAAGGATGCATAGTGATGAAAGTATTGCCAGTTTATTCTTACGTGTAGATGAGATTGTAAATAGAATGAGAAATTTGGGTGAAACCATGGCCGATACTACTCTCGTGGAAAAAGTCTTAAGATCTTTGACTTCAAAATTTGACTCTAAAGTTTCAGCTATTGAAGAAAGGCAAGATCTACAAACTCTTACTGTTGTTCAATTACATGGTATCCTGACTGCCTTTGAAATGAGACAAGGAAGTCCTTCTCAAATCAAAGAAGCTACTTTTAAGGTATATGCAAGAGGAAAAGAAAAGGAAGTTGTCACAGAATCCAGCTATATATCCGAAGAAGAAGAAGCAAATTTTGTGAGAAAGCTCCAACTAGGTACTGGAAGATTCAAAGGTAAGCTTCCCTTCAAATGTTTTGAGTGTGGAAAAGTTGGTCACTATGCTGCTAAATGTCCTTATAAAGAAACATCTACTAAAGGAAACGAAGTAGCAAGAAGGAATAAGAACCGATCTAGCAAGCGCAAAAAGTTACTATATTATCTAGAATCTGATGGGTTATCTGATAGTGAGGAAGAATGTGAACAAGATATTAAACTGCTCATGGCAAAAGATCTAGAGAAGAAAAGGATACTTTTGTGGATGCTCTAGAAGAAAATGATTTTCTTGAAGAAAACAATCAACTCAAAGTAAGCCTAGAAGAAAGGAACATAATCATAGAGACTCTTGAAAGTCAGCTTGAAGCAAAGGAAAAACGCATTGAGGAATTGGAGTGTGAAGTAGTAAGCCTAAGGAAAGATAATGAGAAAGTAAAAACTCTCAATCTTAGATTTGCTAAAGGTTCAGAAACCTTAGATGAGATTATCAAGATACAACGGTCTCCTTTTATAAAAACAGGTCTTGGATATACTGGGGAATCTTCCCAGACTTTAGCACCAAATTACCTGAAAGCAGCCACAGCTGGGTCACTACATTCAGCCACTCAGCAAGGGAACAAAGGATCTTTCCAGGTAAAGCATGATCATCTCAATTCAAGGAACACTAATATGGAGATCTTTCAAAGAAGCTACAACCAACAGGTAAATTCAAATAGAAGATTTCATGATCGTAGAAATTTCTACTTTAATGGACAATGTTTCTCATGTCACAATTTTGGTCATAAAGTTGTTCAATGTGTTGCATATAAAACCATCATGACAAGAGAAGCAAGAAAGAAAAGGATGAATATTGAACTTTGGGGAGGAAATTAATTACATAACAAATTTTTCTTCGCAAAAACGAAGTTGAATGTACTTATTGCAATAACTTTGGCCATGAAGAATCTGAATGCAGGAACAAGATCCAGCCTAAAGAACACGTTCCCTCAAGCTCCAAAGTGTGGAAGAAGAAAGAACCGCCGGTTGAAAATTGTGGGATAGCATTATTTGCAGAAGGTGAAGAAAATCAATGGTACATCGATAGTGGGTGCTCAAGACACATGACATGTGACAAAAGCAAACTTCATACTTATAATGCTCTAGAAAAGGAAAAGAAAGTTACATTTGGAAATGATACTCCTGCTGTAATTAAAGGAAAAGGGTCAGTATTTCTAAAAGAAAAGGTGAAGGCTAAAGATGTCATGTATGTGGATGGATTAAGGTACAACTGTTAAGTGTAAGTCAAATGTGTGATCAATAATCAAGTGGTCTTTAGACCAAAAGAATGTGTGGTTCGGTGATCTTGATAATAAAACAAAATTATTATAAAAGGGAAAAGAAATCCAAGCAACTCCGTATGTACAGAATCGCAAAGATCAATGTTACTGAGCAAGTCTTCGAAAATTGGCTATGGCATAGAAGGTCACATCTCGAGCCTCTCAAATCAACAAAGCAAGCAAACTTCAACTGCTCGTGGTCTTCCCAATATTAATCTACCAGAAAGTATCATATGCAAATCTTGTCAATTCGGTAAGGTATCGCAGTACGATTTAATGCCAAAGAAGGATCATCAAGTAAGCCTCTTGAACTCATTCATACCGACATATGTGGACCTATGAGGAAAAATTCACCACGTGGGGAAGAATACTATATCTTATTTATTGATGATTACTCTAGAATGTGTTGGATCAGGCTCATTAAACACAAAGATGAAGCATTTGAAAAATTTCAGATCTTCAAAGCATTAGTTGAAAATGAATTAGATCTAAAAATCAAGTGTCTTAGATCCGATCGAGGAGGAGAATATACATCAAATGAATTCTTTGAATTTTGTGAACAACATGGCATAAAAAGACAATTCTCTGTAGCAGGTACTCCACAACAAAATGGCGTAGCAGAAAGAATGAATAGAACAATTCAACAAATGGCTAGAGCTATGCTCGATGATTCTGGAACTCCTAACATGTTCTGGGGAGAAGCAGCACATACAGCAGCTAACATTCTCAACAAGGCTCATGTTCGGGTAAATAGTGACAAAACTCCATATGAACTCTGGTATGGTAATTCTCCCTCCGTGAAGCATTTTAGAGTTTTTGGAAGTAAATGCTTTATCAAAAATAATTATGAAAAGCTTGGCAAGTTTGAACCTAGATCAGATGAAGGGATATTTCTTGGTTACTCATCTACAAGCAAAGCATACAAATGTTACAATAAAAGGCTTCGAAAGATTGTTGAATGTATTGATGTTTTTATTGATGAGTCTCCTGCAGCTCCTAAAGAAGAAAAACAAACAACAAAAGAAGATGATGGTGACTTATGTCCTTCTACATCAAATAGAAATGATATAGACAGTGGATCCAATGAAGAACCTGAAAATGATCTATCTGAAAAGGCTCCATCCAGATATGTTCAAAATAATCATCCCGAATCTCAAATTTTGGGAGACAAGGAATCAGGTGTACGAACAAGGAGAACTCTTGTGGGATCATCTAGTCATTTGGCACTTCTATCCACAATTGAACCACACAATGTCAATCAAGCTAGCAAAGATGAATGTTGGAAGCAAGCCATGAATGAAGAGCTTGATCAAATTGAAAAGAATGACACTTGGGAATTGGTACCAAGACGACATGATAAAAATGTCATTGGAACTAAATGGATTTTCAAGAACAAGATAAATGAGAATGGGGATGTTGTAAGAAACAAAGCTAGATTGGTTTGCAGAGGGTATACTCAACAAGATGGTATAGACTTTGAAGAAACTTTTGCTCTTGTAGCTAGACTTGAAGCCATAAGAATGTTTCTTGCTTTTTCAAGTTATCAACAAATCAAAGTTTATCAAATGGATGTTAAATCTGCTTTTCTTAATGGTGATCTAGAAGAAGAAGTATATATAGAACAACCTGAAGGATTCATTTTGGGAAATGATGAAAATCTTGTTTGTAGACTTAAAAAGGCTCTATATGGTCTCAAACAAGCTCCAAGGGCATGGCATTATCGTCTTGACAAATATCTTCATCAACAAGGATTTTCAAAGGGGTCTGCTGATAGCAACTTATACACAAAAATTGAAAATGATAAACTATTGATTGTGATTGTATATGTTGATGATATCATTTTTGGGAGTAACGAAGAATCTATGAGTCAAAAATTTGCTTCTGTCATGCAGCAAGAATTTGAGATGTCCTTACTTGGGGAACTAACATTCTTTCTTGGCTTACAAGTGCATCAAACTGCAGATGGTATATTCCTATCACAAGCAAAATATCTTAAGCAAATTCTAAAGAAGTATGGCATGGAAGAATGCAAACCTGTAAGTACACCAATGATAACCAGATGCAATCTCAGTTCTCATGATGATTCTCCCACGATGAATCAACCAGAATACAGATCAATGATAGGAAGTCTACTTTATCTCACTGGGACTAGACCAGACATTATGCATGCAGTTGGGATTTTTGGACGATTCCAAGCTAATCCAAAAGAGTCTCACCTTCAGGCTGTCAAAATAATATTCAAATATCTACAAGGAACTCAAGACTTTGGTCTGTGGTATCCAAAGAATGTCGATCTTACTCTTCATGCTTACACTGATGCAGATTGGGCTGGAAGTGTTGATGATCGGAAAAGCACTAGTGGTGGTGCATTCTATATGGGACCCCGGTTAGTATCTTGGTTCAGCAAGAAGCAAAATTCTATTGCCTTATCTACAGCAGAGGCAGAATATGTGGCTGCCGCATCTTGTTGCACTCAACTCCTTTGGATGATGCAAACTTTACAAGATTTTCAAATCAAATGTACACCTCCTGTCCCCATTAAGTGTGACAATACAAGTGCCATCAGTATCTCAAAGAATCCTGTTATGCATTCGAAGACCAAGCACATTCCCATCAAGTATCACTTCTTATGTGAACAAGTGCTTGAACAAAAGGTGAAGTTGGAGTATGTTCCTTCCAAGGAACAAGTTGCTGATATCTTTACCAAACCTCTGCCCAGGGAAGCGTTCGAATATCTAAGATAGAAACTGGGAGTAGTCTCTGCCAGTCAAAAGAACAAATCTGCTTAAATTCAGAAGGTTAAATTGAATACGCGGTTTTGATGAAACACAATCGCATATATACACGAGTATATTAACATACATCCGCGTATGGATAATTGTTGACAATTTTTGGTTGAGGGTCAGCATTTTTCAGTACTGTTTGGTTATTCAGGTTATATGTATTTCTGACAGAGCATCTGATATGAAGAAGACAGGTACAGGAAGGACAAATTCAGGGGGAGATGAAGGAATGTGAAAATTTCTATGCTTCACTTTCCATACGCGGGTTAGATGAACAAAAGTCGCGTACACACGCGAGTTCCAGCAGACACAGTCGCGTATGCATTAATGATAAGAGAATTGGGATGGCAGATGAAGATCAGGAGCAGAGGTTCAGGGGGAGCATCAGCCTGACTGCTAATGATTGTACTGTTAGAATTATTCTGGTTATACTCATGCTAATGAAATGGTACATGGTTTCTTATGTTGAAGATTATGGATGAGTCCTATTTGTTTTTTTTTTATGAAGAGTATTCATTGCTGAGATGAAAGTCTTATAATTCAGAGATAAAGACAGATCATGCAGAGATTGTTTCCGATGACTTGCTGTTGAAGGTGTTCAGGTTGCACAAGCTAAGGAGGAGCCTTGGTCATATGGAAAGGATGTTTGGATGCACATTTTTCAGGGGGAGCCCTAGCCTTGCTGAGTATAATGCATTGTTGGCATTATGATGGTTCTGATATATGATCTCTCTTGAGGTCTTTCTGGTATTGGTCATGACAAGTCATATTTGTAATTTGATGAAAAGGTCATGTTGAGACCTATGGTGTAAAATTGTAATATTCAGTCATGTAAGGACTTGTTCATTTTATAAACCCACTTTGTTGGGTAGTTGAGTCAAAATATGTAAACCCACTTGGTTGGGTACTTGAGTCTCCTATGTAAATCCACTTGGTTGGATCTTTGATGTAAGTATGATTCTTTGGTGATAAGTCATGTACTTCATTGAAAAATATGTTTGAAGATTCAGCATGAGCTCAGGGGGAGCTTAGTCACTTCAGTGTACATCAGATCTGCAGAACGCTTCCTTCTACATGAGGAGAAAAACCTTGTGCTGGTTTTGATCCGCCCTTTGCCCTTGATTTCAAAGGGGGAGAGTGATATGGTGTTTGAATAAAGGAAAAGAATGGTGTCAAAGAATGAGGAGAGTGACATGGTGTCATTGTGTTTTTATTGTATCTATCTGTTGTAGTGATAAAACACCATCGTGGTTGCCATCAAGTCCAAAGGGGGAGATTGTTGGCAATATGATGCAGAGTGTTGTCCTTGATGGCAACCCACTTGATAGAGTGTTTTCCTTGAATGGCAACCCACTTGATGAAGATGATGGAAACCTACTTGATGAACTTGTTAAATGATGTAAATCTGATGTATCTACAGAGAGTACAGAAGGTAATGAAGAAAGGAATTCAATATGTGCTAGATCTATGATGAAAAGAGTATGTCTCAAGGAATACGTGGTTTTGTCTAGGAGAAGTCGCGTATGCACGCGGGTAATAACATGCCAAGTCGCGTATGGGCAAAAGCGCTCATAAAGTGAAAAAACAGGAGTAGCCACCATGGTATTGACCCATTGTATTGGGTAATGATTCGTCTAAATGACCCCGTCCAGGAATACCATCGGAAGTAATGTGGTTTTGGCTCATTGTATTGAAAAAGGGTAAACCTATATAAAGAGAAGAAATTCATTGTGCAAATCATGAGTGTGGGTGCAAGATGTCTGAGCTTGAATGAATGCTTCTCTCTGAAGTATATCTGAATGGAAAGGGTTACAGTTGAATGATAGATCTGAATGCATGAAGCACCTTTGAAGAAAATGATGAAGAAGGGAATCTAGATCTGAAATGTATTTGTATTTGCTACATCTGCTTATGGAATGATTAGATCTGAGAGGAGGCGAACATATGTCTGACGTAAAAGGTAAAATCTGTGTGATGTGTCTGTTCTGAAGAATTTCAATGACCTAAATGTCTGAAGAACCATACGCTAGTTTTCCGCAGAAGAAGCGCGTATATACGCGGCTTCGCTGAAGAGAAAGCGTGTATGCACAGTGAAATTAGCTCTGTAATATGTACAGAAGTATACGCGGGTTTGTATGGTAGAAGGCGCATATATACGCGGGATCAGTGATAGGAAAGCACGTATGCAAACTAGGGTTTGCTGAAGCATGGGGTTGGATCCGAAGGTGAAAATTGATGAAACGGGTCCATAGAGGTGCCGAGGGTTGTAGACTTCAGGGACAGGTTGTAGCTCCTTCTGTGTGAGGGCCGGTAAATGAGATCGTGGGGTCGTAGCCCCTTCCGTGAGAGGGCCGGTAAATGAGAGCAAAGGGGTCGTAGCTCCCTTCAGAGAGGGCCGGTAAACGAGCGTTAGGTGGGTGCCTACGGGGTCAAGTCTGCGCGCGCACATATGTTGTAAGATGTTTTCTCTATAATAAAATTTTTGAAGGTCGAGCAACCGTAACGCAAGGGTTTTCTCCCGACTTGGGTTTCCACCTAAAATCCTGGTGTTCATGTGTGATGCTTATGTGTGATGGTTTATTATGTTCTTACTGCACATGTTTACTGTTTATTGAACATCTAATGAATAAATGATAGAATGATATAAGTGAAGAATTAATGGAATAATTAGATCTCTGTGTATACGCGAGTTTTATGAAGGATATCTGCGTGTATACGCTAGTTGGCTTCAGCAAAGTAGCGTATGGGTTTTAGAGAGTGAAAAAGTAAAAATTTTGATAAAGTCCAAAATACTGATTCACCCCCCCTCTCAGTATTTTTCCCAACAATCCTCTGTAGGAATGTATGAAAGTAACATGATCTTCCGCTGCACACAATCTCTGATACGATGATACCGATCCGTGAAGCCATGCCTCCTCAACTCATCCTCCTGTCTGTACCATGATCCATATCCCGATGTGCCTCTGAGATATCTCAATACATGCTTCCCCGCCTTCCAAAAGAGCTTGGTAGGCTTAACCATAGCTTGTGAAAGCTGGTTAACTGCATAGCATATTTCGGGTCGTGTATTGACCAGATACATAAGCGACCCCACCAACTGTTGATAAACAGTGGCATCCACTACCTCCATCGAAGTAACATCCTCCTTCCTCCAACCACCAGGAAGAGGAGTATCAACAAGCTTGTAGCCATGCATGTTGAACTTCTCCAGTATCTCCCAGGCATACTTACCCTAAGAAACAAACATTCCACCACTGCGCTGCCAAATTTCCAATCCCAGGAAATAATGAAGGAGGCCCAAGTCCTTCATCTCAAACTCTTTTGCAAGATCAGCCTTGCATGAGAGTATCAACTGTTCATCACCGATCAGTATCAAATCATCTACATAAAGTACAATGATCAACAACTTACCTTCCACCACTATCTGGTATAGGTTCGGATCCGCCTCACTCTTGGAGAATCCAAGTCCGGTAAAATAATTGTCGATCCTTGTGTACCAAGCATGAGGTGCTTGTTTCAACCCATACAGCGCTCTCTTGAGCTTGCACACATGCGACTCGCTGCTGAAGATCTTGAAACCTTCGGGCTGCTCTATGTACACCTCCTCCTCAATGACTCCGTTGAGGAACCCAGTCTACACATCCATCCAATTAATGTGCCACCCCATCTACACTGAGAGAGAAAGAATCGTCCGTATGGAAGAATACCTTGCGACAGGTGCAAAGGTCTCCTCATAATCAATCCCCTCAATATTTGAAAAGCCTCGGGCAACATATATTTCCTTGTACTTCTCCACACTCCCGTCAGCTGCCTGTTTCACTTTGTAGATCCATCTCAAACCCACCACTGATTTCCCTTCCAGCCTTGGGACAATCTCCCATGCATTTTTTCTGACAATCGAATCATACTCTTCTACCATGGCATCTACCCATGCAGGATCCTCCACAGCTTCCTCGAAAGAGGATGGCTCTATCACGATACATTGACTCATGAGAGCCATGTATCCAGTGTACTGATTAGGTGACTATCTCTGTCTGCGCTGTGATGCAGGTGCTCCTACAATCCTCTCTGCATATTGAGCCAGTCGCTCAACTTCTGTAGTGCGCTTCCGCCCTCTGATGGTTGGCGCTGCATGGGGTCTCTTCCACTCCATGAACTTCCTCTTGTGGTTGATCCACATCCTGAAGCTCATACTTAGGAGCTAATAGCTCCTCATATGCATGTAAGTGTGGCTAACTCTCAAGCGAACACTTCATGGCTTTCTCCTCATGAAATTTGATATCCCATCGCACAACAGTCTTGCGACTGTCTGGAAAATACACACGATAGTTGTGGGGCATATCAGTGTACCCCACAAATATCCCAACCTCTGCAGTCGGCTCCAGCTTCTTCCTGGCATCCTTCGTCACATGAATGTAAACAAGTGAACAAAAAATCCTCAAATGGGAAATATCAGGCTTCTTACCAGAAAACGTGTTAGGTCCCTATATTACTAGTATAGTCCCTTATTTTTGTTAGTGTAACCCCCTTATTGTTATTATTGTACCCTTGTAACCCCCATTTTGTTATTATTGTGCCCTTAAATTATTATTGTTAGGTCGGCTAGGATTACATTGTGGCCCACTAGGATTACATTATGGCCCCATGAACTCCTATATATAGAAAGGAGGTTTTGTAAATTGAATCATCCAAGAATTGTTCATTCATGTAATGTATTGGAGGTTGCCCCCTCGAAGTGGCTCATTTCTAAGGCGTGAATATCTCTTTTCTTCTCTCTTTGGAGTTGGTTACACAACATTTGGTATCAGAGCTTTGGGATTCTAGGGTTTCGCTGCTCCAAACAGGTCATCGTGGCATTTTCGCTATAACTTTTTTTTCTACGAAGCTTCAGAAGCTGAAATTTCAAGGGTGCGAAGCTGAAATCTTGAGGAAGGTTGTCTAAAAATTTCAGATCTTGGTTCGCAATATTTGAGGAGATATCATCTGTGGAAGTTAGGTATTTTTTCAGGCTCATAAACAGGTCATCGTGGAATTTGCACTATAAATTTTTTTGTACGAAGGTTCAGAGTCTGAAATTCATATGGTGTGAAGCTGAAATCTTGAGGAAATTCGTCAAAAAATTTCAGAGCTTGGTTCGCAATATTTTTGGAGATAGGATCTGTGGAAGGTAGTGCTTTTTCAGGCTCCTGAATTGCATCTCAAAGAGGTGATCGTGGGAAAACTTCAATAACTCTCTCTCTGGGCATTGGATTGAAGTGCCGTAAAAAGTGGTCGCAATTACACAGACTGAAGTTTCTGAGCTATCAATTTCAGAGACAAAGGACAAAACAGTGACACGTGGCAAGTCGTACAAGTTCGCTCTACTGAACCAGTCCAGAATTAGGTCATTGTGGGAGATTGGACACAAATTTGTCTTGGAGAATCCAAATCAGGTCAGACCTGTGGCATTTGAGAGAAGCTTCAGAGATCTACTACAGAGCTGAATTTCAGATATCGAAGATTTTCAAATACAGAGATAATTCAATTTCAATATCGAGCTCCTAAAAGCTAGTAAAAGGTGTGTATTTTTTTTTCCCAAATTGCATAAGTCTTGTTTGAAGAATCAAGTTGAATTGATTCCAAGGGCATATTGTAGAATAGATATCAATAGTGAATTCTAAAATGGCCCCTAAAAAGAATTCAACACCCATCAAGCCTTCAGAAGGCTCTACCATGACTCATGAAGATGAAGAATTGCAACATGATCTATCAAAATTACAAGAACAAGTGCAACAAATTTCACTCTCGCAAAGAGCAGCAAAAAATGAAATGGAAGTTTTGAAGAAAGGTGTGGAAGTGAAGATGGATGGTTTGAAGAAATGCGTGGAAGCTAAGATGGATGGTGTGCAAGCTAAGATGAATGGCATGGAAGCTAAGATGGATGGCATGGAAGTGGGCATGGAAGCTAAGATGGATGACGTGAAAGACAACATAGAAAACATGAAGAATGATCTAAAAGCATACATGGAAGGCTTGATGACAAGCTTAAAACCAGAAATGATTCCTAATGGCGGAAATATAGGAGAAGAGCCTCATGATGAGAACAAAATAAATTTTAATCATGATTTCATAAACTCGAATGTTGGTGGGAAGAACCACCATATTCCAAAAATGGATATGAGGAAGTTTGATGGAAAGGATCCTGTAACATGGATACTACAGATGGAGCAATATTTTGATCTCCATAATGTGCAAAACACACAAAAGGTACGCATTGCAACTTTACATTTAGAACAAAATACATTTGTATGGTATCGATGGCTTTGCTCCCGTAAAAAAATCGTCACTTGGTCAATTTTTACGGAGGAAATGATAGCACATTATGAGGATACAAAGAGCAACACCTTCTTTAGCCAATTGATAAATCTCAAACAAAAGGGTTTAGTGGGGCAGCACATTGAGGACTTCCAAAAATTGAATATAAGGGTAACTGATATTCCAGAGGAACACAGGATTGATCTCTTCATAGGCGCTTTAAAGGATAACATCCAACATGAAGTTCGCGTTCTGGAACCTGACTCATTGGAGAAGGCATTCAGGTTGGCAAGAAAAGTTGAATGTAAAATTATGGCAACAAGGAAGCCTACCACTCAATTCTATAAAGAAGTAAGTGTGGCTACACCTAGATTTCCACAACCTACAAGGTTGACACCACAACAATTGGAAGAAAAAAGAGAAAAAGGGCTTTTCTACAGTTGTGATAGCAAATACACTAAGGGTCATAAGTGTGCTGAGAAGAAATTATTTTACATAGATTGTGAAGAGGAAGAAGAAAATGAACAAGAAGAGGATATACACCAGGAACCAGCCCCAGAAGAGGAAGAAATGAATCCAACCATATCGTGTAATGCACTCGCAGGAATTACCACTCCTCAAACTCTCAAGATAAAAGGACAAATCAAGAAGAGAAAGGTAATAGTGTTGATTGATTCAGGTAGCACCCATAATTTTATTCATTGTAAGGTAGCCAAGGAATTAAATTGTTTCCTATACCTGGCACCAGAATGTCAAGTGATGGTTGCAAATGGAGGAACTATAAATTGCTCTGGAAAATGCCATAATATCAAGCTAACCATGGGGGAATATGTATTGACTAGTCCAATGCTTTCCATTCCTATGGGAGGTGTCGATGTTGTACTAGGAGTACAATGGTTACAATCTTTGGGGACGGTAGCTTTTAATTTTCAAGAACTTTTCTTGAAATGTTTTTCAGAAGGAAAGGAAGTCTAATTACGGGGTATTGCGGGGAAGCCAGGAAGGATAATAAGCTCTAATGTCATGACAAAGCTTCTAAAGAAAGAACAGCGAGGCGTAATTGCACAATTATGCTCACTAGAAGTTCCAACATCAAAATCATCTATTTCTGCAGATCTCCAACAAGTCTTGGACAATCATTCCAAGGTGTTTAAAACTCCCAAAGGACTCCCACCTATTCGTGATCATGATCATGCTATTCATTTGATTCCAGGAAGTGTTCCTCCAAACATCCGGCCTTATAGATATCCTTACTTCCAAAAGAGCGAAATTGAACGCATGATTGCAGTAATGTTAGAGGCAGGTATAATTCAACCTAGTCAAAGTTCTTTCTCTGCTCCTGTAGTATTGGTACACAAGAAGGATGGATCATGGCGAATGTCTCCGGATTATAGGGAGCTCAATAAGCTCACCATTAAAGACAAATTTCCCATTCCTGTGATTGATGAATTATTGGATGAATTACATGGAGAAATTTATTTTACCAAGTTGGATCTTCGTTCAGGATATCATCAAATTAGAATGAAGACTCAAGATATTCCGAAAACAACATTTTGAACTCATGAGGGTCATTATGAATTTTTGGTCATGCCTTTTGGCCTTACCAATGCACCTTCTACATTTCAAGGGTTGATGAATTCCACTTTCAAACCCTTCCTTAGAAAATTTGTGCTAGTATTTTTTGATGATATACTAATCTACAGCAGGTCTTGGAAGGATCATGTTGAACATGTTGACAGGGTGCTCAAACTATTGCAGGAGAAACAATTATATGCAAAAACATCCAAATGTTTCTTTGGAGTACAAGAGGTGGAATATCTGGGTCATATTATATCTCACGGGGTGTTAAAGTAGACCCTAACAAATTAAAGCCATTAAGGAATGGAAAGTCCCCAAGACAATAAAGCAGTTGCGAGGATTTCTCGGGTTAACAGGCTATTATCGCAAGTTTGTTAAGAATTATGGGAGAATAGCAGCACCTCTAACAACATTATTGAAGAAATATGCATTTTCATGGACTCCCGAAGCAACTAAGGCCTTTGAACATCTTAAAGAGGCAATGTGCCTAGCACCGGTCTTAGCTACGCCAGACTTCACAAAAACCTTTATCGTGGAATGTGATGCCTCAGGAAATGGAATTGGTGTTGTTTTAATGCAGGAAGGAAGACCCATTGCTTTTGAAAGTCGTCCAATCAAAGGAAAGTATTTACAAAAACCTATTTATGAGAAGGAAATGTTAGCAATACCGCATGCACTAAAGAAATGGCGAACTTACCTAATGGGAAGACACTTCAAGGTAAAAACTGATCATGATAGTCTTAAACACTTTTTGGAACAAAGACTATCTTCAGAAGAGCAGCAAAAATGGGTCACAAAGATGTTGGGTTATGACTTTTAAATAATCTACAAAAAAGGAAAGCTTAATTTTGTTGCAGATGCACTCTCAAGAAAGAATGAAGAGGTGGAAGCATTGCTTTGTGCCATTTCTATTATCCAACCGGATTGGATAACCGAAGCAAGAGATGAATGGAAGAAGGACAAAGATGTATGGACACTCATTCAAAAGTTGCAGCAAGATCCTAGTACATCTGATACATTTAGTTGGAAAAAACGATTCCTTATGGTACAAAGATCGCTTATATCTTTGTAAGAATTCCCAACTAAAACAAAAGATTCTTCTGGAATTGCACACTTCTCCTTTAGGAGGACACCCAGGATTTTTAAAAACTTACCACAGGGTGAAGAAAGAATTTTTTTGGGATGGCCTTAAATCTGATATTCAAAAGTTTGTGGCGGAATGTTTGGTTTTCCAGCAGAATAAAGTGGAAACAATTAAGACCCCGGGATTTCTACAACCTTTATCCATTCCAAGTCAACGTTGGGAGGAGATTTCAATGGATTTTATCACAGGTTTACCTAAGTCTGAAGGAAAGAATGTCATCATGGTGGTAGTTGATAGACTTACCAAGTATGCACACTTTTGTGCATTATCTCATCCATTTAAAGCAAGCACAGTTGCTACTACATTTATGGATAGAATTCAAAAGCTACATGGAAGCCCAAGGGTTATTGTGAGCGACAGAGATCCCATTTTTACTGGAAATTTTTGGACGGAGTTATTTTCTTGTTTGGGTACTCAATTAGCTCATAGCTCATCTTATCATCCTCAATCCGATGGTCAAACCGAGATAGTAAATAAATGTTTGGAAGGATATCTTCGTTGTTTTGTATCTGATAAACAAACACAATGGGTCAAGTGGTTACCTCTCGCCGAATGGTGGTATAACACTTCCTTCCATACTGCAGCAAAAATGACCCCATTTATGGCACTTTATGGATATCATCCACCATCCATCACATCATCTTTAAGGGAAAATTCGAAGGTTCAAGCAGTGGAAGATCACATCGAGCATCAGCAAGAAGTTCTCCAACTCTTAAAGGATAGCCTGAATTTGGCACAAAATCGAATGAAACAACAGGCAGATCAACATCGCAGTGAGAGAAGTTTTGATGTAGGAGATTGGGTATTTTTACGGCTACAACCATACAAACAAATGTCCCTCAAGCAAGCAAAGAAGGATAATAAATTATCGCCAAAGTACTATGGTCCTTACAAGGTGTTGCAAAAGATTGGCACTATGGCATACAAATTGGAGCTTCCTGCTTCTTCACGAGTGCATCCAATTTTCCATGTTTCATGCTTAAAGAAGGTTATAGGTGAAAATCTTCCAGTTCAAACAATATTGCCAGAACTTGATGAGGAAGGAAAATCATATTGGAACCTGAAGCGGTCATGGAAACAAGAACTCGACAGCTACGGAATTGATCAATTTCAGAGTATCTCATCAAGTGGAAGAACTTACCCACCGAAGATTCTACATGGGAGGATGAGAATTTTATACAGAAGCACCCGGAGCTACTCAAGCGTTGAGGACAACACTTTTTTGAAGGAGAGGGGCATGTTAGGTCCCTATATCACTAGTATAGTCCCTTATTATTGTTAGTGTAAAACCCTTATTGTTATTATTGTACCCTTGTAACCCCCATTTTGTTATTATTGTGCCCTTAAATTATTATTGTTAGGTCGGCTAGGATTACATTGTGCCCCACTAGGATTACATTATGGCCCCATGGACTCCTATATATAGAAAGGAGGTTTTGTAAATTGTATCATCCAAGAATTGTTCATTCATGTAATGTATTGGAGGTTGCCCCCTCGAAGTGGCTCATTTCTAAGGCGTGAATATCTCTTTTATTCTCTCTTTGGAGCTGGTTACACAACAAAACGCCTCCTCGGGTGTACTCATGCCAAGTATCCTGTGAGGACAACAGTTCTGCACATATACTGCAGTATTGCATGCCTCAGCCCACAAGTTTATGGGAAGGCCCTGATCATGCAACATCGCCCATGCAGCACCCACGATCATTCTGTTCTTCCGCTCAACAACCCCATTCTGCTCTGGGTTATGAGGTGCTATGAGCTCTCTTTGAATTCCTTCTGCACTGCAAAAGTCCTTGAATTCACCAGAGATGAATTCACCACCATTGTCGCTCCTGAGAGCCTTCACCTACTTCCCCGATTCTTTCTCAACCAGTGCCTTGAACTCATAGAACTTTGAGTATGTCTCGCTCGTCTTCTGCATGAATAAGATCCAGCACTTCCGAGAAAAATCATCAACAAATATCACATAATACCTATGCTTTGCTGTCGAAGCTACTGAGAAAGGTCCACACACATCTGTGTGAATTCTCTCAAGGATCGTCGTGGCGTGACTATCCTTCTCGTGAAAGGTGGATTTCACAAATTTTCCTAAGGTACACCCCTTGCACTGATCTGACTGTGCAAGAGTACCCTTAGGAAGCCCAGTAGAAATCTGCTGCAGTATCTTCAAAGCTGCATGGTGAAGGTGACCCAATCTCCAGTGCCACAACTCGCCATCATCCCGGCTCACCACTCCTTCTGCCTTGCCTGCCATTGCTACACAACCATCTACTTGCAATTGATAAAGGTTCTTAACTCAAACCCCTATCCTCCGGGTCTCACTAGTTGCCTTACTGCGCAGGAAATCCTTTCCCTCGCTAAAGACAACATCATATCCCTTGTCTTCTAACATCGCCACAAAGATAAGATTCTTCTTCAATCCTGGAACATGCATCACTTCCTTCAATACAAAGGGTTTACTAGAATCCCTCTCAAAGGAAATGGTACCGATACTGGTTGCAATGTATCTACCATCATTTCCCATCTCGATGTGCACTCCAAGATCTTTCTCATCCAGATCAGTAAAAAAATCTCGATCTTCTGTCATGTGAAAAGATGCACCATTGTCAAGAAACCACACTGAACCCTTCACACATGATACCAAGCATGCGATAAGTGAAAAATCCAACTCAAACTGCGAGGCTAAGGCCTCTCCAACTGTAGATCCAGTAGCCTGCTTATTTTTCTTCTTCTGTGGACAACTAGTGGCGTAATGTCCGTGTTGGTGACAATGAAAGCACTTCACCTTGGACATGTCCTACTTCTTGCCTTTCGCACCGAATTGAGAAGATTTTCTGTTTTCCTTGTTTGCTGTTTTGGTCTTCTTCATCCAGTTCTTTGATATGTGATCTGCCCTGTACTATTTCCATCTCTGTACAAGATCCGACCAAAGTGTCGCTCCCATCCGGCAATTTCTCCCGCCAATTCATCATTTCTCGCACTCTTGATAGGGAATGCCAACTCTTGAACAAGAAAGGAGTGGGATCACCAAGTCCTTTGGTTATCAATAGTAACCTCATTAGTCAGCCATCCCCGCATTGGATGAACTTTATAATTTCTAAGTATATTGTCATTTTCCATTTGATACTGAGTTCATCTCCTGAGTTAACTCTCCTGCCTGCCTTGCTTAGCCACTGTGTCAAAGCTTTCCACATCAAGAATGGAGAAGCCTTACCATGAAGGCTAGACACTATGTGATCCTTTACACCTTCCAACATAATTCTTCGACACTTTGCTATCTTCTTTTGCCATGCGTCAAGTACGGCAACATCACTAGAAATAGGTTTTGGAATTTCTGCATCTATGAACTCCTTCAACCCATTGTCATCCAGCACCGCCTCCATCCTGTCCTTCCATGAAATATAATTCAAGCTCCCCTCAAGGGCATACTCCAATCGCAATCCATTGAAAGATATCTCAACTTCGACACCAAGAAAACACTGCTGCAAATTCGAATTCCACCAGCGCAAAACTCAACCGCTTCAATGTTTTGCAATTGCTCCAATGATCAATATCGCTCTGATACCATGTAGAAATTTTGAATAAATGATATATTATTCACCAAGATTCTCCTGATCACACACTATTTTAACTTCATGCACAATACAGAATCTCTTCTACCATTTATCATTACATGCGGAAATAAAATCAATTGCATGCGCACATTAAAACCATAAAAATTCACACATATGAACACAGTATTTCATGGGAAATATTAAAGCTGAAAAACCCAACTATCTGTATATTATATTTCATAGAGATCATGTAACAATCATTGTACAAAGCTCCTCACAAGCTCTCAGCACAACCTCCAATTGCTACACACTAATCAAGCTAGATCTAGCAAAACACACGCTCCAATCTTTGCCACCTGATAGCCAGCCTCTATTGCGTAATCAATGCTGTAGGATGGCTCATTAAATAACATAAACCACCTGGCTTGTACTGCGCAATCCTCATGGGCTTCTCCAATCAGTGGTAGTTGCAAATATGCAACAATATAGTCACAACTGATAGTTAACCTGCTCTTTCACCTATCTCTGCATTGGTCTCCACTGAAACTATCCATGCACTGAAGTTAACTGATGTATTCTTTAGTTGATTAATGATTTTATAATTAGTGAATTAATTAATAATTAATTCACACCACTCTTCAATAGTGTATTAATCAGTTAGACTAAATACAACTAGTTCAACTATTTTTAGATTAGTTAAACTGAACACAACTCCATTAACTCCTCAATCAACTCCACCAAACTCTCTCACATGAGTTCTAACTGAAGTCTCTATGCAATAGCTCCACTTAACCCCTAGGAATAGCGTAATTCCTTCTGTCAGCTCCTGTGCCACATCTGTGCACTTAACTGAAGTGCTCCAAGAGAATAAGATAATGTTTATAGTCCAAATATTATTGTTAATAATATCTCGACATATCATTTAGACTATACCCAAAAGATCACCAATATGTCTAAATATAACCTGACTTATTTTTTCCAACTTGACCAACCATCCACAAATAACATCCTGCAACTCATAGAATATGATCGACATGTCTAAAAATAGACATAGTCTAAAAATAGACTTGCGCCAAAAATAGCTTGTGGGCCCACGTAGTGAAGGCGACTCTTTTCACTAAGCTCATCATCTTGTTGCAATCTCAACAGGAAGCTTTCGGTGGCAATGGTTCTCAGCCATATGGTATTATTAAGTCTGTACTGATCTAGTTGGAGGGAAAAACAATGAATATGGAAGTAGAAGTTGTAGATGCAAACCTAAATTATAATCTTCTACTCGGTCACAATTGGACCCATGCAATGGTTTGCATGGTATATACCCTTTTCCATGTGCTTCATTTTCTCCATCAGGGAAATATTGCTATGGTTGATCAACTTTCATTTTTCTCCCATGAATCTTCAACTAGAAATGTACCATATTTTTGGAATACCATTGTTCCTTATGAGAGTGTCAGAGCAAGTTACTTTAAGGTCTTGTCTTTGATGGGAATGTTTTCCCTTCAGCCTCCCAATGTCACTTCAGTTAATATTATTTCATCCAACCCCTAGATAATTCCTAGTCTCGATCATATTAATAGTTTTGGTGACGTTATGTTGCTTATCCCCATCGAACAGATGTATCAGATCATCCTTTTGGCTTCTCTGGCTGCATCTGATTCCAACGATAAATTTGTTTCGTCTCTAAGCATGTATTCAAAATCTCCTTAGTTTTGTTCATGGTAGTCTGATGATCCTTTGAATGAGACCGTTCCAACTGATGAGAGTATATTAGAAGTTATATATCTTGGATAAACTCCTTGGGTTTATGGCCATCATCGTTCCTCGTTTCTCCCAGGCCTTGGTGAAATTTCCACTTGTCTAGAAACTCATGTTTTCCTAAAAAGATTGGTCCACTTTAGGCTCCCAGTTTAGTTCATTAAGTCTTGTCTAAAGAAAACATGGGAAACATTCTGGCTACCATTCCAATCGACACCTCTGTCAAACCAGGGATAGTTATGAATATTCACATTGGAGCCCCACTCACTCCCTTCAACCCAGTTCTTACCATTTGGTCATTTACCCATGGGGGAATTATTTCCATGATTTTTAACCCTCACTCAGCTACGGGGCATGGTAAATTCATCATTTCTATGAGTTATCTCACAAAAATGGTTGATGCAATGCATGTTATCACTCTACCCTGCCTCCCAAGGCTGAGAATGGAGCTGAAGGAAGGTAACCACAAACCAACCTTTAGGTTAGGTAGCTAGCCCTACCAAGACCATGGAGGGCTCTCTAAATTTCACTTTGTAGCAAAAGGGATGGATGGATATAATGTTTTAGGCTAGTTATGATGCTCAGTAGATTAAGTTTTTTGTTTGTTTGGGGTTTTGCTGGATAGGAATGACAGTTATAAAACTAGGTCTAGGGTTTAGGTGAGATTTCAAAGGCTAGATTGCAGAGGTAAGGGTGAGGCCAAGTAGATAATATTAGAAGCATGCTTAATTTTTCATTGTGTATAGAGTGAAATGAGAGGAATTCATAATTAGCATTAAACTGAGTTCATTCATCAGAAGAGCAAAGACATGTTTATGTAAATCTTATAAAAACAGAGCATGTAAAACATGGTTTCTGTTTATAAACTGATAAGAATTAAAAAAAAAAATCTTATATATGGAATATTGATAACATAACACTAAAAATTATAATTTTACAAAGAAAAACAAATGCTCAAAGGCATACCACTAGAGTCTCAACACTACGTCTGCAACATTGTCTTTGATTTCATTAACAAAATATTGTACAATAGCTCCATTGCAAATAACAACTATCCAAACCCTAAATTGGCTTGATTTTGGAGTAAATATATAAAATAGAAGTCATTACACCTCATTGGGTCGAAATCTGATCCAAAACACTTCATACATGCACCCTATGAGTCATTTTTTGATTTCTAGGGAAGTTAGAAACCATTCCGTCAAATTTAGCTAATAACTAGGAATGTGTGTCTCCTTCACTAATTAAATTATTCCTCCACAAAGAGAGGCAAAAAAAAAACTCTCCTACCAAAAACATAGCTTATGGGACAGCTAAACCTTGACTTTTGGAGTTTTTGTGGCTTTAAAATTGTCCAAAAGAATCCAATGACAAAAGCGTCGCGCCTCCTAGCAGAAGCGTCGCTCCACTTTGGAGTTGATTTTGACTAACTTTTAAGTGCCAATTTTCAAATATGGAAATTAGCATAGCTATCATTGTATATTATTTCCAATGCACCCATAAAATTGAGAAAATAATCACTAGAAGGCCTTCAAAAATTGATTCTCCCAACCTCTCTCTAGAAGCGCCGCACAGAGGTAAGAAAGGTGGGAGAAGCATGAAAAAGTGATGTTTTTTGCATTTTTCTTCAAAATGGGAGGATGATGTTGAGATGATGTAATATTTGTGATGTAGACGTGAATATGCATCCATCCATGTAGAGTTTTCTCCATTTAAGTTCTCTGAGAAAAAGTGTCGTGCTGACTGTGCGGTGCTTCTGTAATGACCATTTTTTTTAGATTTTCCAGAAATTGTTTGCAACAATAGGGTTAAAATATGGATCAATATCTCTATAACCGTAATTTTTGCTGCAAATATAAGAGGTTATATTTGGTAGCATGTTATGAACAAAATACTCCTCCATTTTTCCAAAATACATTCCTAGTTGCTCAGAATCCAAGTTTGAAGTTGTTCACTAAAAATTTGCAAAAACATAACACACTCTCAGCAGAAGCGCCACACCAATTTGAGAGGGAGTTTTGAGGCCTTACCAAAGGAATTTTTGGATCAAAGTGGTATGCTTTGAAAGCTTAGGATGTCTAATACAAAATGGAGTCATAAAGCACTGCAAACCCCTGCTCCAAATCCCTGAAACATTGCCTTCAAGACAACTTGTTCAAAAGTGAAAAAAATGACCTAGAGCAATTTTATTTTTGGAATTTCTCTCAAATTATAACACATCTACATAAAAGGAAGGATTTTTTTTGTTCTTTGGTCTATGTTTGACAAAAACCTCTTTCATTTTTTTCAAATTTATCTTCATTCCATCAGAAAGTAAATTTTAAGTAGGATTGTCCTTCTTGTGCAATATAAACCCTATAAAATGATCACAAAGCTCTAAAAATGATGTGATGGGTCTGAGTTGGCTCAAACCTAGAATGATGACCTCCCTTATGGATCCTCTTCTCACCTTGCATGATTATTTTCAACAAGGAAAGCCCTAGCTTGATGTAGTGGATAGGCAAGGTGGAAAATTAGGAAAACATGGGAGAGTGGTATAATGGTTTTAGGGACAGAAATGGGATGGAAGGAAATTAGGGGAAAATCCTAAGAAATTTGGGGAGGTAGGGTGATGAGTTGGCTACAGGACGCAAGTGAAATTTCTGGAAATGGGCATGAGGAATGTGCCCAAAAGGTAAAAACACAGATATTTTCTAGTTTTTCTATAAGAATGTAGTGAAAATTAGGGTTTTGATGAAATTGATGGAAAGGAAGGTTGTGAGTGATAGGGAGTGTTAAGGTATGATTTATGGATTTTCTATGAACGTTTTATATGGTTATATTATGGTTTATTAGGCGAAATAAGTAAAATATGAAAAACACAAAAAACATAGTGTAGATGACCTAATGAAGGAAACCACACATTTGCTGATGAAATTTAACTTCAGAGAGGTAGGAATGGTGTCCAATTAATTTTTAGGAGATGTATGAACCTTGTGCAGTGGTTTTGGAGATTGGATGACGGATTTGGAGCTCAAACACCAAAAGTGTAGCGCATGCCAAAAACGTAGCACAACACCTGCATAGCACCTGTGCAACACACCAAAAGCATAGCGCAACACTTTTAGAAGTGTAGCAGGAGAAAATTGGCATAAATTTCTTGTTTTTCTATTCAACCATTGGAAACTCTGGAGCATGATGGTGAGAAGAGAGGATTTTTTTACTTATTTCCCTATCTTTGATAACTCCCTATGCAAATGACTTGTATGGTGAGAATGAGATTTTGTTTGCCTTCTTTTATGACATAATTGACTCTTATGGCCGCAAAACAAAAGAGAACTAGACCCTGACCTAAATGAAGGTGTGGTGAATGACCTCATACCATAGATGATTGATGGATGACATGACCTATGAAATGATGATGACCATGAATGGAGTGAATGGAGTAGCATTTCAGACCTAGACATATTCAGTGAACAAAATTTTATTTGAAACTTGACTTGAAACATGAAATTTTGACCTAGGACCACTACCAAGTAAATCTGAAGAGAGTATTTTTTATCACTGAACATTAAGACACTGAAAATTCCTACAAGCAATATCAATGGTAGAACTGTGGGTTTATTTCTGTTAATCATGAAGAAAATTGATCATCCAAGTCCTATATTGGACTCCATCTAAAAAGTATTATGCCCGATTTAGCGTAAATACTTTGTAAATTGGTGTGTGTGATTCATTAATGTACAATTAGATTTTGATATGATTTTTTTCTCTTGCAGACATGTTTTCCTCTTCTTACCCTATGTTCCACTTGGTTTGCAGATGTCATCTAACCATTATGTTGGTTTCACAGATGGCGCTTGTCATAGTACACAAAAATTTTCTTCCATAACATGGGAAATATTTTCTCCTAATGGCTAGTGAATTTCCAAGGCGTGTGCTTCGGTCAAACAACTAACAACATTGCCTAATCTAGTGCGGTTATCGAATTATTATCGGAATTTGTTTCTCTTGGTGTTAGGACATTGGTTGTTCAACTCGATTCGCAACTCATTGTGCTACAATTGAATGGACATTATTCAATCATAAACCCTAAAATATTACAAATGTATATACATGTTCGATTATTGGAACGAATTTTTTATTACATTACTCATAAACATATTCCACGACATTTGAATAAATTAACTGATACATTAGCTAATTATGTGTTAGATATATGTTTGCATCATATGTAAAAACCAAAACATAATAATCCTAAAGAACATTAGATAGTAGTAGAAACACACACACACACACACACACACACACATATATCTATATCTATATCTATATCTATATCTATATCTATATCTATATCTATATCTATATCTATATCTATATCTATATATATATATATATATATATATATATAGAGTATGTAAAATGTGTGGTACATCAAAATGTCAAAATTTTGTGTTCCAAGACACATGGCTTCACGGGTGTACATAATTGCAGTAAAAAAACTAAAATAGGCATATCTATACTCTGGCATGATGCTCATGGTAGTATTTAACAACTCTAACCACTTGACCTATTAGTCAACGTAGTCTAGCTGAAACTTCCATAGTGCGTCTCTGACATCACACCAGGATATCATCGACCGAGGCATAGCCTAGTATGCCTCTCATCTGAGAGCTGTGAGGTTACACGCCACCTCAACTATAGGGTTAGCACCCTCATCAGTAAAAATTTCTCGCTCTAATGCACAACTCACCACACTACTTGAGATATCCTTGGAGGGCTCACTACTCTAGCACCTGCAAACAATCATCATAAGTTAAACCCTCGGTACACACATAAAAAAAAAATTCAAAATATTGAAAATTTTTAAAAATTTATTTTTATCGAGGTCATCCCACTACCCTCCTAGTGGAAGATGAGTATCCAGATCTCCCCTGAAATCAATTTCTGCATATGGCCAGTCATCAATCATGATGAGCTGTTGGAAAATCCATCTGAAGAAAGAAGGGAGAAATGACATCTTATGCCTGCCATCATGTCATGGCATCACCTCGCTCCATATCTGAAGTCGTGGATCCCTCGGCGCACATGGTCCCACCTCTATCCTATGGCAACAAAACAATGACATCCTCTCTAGGAAGAGAGTCACCAGGATCGAACCATATCCAAAATGCTTCAAATTCATAGTTTTGCACTTAGTGGGTTTATCCTTCATTTTAATGAGTAATCCATTGTAACAATTAAAATTTGCTGAACTTATACAGTCCACTACATACTAGAACTAATACTTGCTCGCCTCATGAAGGGCCTATACCCCTGCTAGTCGAGAATCGTGTAAAGGACTTTCCTGAGAACTATATCATTAACACTTTTGATGTCAATTTTTCCACTCTTGGTCTTTTGAGACCCATCACTACAATGTCTGGAAATAAGCATGTCTATGCTCTCGCCACCTAGTCTAGACCCTGCTAGTTGGATCGACAATCCCATCCTAGACAAACTGGTGATGAAATAGATGGTGCATACATTGATATCTAGGTCTTGACCATCGATCACAAATACTTGGAGGTCTATATCCCACGATCTCACCAAGTATTGTAGTATATCTACTTGGTATCGCATCCCAGGTGTTTGGAAGAATTTGAGCAAACCACAGTTACACAATGCTCTTATGCAATTTGGATCATGAGCTATTTCTCGGTCCTCAACCTCATGGCCCCTTTCTTTCCACTCTATTTATATAACTCTTCTGCAAAACATCAACTAACAAGGATTAACCATCTTTCATGGAGGAAATTTGGAAACAAAATGGGTAAAAATTGAGCATTTACCAAAATAAATATGATCATGGTGCTAGTGCGATTGTCTAGAAATTTTAATGCATTGGCATCGTGCTAGTAAGTTAAGGGTCTGAGTGATCAGCATGGATTTGATGAGTCAAACCCGCTCTGGTCGCCCACGTGCACTATTTTTTCAAAGGCTCCTTAACCAGACAAGGAATGGATAAAATAGCTTAAAAATAAAGGGAAAATGAAGGCTAAGCGAAGAGCTATTACTTGCAATAGACAAATCAGAAAATGGTGGCCTAGATTGGTAGAATGGTGCACCCAAAGTTTGAATAAAAATGGAGGGAAAAATGCTCTATCAAACTCCAAATGGTAAAAATGGTAAAAGTAATTTTTTACTTCTAGATATTAAAAGAATTTTACCAAATATATTTTATTAAAAAAATGTTTTTTATTGTTTTATGAGTACTTTTCCCCATATTTATATATTTTTTCTTGATCAATGTGATGTTTGATTGCACGTGCAAAAGCAGGTCATTATGAATCACATTTGGTCAATGGTGAATAGTGAGTTACCTTTTATCACATTTTCAAACTCGTGAAAACAAAAGAAAAATGAACCCCCTAGGAGTCAACTTTAAGCTCTTTTTCTGACTTTCGAAACATGCAAAGCTTACCGAAAACTTGTCCTTTCAAGCTTGTTTCTCGATATCGAAAGGAAACCATTTTTGGCACGTGGGATTATAATAAACCTCGGAGTTGCCACATAGTGGCCAACAATGACCCACTTAGCATCGACCCTTTCGGAAACACCCTTTAAGTGAGTGAAGTCTCACGTGAGACACTAACGGGCAGGCCTGGAATTTGACGTCCCACAGGACGTATTTTTCGTTTGCAGACGTATTTGACGGCAGCTAAAAAATTTTCGACGTCAAACCTGACGTGATGTTTACGTCTTCAACCTGTCAAAATGACGTCCACTTTCAAAACTAAACCGTAAAAATCCATAATACCTATATAGTCTACATATTTCCAGTAAAAATCTATAATACCTGTATAATTTATATATTTCATGAGATTCTGAAAAAACAAAAAGAGTGAAGGTGATTTAAATTCTCAGGGTCTCCCTACCCATCGCCGTAGTACTTACTACCTATCATTAATGGACGCCCAGCTCAGCCCATGCATGCCACAAATTTGCAAAATGAATCCAAATGATATACTAATTTACTACCTACCATTAATGGATGCCCAGAGCAAATCTGCAAAATTAATCCAAGTGGTATACCACTAATATGAAAAATTTAATGCATATCTACCATCTGATTAATTAGTTTCTACCTTAGTGGAACTGGAGATAATGCTGAAGGCAGATTTGAATTTTGAAGTTTTTCTTTGAAGTTCTGGCCAAGTATGAGTTCTCCAAGGCTCTGATGCTCCTGTGTGGCTGATTGAAGGGCTAAGTCTGAGTTTTAGACGGCTCGGTGCTCCTGCGTGGCTGATTGAAGGGCTAAGTCTGAGTTTTGGACGGTTCGGTGCTCCTGCTTGGCTGAGTGAAGCCTGAAGCGATTGGAATGTGACAACAACAACCCAACTCGCCACTTTGAGATTCATTTTTTCAAATAAGTGTCGAGACCTTCACGAATACTAGAAAAACTGAAAGCAACTACACTATTTACATGATTTAATATGTATCAGAATCATATGCTCATTTTATAAATGGAATGGAAAAATACAATCAATTAAATAAAATTGTTATATTTACTTTCTTGTTAAATGAAATTTAATTTGGACCAGGTTTTATTTATTTTTTTGTTTAAAATGTTTATGGGTCATATGGATAGGAGGGTGTGAATGGATTAGAGCTCCTTTAAGTCATATCAATATATTTGAGAATAGCGGTAAGACTATTAGAATAAATTAGAGTTTAGCCGAAGCTTGGGAGAAGTCATTTTTATGAGTAAAAACCATATCGTAAAATGTTTCAACTCTATTGGAAGAATCAAATTTTGAATTTACCATTTATAACCTGAAATGATAATACTTGTTAAAACCACACTTTAAACACACAAACACGGAACAATTGAATATAAATTTTCCCCCAGGGAAAACCAAACATAACAGTGTCAATTCATAAACAAGGATATGGTTGGGATTTATTGAAATTTAGAAATATTCAAAATTTTTGATAAATTGCTTGCTTAATTTAAATAGATTTTGAAATATTTAAAAAATTAAATAAATTGATTGTTTAATTCTTTATTCTAAAAATTTTGAAATATTTTAAAATTTTAATAAATTAATTAGATTTTGAAATATTCTTAAAATTTAAAGTTTGAAATATTCTAAAAATTTAATAAATTAATGGAAAATTTAATAAATTAATGGTTTATTTGATAGATGATTGGAAATTTTGAAACATTCTAAAAAATTTAAGAATAGTAAATTAATTATTTCATTAATTATGCCTTACATTAAGTTGGCATAATATCCAAGATGACTCAAAGCTGGTGTAAGCATTACATTGCTGGCACATTAAAATATTGACCAAAAACCCTTCAATGTTTAAGGTCATATACTATTCTCTCATAGATAAGTACTTCTACTCTGCAATGCAATATGGGCATGCTTCCTTCACAAATTAGTAGCAAGGTTAATAAAAAACTTAAATATACTAATCGCTAACTATTTTTTTTAATAAACTCTTTAAATTGTTTAAATCAACTTGTAATATATAGGTCTTTGTATCCAAGTTATTTTATTGTTTTTCATGATTAAATTGTTGTTAAATCAACTTGTAATATACAAGTCCCTGTATTGTATTGTGTGCACCACACAACAATTAAACCAAACAAAAATTAAATACTTTAACAAAAAGTTGATTGTAATATACAAGTCCCTGTATTGTATTGTGTGCACCACACAACAATTAAACCAAACAAAAATTAAATACTTTAATAAAAAGGGAGTTTAATATATATATATATATATATATCAATTTTCAGAACTCTGCTCTGACAAATTCAGGTGGCATTATTTTATTGTTTGTGATGATGAAGAAATATTAAATTGATTTAAAAAAAAAAAATCTCATTGTAAAATTTATTATTAAATATTTATGAACCATGAAAATTTAAAATGAATATTTATAAATAATAGGCATTATAAATTTGAAATTTGATTACTTATTTTTATAATTCTGGAAATCAGTTAAGATGGACCATGATTTGTTAAATTTGACTATCACTTGCTAAATTTGACATTAGTTTGCTGAAAATATCCAAAAAATTGAGACATATTTAGATTTGGTAATTACCATTTTTTGAGAGAGACTTTTGAATCAAAAGGATTTTCCATTGATATTTTTTGTTCGATTAAATTTTCCCTAATTTACCTTTCGAACCATTTCTCGCCCTATACAGATATAGACAACCATGCTTTTTTCCTGCAATTTCACTTTTAGATATCACCAATTTATAATTGAAGTAGTGCAGCACATCTACCCGTATCGTTGTTTTCATCAACTTTTCTCCCAATTACACAATTTCTTTGCAATTTCACTTAATTTTCCTCAAATCTAAATTGATTTTTTTTATAGGGAAAAGTTGTATCTTCTATTTACAAAACATACATCCTCCAATTAGTAAACATTTCTTCAAATTTACACTGTATTACAACAATCTTCCTACGAAGTTCCCTATGAATTTCACTCAAATGTGCAAATATGGTTGGTTCTTTATTGTGCCTAGTGAATTTTGTTGTTGGAGCCTACACAACTTGCACATTATGATGGAGTTGTATTATAAGAGCTACTGCAGTAGTTGATTAGTGAATTTACTATGTGATTTCTAAATTTTTCAGATTAGTAGTACATTTACATATTTGACTTAGTTTTCATTGGATGATTTATTTTGTATTCTAGAACAAATTTGCAAGAGTCATTGAAAGAAATTTTCATATAAGTGGAAGTCTGACACTCACAAATTTCATTAGAACGTAAAATGAAGGACATAAAATATTCAAAAACGTCATCAAATTTTCATTTGACAGGCAGTAAGGATTTGAAATTCCAGGCCTGCTAACGGGTGACTGTTGAAACGATGTTTCCGCAGTCTGACAAGATAATCTTATGGTTGTGACACACACATCCTGACTTATACAAGCTATAATGCTGCCCCACGGTTATTGTTCATTGTGCATGGTGTTGAAACTTGTTTACCCATGGTACAAGCCTATAGCAACCATGCACAGTGTAAGACCCCCAACACGGAATCATATAATGAAGGAAAATTTGACACTAGAATATAACAATTCTGCTGGCGACCTTAACGAACATTTGGAACTTCCATTAGTCATTAGACTCTTCATTTTCATTCCAAAAGATTCAACACACACAACATTACAGGTCCATACCCGGCTATATCATCACCATAAACCAACATTCCAAAGCATATTAAGAATATAAGCATTGGGATTATTCAACATAGTTATAAACCATCAACCTGTTACAAATGATACTATAAACTAACACAAAAACATTCACACAGATATGCAACAAAAGGCCATAACAACTTCTCCAATCATCAATCTATATTCATATTAGCTGAAGAGACATAATACCTATAATTACATATGTTATTTCAACTGGCTCATCGACCGTCCATAATAACACTAGACGGTAACAATGACAAGATTGTAAAACATCAATACCGAGCTCATATAACCAGAGACTAAAACCAGTATAACAAGGTTATGAAGCAGCAACATACTCGTCTACATGCCCACAAATTACATCTAAAAGAAACTAGCACATATGCTGACTCTAAACTTCGCTCCTTTTGTGCTCAACATAGTAACTACTGCTCAACATTCGAATGCCATTCACTCTTGTGAACGTTCTGACCAACCCTCGCTTTGTCTTCAACATGTCAGATCATAGCTGCTTAGAATCCTTTCCAATCTCGTTTTCTTCCCACCTAGCCAGTCTAGTTGTCCCGAGAAACCGTTAAGATATTTCCCTATCCCATGTGTGTTAACGACTTTCCAAAATATCTCTTCCCCTATTCGGCTCCACTCTGACTCGTCTCTTCCATCTTCAAGATATCTCCAACTGTAGGTTCGCCAAGATCTCCCTGGTCAACTCCTTCCTCTTCAAAATCATAACCGTCTATATTTCTTGCACACGTCGTTCTTCCCTAAATACCACTGTCATCCTTCTGCGTAGCATCCGTCTTTGTCGTGCCCTGCCTACTGCGTCAACATACGCCACACTCCACTCACAATGCCAACCCTATGTTGTGCTTCACCTTGTCCTTTCCGGGCTCTTCATCCCTGCTGCACAGTCCCACTATCCTAAAAAATTTCAAAAAATTTATAGGCTTCAACACCATGCCTAGACATGAATAAATTATACTCCATTCATTAATCTTTGCTTTTTCAAAATTGCTTTCATCTTCATTGTTTTTCCATATTCATTCATTACCGTGGTAAACAAGGTACATGATGAAGGTAATTTCTTATTATTCAATATACTTTTATTTTCAAATTTTTAATGCTAAATATTTCATTTTTATGGGAAGATGATTAAGTTTTGTGAAATTTATTTTTCAAATAAATAATTTATAAATTTATTTTAAAATAATTACTATTATTAAATTTTAATTAAATATTCTTGAGATTATAAATAAAAAAACTATAAATAATTTTAATTTAATATGTTATTGATTAATCTGGAGCTAAAAACTAAAAGAAATTGAATTAAAAAAAGAAAAAATAGAAATTATATTAGGTTTCTTTTCACCTTTTCGTTCAATTTTTATTAGAAATTTAAATTAAAATAATAAAAAATAACTATATATAATTTCTGGGTATTCATTGTTAATTTGAAAACCAAGTTAACTACAAAAATTCAAACACTTTATAATATATGTTTTATGAAATTAATCTGGAGTGGAAAAATATATTTCTAACAAAGCCTATGCTAATTTAAGTTATAACTCTATTATGATTCAAAAAGATCTTGAAAATTAGTGAACTTAGCCATATCAAAGAGGTGGAAAGGAATTCTCCTTAATAGAGGTTAGTTGAATAATCTTATTAGGTTTATCTTCCTCTGACCTAGAATGGTCCTAAGAATTTCCTCAACCTTACGATATACTTACTAAAATTTGAAAATAAGTTTTTCCATGCATAACATAATCTAATTATAAGTAACATTTCTTTTAGTGAAAACCTTTCCTATGATAGTCTTTAATTGCCAATAAAGGTTAATAATATGGTAATATATTAAATTCTTGTTGTTGGTGTTACCTATATCCATGGGTTGATCCATAATTCTAGACTAAGGTTGATCGACGTTGAATGACCACCAAGAAGAATTGTATATCCCCAACTCCTGATACATTGAAGCTTTCTCTTCCCCAACTCTTGATACATTGAAGCTTTCTCTTGCCCACTAACTAAAACATGACCTTATTTTCAAACATCATTATGGGTTGAATTCCCATATTGGGTGAGAGATTCAATGTAGATGTGTGGGGGTATGCACGGGGCCAATTATCTCATCGATAGATTGGTATTGGCATCATAGTGTGTGTTCGTGGTAGGGGAGACTCTCAGTCACCCCACTCGGGGTCAAGATCGAATGATTTATTAATCACATGATCATTATTTTGAAGGTTGGATGAACTAAGTGAACCAAGTTAGGATATTCCAACAGATATGAAATAGTTAAGTATAACTTGGTCTATCCATATCTATGCATTCATAGTGGAAAGAGTGGAGGAATCAGCTCATGAGACAATTTTTACTTGCGGGACCTAATTTGGCAAAACATGGTCTGAAACCTTCCCAGAGCGTTTTGAGGAATAAAACGATGTTTCTTGGGGGTAAAAAAATTATGATTTAGTGAAACACATTTTTTTCTATTCTACACACAAAGATATTTCCAATGACACAATAAGCGCATCAATCAAAGTGTGTATGCAAAAGTTATGTCACTTAGAAGTTGAACTTCCCGTTTTCACACCTATAGTTGGAGAGAATAATGATTCAGCCACTATTATTCATGGAAAAGGGGATAGCCATGTGGTTTTGATGTAAAAGGCTATAGAAAAACTTATATTTTAAATCTAGTTAAGAGTTGATGAAGTCAAACTTAACCACTAGTATGCTATCAGGTTGTGTTATCACCGAGCCACTAGGAGGAAGAGACATTCCATTCTTTCGAGAGCATTTTGTTCCATAGTTGAGAAAAAATATCGAGTAGAGATAGGAGGTAGAACACACACAGAGAATCTATGTACTATAGCAAACCACATGCCAGAGACATTACTTCTTTGTACCTACATCCTGATTTTCCAAACATAGAAAGAGAGTGAAGCGACCTCACCTTCTAGTTGGGTTTTCTCCCGAAAGGGTTTCCCAAAGCATATTTTGCGTCTTATGTGTGTGTATGAGCTTATTTTATCGTTCTCTACTTTTCTACATTATTTCCATTCGCATGCATGCACTAATTAGAGTAAAATATACAGATCTAGAAATTAAATAAAATTGTAATAGTGTATAATTTCATATTTTTTAATATAATATTGTTAGATCTGGTGTGACGAACTGTCTAGTGGAATATCCATGAAAATTTACAGATCACATTGCCTAATATAAACATAACATAATAATAATGTGTGTGTGTGTGTGTAAAGATAAAACTACGAGGCTTTAAATTGACGACCTTTACACTGAGGAGTGCTTTAACATTATACTCTATCGCTGACTATTCTACACTTCATAAGCCTAAACTAGTTATATCTTACATGTTTTGAAAGAACTTTTTTTTCAATGTAGTTATTAATGGAAGATGATATCCTAATGAAGGATTTAGTTATTTTAAATAAATAAATGAGTATTTTATTGAATTGGTAGGAGATTGGAGTGATAATCCATTAGACTGATTCTACTTCATGAAGCCCGGGATTAGTAGGATTCTAGAGGGGAAGTTAAGTCCACAAGAGATAAAAAGAATATGATGGAGTTACTAGGATATAAATCTAGTTGTGTGTTCAAAACCTAATAACTTTAAGTGAGACTATTAATATATTAAAGTGGTTTTTATTATTAGTAAGAACACCCTCACTTAACAAAATTTCAATTTACCAAGTAATTTTAAATAATGTTTTTTTTTTTCAAATGAAGAAAAAAGACTGGATTTATATTTAAAAAAAACAGTCACATTTTGATTCACTCATGAAGAGATAAAGATTCCTATCATCCAACAACTATCATATCTCTTTTCTGAGTGATCACTTTACACGGAAAAAATTGTGCAAATAACACAATAAACAAAAATCATTTCAAACACGACATTTCATCAAATATATTATGTTTGTATAAACCAAAGAGGGGAATAATTCACTTGGCATGTTAGAAAAACAATCAAAATGTTTCCAGACTTAAGAAGCATTGTGGGATTGTAGTGCATCCTTCTTCCCGAACTTCACCATCAGTTAAGAAAATATAAAATATGTAGCCTTCAACATTAGATAAACCAACTTTAGATAGAGAATCAAATGTCCTAATTGATTTGTTGAAGATATGTTGTATGTCGAAACTTAGGAAAGCTTGAATTAGTGCATTGATGCGGTCCCACCATCCTCGAAGATCTAGTGTATCAAAATCCTTTATACACAAAATGCCATCTATAGTAGTTTTTGAGTCTCCGTAGACATGGATATGCTACATAGGTTTCTCCGTGGGAAATCAGAGAAGTCCCCATAATGCCACAGATTCCACCTTGGAATTTGTACCCATCCCACCATGCTAATGTAACTCATAGTATGAGTTTTCATTGATTTGAAGCCATATTCTGCATCCACAATGCCCTTGTTGTGTTGCTTCGTAAAAAAAACTGCAGGCAAAAAAATCTAATGAGGCATGTACCAAGAAGACAGGTCCTTGGATGTCGACAGGTGAGGTTCCATAATCTCCAGCCATGAAAGAATTTTGGAACATATCCTGGTAACATTAATCTGTAGCCCTCGAAATATGTAATGATTTCGAGCCTTCCAAGTTTCCCAAAATATAAACCGCAAAATGTATTGGTGTAAACCATCTTTGTCAAGCCCCATCGTAGACATTGTTAAATAGAGATAAAACATGTGAAAGTAATCTTACAGTATGAGACGACCCATGACCATATTTGAAATGTGGTATTGTAATAGAGGAAAAGATGCGACACTGTACAGGGGGCACCATCCTTGATCCTGAAAACCTCGCTTGCAAAGATTGTCCCAAGTTAATATTCTATTTTCCACACCAACGAGATAAATAGAATAGTCTTCAAAGGGGCATTATATCTCCAAATAGAAAGAAACCATGGTGTCGCACATGATCCATGTGTGAAGTTCATAATTGGCTTGTAATTATCAACCACCACCACAATAACTATTTTTTTAGGATTCCAACCAATGTAAGTGAATCTCCTCTGACATTCCCACATAGTCCAACTCTTTTTAGTTCATTGATATACATTTCTATTTTTTTTAATCATCCAAATCCCCATTAAAAATTAATCACATTTTAATTAATTGATTTTAAACCATTGAAATTTTAATTAATTATTTTATAATAAAAGGAGGTTTAAAAATCAATCTCACTCTCAACTTACACCAATAATTATTTATAAAAAATAAAAACATTAATTTATCATTAAAAATAAAATTATTTATTAAAATGGAAAATTTCATGGACTTCAATTTTAAGGGAAAATATAGATTTTGCATGGCACCATAGATCCATCCGTAATCCTTGGAATATTCAAAACACTTAATCATAGTGCTTAGTCGTGTGGTTGTGGTTCACACTTAATCATAGTGCTTAGTGCTTAATCTTTGAAAAAAAAAACAATAACTTAATCGTAGTGCCAACTCGGTGTTGTTATCATATTCCACCATGATATGATTTTGTGAAACACGTTTTGTCTGTGAGGTGACCTCATACAATAATTATTATTGTAATGCTACGTGACCTGGGTGGCATTAAGAAATTCATAATATTTTAATGATGGGACTTCATACCCTCCACTTTCCCTCCCTACAAACAAACGTTTTCCCGATCTCCGCAACTCAATTTCCATGCCCCCGGCTTCCCCTTCTTTGTTACATGTCACGCAAACTATGGGATCATCCACATTAGAGGTGCTCTATACCATTGTTTATTCCATTTTGGTAGCTATCTTCGCTTTTGTTTGAGGAATTGATATAAGGTTGTTCACGAATCTCTGAACACCTCATATCGCACTGTATTTATTTATATTACAATGTTATTTAATAAATTTTTAAAATGCAATTTGATTAATAAATTTTTTTTTATTTTTATTTTTTTTATTTTTATTTTTTATTTTTTTTTATATTTAAATAGGTAATATAATAGTTAAGATTTTGATTTCTTTGTTGTTTAAAATGTAGTTTTGAATATATTAATAGATTTAACACTTTGAAAAATTTCAAGACATTTGAAGTTTGTAATCTAAACAATCTTAACTTATAATTCTTAAAAATTCTTATGGGATTTTAGCAAAATTAACTCAAAATAATGTTAGGAAAAAAGGCCATTATGTCTATTAGTTAGTCTGGGCTATTTTTTCTCTTTGTCTTTACCAATTTTTTGTTGGACTTTTTGGTGTTTGCCTCTTAGAAGTCCAACTTGTTGTAAAAGAATTTGTTTCTCATCTTTTACATTTTTCACACTTAATAACTGTAATTGCCTTCAAAAACAATTAATATGCCTCTAGGGTATCCACCATGATGGCTTGCTTCTAGAATTTGGACATATGTTCTTGAACACTTAATCCTTATTCTTGTTGGAGGTATTCTCACATCATAAATTGAACCTCTTCAAGGGCTATGGGATAGAATTGTGATTTCATAATTCTTTCAAATTCTATAATTTTGTAACCGCTGGCGTCTTGCCAAGCCTCAAAGCATCTACATATCTCTCCTACCATAGTGGAGTAGCCATAACATTTTCAATCAGGAAAAAATATCCTATGAGCTTCTTTTATTTGATAAAGGATGAAATAGACCTTTATCCATTTCAACTAGCTATTGAGTTTCTTGGCATTAACATGACCATCACATGTTGGTATTTCATGTTTTACTTCAAACTTGAATTGAATATTTGAATATGAAGGAAGCAAGGTAGTGCTACTTGAATGGTTAAGTTGTTAGCCCTTGGTTCGTTTATGACTTTCTCTTTTATATTTAGTCCTGGCTATATATCTATCTTCATCATGTATACTTAACAACTATGATATTGTATCAATTAGTGCAATAATAAAATACTCCAGTCAAGTTAACCCTAAAGTTGTTCCTCATTAGAAGCTCCCATCATTTTTGGTTGTTTGCTTTTTCTAAGACCTTGTACCAATGGCTCTCCACTCTTCAAGTATCCATTTTGGGTGTTTATCATACATGTCAAGCAATTGTTTTAAAGCTTGTGCTTTGATTTGTAATAACTTGGCCTATTTCCAAGTCAATTCACTTGGAAATACCTTAATTAACTTTGTGCACTAGAATTGTTTATCTCTATTTTCTATTTCAATGTCCATTAATTTTAATTTTTTATACTTGAATACTATAATTAAATGTAGAAAAACTAAAAAAAATGATCTAGTAAATACAAGAATAACTCTTTTACTTTGAATTTAGAAAAACCAACAAGAAGTGACCATTATTTTGTTGTTTTTATGCTCATGAATGATTACACATATGAGTTGTACACTCTTAAACATATACTTTAGTATTCATACTTATTGTTTGTGTCTTGTAGAGTGTGGCTTGCATTTGAGACCATCTTGATTTCCTATGGGTAGGCACATAATCCCCTCTTTGTCCCATGCTTTATGTCCTTAAATTATGTGTCATTAACTTCCCAATATTTCTAGCTCTTAATGTTGACTACATCAACCAATAATTTTTCTCCATCTCCCTTTATTTTCCTTGATATGTGCCTTTATTACCTTTCCCTACCATTACTCTTCCTCATGGAAGGTGAATATTTTTCACCAAGTCATGAACATTACCTTCTCACCACCTTTGTGGATGCCTCAAATGTTTCTAGCTAAAACCCCCATTGTAGCCACCTATTGTACTAGATTTTGGTAATTACAAATTTTCCTTACAATTACAATCTTCAATTGTATAAGCAATGTGGCATCTTCGTATGCATTGTATTGTACACATGTCGCCACTTTATATGGTTGTGTCATATCTCAGGTAGGTCTCACTTGTATTTGTCTAGAGGAGTTCTTCTTTGACCTTCTTTAGTCTATGGATATATGCCCTCTTCCTATGAAAATGAAAAATTTATGGATACATAAGTTATCAACTTCTACATTCTTTGCTTTCCATGCATTTTTTCTTTTGCATACTAGGTTTTTTTTCTTATACTTTTATTGCCTTTTCCTTCCTCTTCCCTTGCGACCTTTCACAAAGTATGGGACATGGAAGTGAGTTCTACATAGCATTTTTTCTTCCTTTCCATGCCAATCCTTTTGGCTTAAGTTCTTATGTATAGTGTAGAACATGAAGCATGTCATCGCCTTTTAACATCTTTAATATTCATGACCTAACCTCTATATGATTTTTGACTTACCCATTTTGATCTTTTACCTTATTCAAGTTATCTAAAGTGTTGAGCATAGAGGTACTACCTCCCCTTTAATAAATCCTTATATTCCCATACTCAATATTTTGCATAGGAAAAGAATTCTTTATGAATGTGATACACAATCACAATTAATTTACAAACAAGATTTAACAAAGAGTTGTGGCCATTAAACTCACAATTTGAACATGTGACCTAAAATGTAAAAAGATAAAAACAAACCATTTAAAAATCTATTTTGGATAAAGTTTAAATAAAAACAAAAATACATTATTGATCCTTCCTTTACCCGAAAAACTAGATTTGGATGATGATTTGGATGAGGTATTAATTCCACTTTACTAAGAAAGAGATGAATTGGATAAGCTATCAATCACACTTCGACCCATTTCTTTGGAGTTGGAGGAGATAAATGAACCCATTCAATGGGTTTATTTTGTAATTGGATGAACCATTGATTTCGTCTTTTTTTAATGTTTATAATTAACACAAACCAGCAAGAATATCTAACATACATAGTGAAATTGATACGGGCTTTGATGTACAACTGTATTCAATTCTGAAATTTTATAGGTAACATATTTGGTTAAAGAAAATATATCTCACATGGTATGGAAGCATCCATTTCTTCTTATTATAAAGGAAAAAACCATGTAGTAGTTTTGAGTGTGGCAAGATTGAGAAAAATGTTAAAAAAGGAATTGCTAAAAGCTACGTTATTCGTAGTAGTGATTTTAACCAATTTTCATTGTAGCTAGGCAATTAAAGTTTGTTTTGGTCTTGCACTTATATTGATAATGTGCATATGTGTGCCAAATGTATATCAAATGCATTTGAGTCAATATTTTATATGCGTTGAAAAATATATAATACATATTAGTATGTATTTAAAGATATTTTCCAACTCTTGGTGCATATCGTAGATATTGAAAGCATTGGTGGACACTTACATCGACAAAACTAGTGCACCAACATTTGATCAACACTCCTAGTGCTCTAAAAATATTAGTACACATTAGTGTGCATTATATATTTTTTATTCCTTGTTGCACATTTTATATAAGGAAATCATTTGTGCATGTTACATTTATATGAAAGGATTGTCACACATATTACCTTGTGCATCACTATGCCTTGAAATAGTTACGATAATAGTAACATGGTGTTAATGATATTTATAAATGCATTTGTTATCATTACGAGCATGGGTGCTTTTATTAGAAATATCATGCTAGTGTATAAGATTCATTAAAGCACACGATGGCACTCGAATATATATGAACCACACCATTGAGTTCCAATAAATATGATGCACCTTAGTGTTGGTTTTTTTAACTATAAAATTTAAATAATCATTATAATAATGAACCATTATAATAAATATCTATATGATAATATTGATGTGTATATTTTAGTTATTGCATTGGGGTATAATTATTCTATTTATGTGGTATATCATTTAAGTACATCGATTAGCTAATTATGTCTCTGTTTATTATGATAATGTATATCATCTATATATTTAATTAGGAACATAACAAAATTCGCGCAATATTGATATCACATAATTGGAAGGACATCACGAAGTGTTTGGACCAGAACCTAAAATACTTGATATAATGAAGCCTGCAAAAATAAAGAAGGTTAATATCGAATCAGAAGAAGAACCAAAATTTGAAATGACTAGAGATTATTTGGATGAAGACATAATTAGCAAGATTATAGAGCTGTTGCACGAATATCAAAAGCTCTTCCTGTTGAGATTGCAACAAGATGATGAGCCTAGTGGAAAGGAGTCGCCTTCACTAAGTGGGCCCGCAGGGTATTTTTGGCGCAAAGTCTATTTTTAGACTATGTCTATTTTTAGACATATGGATCATGTTCTATGAGTTGCAGGATGCTATTTGTGGATGGTTGGTCAAGTCGGGAAAAATAGATGGACTTCTATTTTTAGACATACTGAGCGGAATCTATTTTTAGATTGCCAGTCTAAAAATAGATATGTCGAATATTATTAGCTCTTAATAATATTTGGACTCTAAACATTATCTTATCCTCTTGGAGCACTTCAGTTTGATGCCTAGATGTGGCACATGTAGCTGAAAAAAGGAATTATGCTATTCCTAGGGTTTAGTGAAGCTATTGCATGGTTGACTTCAGTTAGAACTCATGTGACAGAGTTTGGTGGAGTTGATGAGACAGTTAATGGAGTTGTGTTCAGTTTAACTTAGTTGAGCTAGTTTTATTTAGTCTAACTGATTGATACAATTAGTGAGAGTGGTGTGAATTAATTATTAATTAATTCACTAATTATAAACTCATAAATCAACTAAAGAATACATCAGTTAACTACAGTGCATGGACAGTTTCAGTGGAGACCAGTGGAGAGGTAGGTGAAAGAGAAAGTGTGACTATCAGTTGTGACTATACTGGTGCATGAGATTTGCACACACATTGATGGAGATGCCAATGAGGATTGCACAGTACATACTAGTGGGATTCAAACTTGGATCCAAGCATTATCCATATTGGATTGCGCAGTAGAGGCACGCTAACAAGTGGAGCACATTGGAGCATGTGTTTTGTATGATCTGAGCTTGTGTAGTGTGTAACAATTGGAGATTGTACTAAGAGCTTGTGAGGAGTTTGTACAATGATTGTTACATGATCTCTATCATTATAATATACAGATAGTTGGGGTTTTCAGCTTTAAGCTTTCCCATAAATGTTGTGTGTTTATATGTGTGATTGTTTATGGTTTTAATGTGCGCATGTGATTGTTTATATTTCCGCAAATTGATGATCAATAGTAGAAGAGGTTATGTATTATGCATGAAGCTCAAATAGTGTGTGATCGGGATAATCTCGGTGAATAATATCTCAATTATTCAAATTTCTACATGGTATTGGAGCAGTATTGATCATTGGAGCAATTGCAAAACATTGAAGCGGTTGAGTTTTGTGCTGGTGGAATTCGAATTTGCAGCAGTGTTTTCTTGGTGTCGAAGTTGAGATGTCTTTCAACGGATTGCGATTGGAGTATGCCCTTGAGGGAAACTCGAATTATATTGCATGGAAGGATAGGACGGAGGCGGTGCTAGATGACAATGGGTTGAAGGAGTTCATAGATGTTGAAGTCCCAAAGCCTACTTCTAGCGATGCTGCCGTAATTGAGGCTTGGCAAAAGAAGACAGCAAAGTGTCGAAGGATTCTATTGGAGGGCGTGAAGGATCACATAGTGTCCAGCCTACATGGTAAGGCTTCTCCATTCTTGATGTGGAAAGCCTTGACAGATTTATTCCAAAGCAAGAGCGACCAGAGGAAGTTAGCGCTCAAGGATAAACTCATAAACATAAAGATGGAGAAAGGTGACAGTATGCCCAAGTACCTCACGAAGTTCATCCAATGCAGGGATGAGCTGGGAAGTGTGGGGGTGACTGTTGATGATGAGGACTTGGTGAGCTTGGCTCTCCTTGGGCTTCCGAAGAGTTGGCATAGTTATCGGGACTCTGTCGATGGGAGGGAGAAATTGCCGGGATGGGAGCGACTTTGGTCGGATCTTGTGCAAGAGGAGATAAGGCGGTACCGAGGGACGGATCTTTATCAAGGAACTGCGATGAAGAGAATTTCACTTTGGGCACCCCGAAGCAAAGAAGGGGAAGAGCAAGAAAGCTTCTCATTCCGGTGCGAAAGGCAAGAAGCAGGACATGTCCAAGGTGAAGTGCTTTCACTGTCACCAACACGGACATTATGCCACAAATTGTCTGCAGAAGAAGAAAAATAAGTAGGTTGTTGGATATGTAGCTGGAGAGGCCTTAGCCTCGCAGTTTGAACTGGATTTTTCGCTGATCGCATGCTTGGTTTCAAGTGTGATGGGTTCAATGCGGTTTGTGGATAGCGGTTTGTCTTTTCACGTGACAGGAGATCGAGATTTTTTTACTGATCTGGATGAGAAAGATCTTGGAGTGCACATCGAGATGGGAGATGATGGTAGATACATTGCGACCGGTATCGGTACCATTTCCTTTGAGAGGGAGTCTGGTAAACCCTTCGTATTGAAGGAAGTGATGCATGTTCCAGGATTGAGGAAGAATCTTATCTTTGTGGAGATGTTAGAAGACAAGGGATATGATGTTGTCTTTAGTGAGGGAAAGGCTTTCCTGCGCAGTAAGGAAACTGGTGAGACCCAGAGGATAGGGTTTCGAGTTAAGAACCTTTATCAATTGCAGGTAGATCGTTGTGCAGCAATGGCAGGCAAGGCAAAAGGAGTGGTGAGTCGGGATGATGGTGAGTTGTGGCACCGGAGGTTGGGCCACCTTCACCATGGAGCTTTGAAGATACTGCAGTAGATTTCTACTGGGCTTCCTAAAGGCACTCTTGTGCAGTCAGATCAGTGCAAGGGGTGTACCTTGGGAAAATTTGTGAAAACCACCTTTCACGAGAAGGATAGTCACGCCACGACGATCCTTGAAAGAATTCACACAGACGTGTGTGGACCTTTCTCAGTAGCTTCGACAGTAAAGCATAGGTATTATGTGATATTTGTTGATGATTTTTCTCATAAGTGCTGGATCTTCTTCATGCAGAAGAAGAGCGAGACATACTCAAAGTTCTGTGAGTTCAAGGCGCTGGTGGAGAAATAATCGGGGAAGCAGGTGAAGGCTATAAGGAGCGACAATGGTGGTGAATTCATCTCTGGAAAATTCAAGGAATTTTGCAGCGCAAAAGGAATTCGAAGAGAGCTCATAACACCTCATAACCCACAACAGAATGGGGTTGCTGAGTGGAAGAACAAAACGATCGTGGGTGCTGCACGGGCGATGTTGCATGATCAAGGCCTACCCATTCACTTGTGGGCGGAGGCATGCAATACTGCAGTATATGTGCAGAACCGTTGTCCTCACAGGATACTTGGCATGAGTACACTCGAGGAGGCGTTTTCTAGTAAGAGGCCTGATATTTCTCATTTGAGGATTTTTGGTTCACCTGTTTACATTCATGTGACGAAGGATGCCAGGAAGAAGATGGAGCCAACCGCAGAGGTTGGGATATTTTTGGGGTACACTGATACACCCCACAACTATCGTGTGTATTTTCCAGACAGTCGCAAGACTGTTGTGCGACGGGATATCAAATTTCAGGAGGAGAAAGCCATGAAGTGTTCGCTTGAGAGGGAGCTACACTTGCATGCAGATGAGGAGCTATCAGTTCCTAAGGGTGAGTCTCAGGATGTGGATTGGCCACAAGATGAGGTTCATGGAGTGGAATAAACCACTCATGCAGCGCCAACCATCAGAGGGCAGAAGCGCACTACAGAACCTGAGCGACTGGCTCAAGATGTAGAGAAGGTTGTAAGAGCACCTACATCACAGTGCAGACAGAGACAGTCACCTGACCGGTATACTGGATACATGGCTCTTGTGAGAAAGTGTATCGTGACAGAGCCATCCTCTTTCAAGGAAGCTGTGGAGGATCCCGCATGGGTAGATGCCATGGTGGAAGAGTATGATTCGATTGTCAGAAATAGTGCATGGCAGATTGTCTCGAGGCCGGAGGGGAAATCAGTGGTGGGTTCGAGATGGATCTACAAAGTGAAGCAGGTAGCTGACGGGAGTGTGGAGAAGTACAAGGCAAGATTTTTTGCCCGAGGCTTTTCACAGATAGAGAGGATCGATTATGAGGAGACCTTTGCACCTGTTGCAAGGTATTCTTCCATACGGATGATTCTTGCTCTCTCAGTGCAGATGGGGTGGCACATTCATCAGATGGATGTGAAGACTACGTTCCTCAACGGAGTCATTGAGGAGGAGGTGTACATAGAGCAGCCCAAAGGTTTCGAGATCTTCAGCAGCGAATCGCATGTGTGTAGGCTCAAGAGAGCGTTGTATGGGTTGAAACAAGCACCTCGTGCTTGGTACACACGGATAGACAGTTATTTCACTGGACTTGGATTCTACAAGAGTGAGGTGGATTCTAACCTATATCAGATTGTGGTGGAGGGTAATTTGCTGATCATTGTACTTTATGTAGATGATTTGATTTTGACAGGTGATGAGCTGTTGATACTCTCATGCAAGGAGGATATTGCAAAAGAGTTTGAGATGAAGGACTTGGGCCTCCTTCATTATTTCCTAGGATTGGAATTTGGCAGCGCAGTGGTGGACTGTTTGTTTCTTAGGGTAAGTATGTCTGGGAGATACTGGAGAAGTTAAACATGCATGGCTGCAAGCCTGTTGATACTCCTCTTCCTGGTGGTTGGAGGAAGGAGGATGCTACTTCAGCGGAGGTAGTGGATGCCACTATTTATCGACAGTTAGTGGGGTCGCTTATGTATCTGGTCAATACACGACCCGATATGTGATATGCAGTTAACCAGCTTTCACAAGCTATGCTTAGGCCTACCAAGCTATTTTGGAAGGCGGGGAAGCATTTATTGTGTTATCTCAGAGGCACATCGGGATATGGATTGTGGTACAGACAGTCGGATGAGGTGAAGCTATGTGGCTTCACGGATGTAGATTGGGCAGGGAGCCCAACGGACAGAAAGTGCACATCTGGAGGGATTTTTAGTATCGGGTCGACAACAGTTTCTTGGTATAGCAGGAAGCAGAGATCCGTGGCACTCAGTTCAGCAGAGGCCGAGTATATGGCAGCGAGTTTGGCTGCATGCGAGGCTATATGGATGAGGAAGATCCTGGTCGGGTTGTTCGGTTCACACTTAGAGCCTACTGTGATTTATTGTGATAATCAGAGTTGCATCAAAATCTCGGTTAATCCAGTATTTCATGATAGATCTAAACACATTGACATCCGGTATCATCATATCAGAGATTGTGTGCAGCGGAAGGTCATGTTACTTTCATACATTCCCACGGAGGATCGGGATGCTGATATCTTGACGAAGGCGCTCACCAGGAGAAAATTTGAATACCACAGGGGCAGGATAGGGGTTGCAGATAATCCTTATCTTGTTGAGAGGGAGTGTTGAGATTGCAACAAGATGATGATCTTAGTGGAAAGGAGTCGCCTTCACTAAGTGGGCCCGCAGGCTATTTTTGGCGCAAAGTCTATTTTTAGACTATGTCTATTTTTAGACATATGGATCATGTTCTATGAGTTGCAGGATGCTATTTGTGGATGGTTGGTCGAGTCGGAAAAAATAGATGGACTTCTATTTTTAGACATACTGGGCGGAATCTATTTTTAGATTGCCAGTCTAAAAATAGATATGTCGAATATTATTAGCTCTTAATAATATTTGGACTCTAAACATTATCTTATACTCTTGGAGCACTTCAGTTTGATGCCTGGATGTGGCACATGCAGCTGACAGAAGGAATTTTTCTATTCCTAGGGTTTAGTGGAGCTATTGCATGGTTGACTTCAGTTAGAACTCATGTGACGGAGTTTGGTGGAGTTGATGAGACAGTTAATGGAGTTGTGTTCAGTTTAACTTAGTTGAGCTAGTTGTATCTAGTCTAACTGATTGATACAATTAGTGAGAGTGGTGTGAATTAATTATTAATTAATTCACTAATTATTAACTCATAAATCAACTAAATAATACATCAGTTAACTTCAGTGCATGGACAGTTTCAGTGGAGACTAGTGAAGAGGTAGGTGAAAGAGCAGTGTGACTATCAGTTGTGACTATACTGGTGCATGAGATTTGCACACACATTTATGGAGAAGCCAATGAGGATTGCGCAATACATACCAATGGGATTTGAACCTCGATCTGGTAATTATCCATATTGGATTGCGCAGTAGAGGCTGGCTAACAGGTGGAGTAGATTGGATCATGTGTTTTGTATGATCTGAGCTTGTGTAGTGTGTAACAATTGGAGATTGTACTAAGAGCTTGTGAGGAGTTTGTACAATGATTGTTACATGATCTCTATCATTATAATATACAGATAGTTGGGGGTTTTCAGCTTTAAGCTTTCCCATAAATACTGTGTTTATATGTGTGATTGTTTATGGTTTTAATGTGCGCATGCGATTGCTTATATTTCCGCAAATTGATGATCAATAGTAGAAGAGGTTATGTATTATGCATGAAGCTCAAACAATGTGTGATCAGGATAATCTCAGTGAATAATTTAACAGTTATTCAAATTTCTACACTTCCCCACGAAATTTTCTGAATTGAAGGGCATAGGAGGGGATCTAGGAGTTATGAGGATTCCCCTGAAACCTAAAGCGAAGCCAGTAAAGAAAATACCATATACGTTGAATCTGAAATACAAGGAAAAAGTGAAGGAGGAATTAAATAAAATGATCAAATTTGGGATCATCGAACCTGTCGAAGAGTTTGAATGGGTAAGTGCTATGGTGGTGTAGGAAAATAAGGCAAAAGACGATATCGAGATATGTGTATACCTCATAAAATGGTGGTGTAGGAAAATAAGGCAAAAGACGATATCGAGATATGTGTATACCTCATAAAATTGAACGATATATGATTTCATGATCCTTTTCCCTCACCATTTGCAGACGAAGTATTGGACAATGTAGGAGGAGAGAAGGCCTATTCTTTCACAGATGGTTTTTTGGGATACCATCATATCATAATTGCACCAAAAGATAGACATAAGATAACTTTTGCTACATAATGGGGTTCTTATCAGTACATGGTGATGCCTTTTGGGTTGAAGAATACTCCTGCCATATCCTCTAGATTTGTAGTTGCAGCTTTCAAAGAATATATACAAAAATTATTGGAAGTTTACTTCGATGATTGGACAGTCTTTGGGCTATTGAAATATCATGTTTCGAGATTGAGGTTGATGCTTGATACATGTAGGCGATATCAAATATAATTTAATCTGAAGAAGTGTATCTTTTTCTTACCATTTGTCATATCGTTGGGCCATGTGGTTTGTAAGCAGGGATTGATGGTAGATCCTGCGAAGATTGCAGTCATTGTAAAATTCGATTCACCTAGGATAGTGAGACACTTGCGAATGACACTTGGTCACACTAGCAATTATAGAAATTTTATAAAGGGGTATGCACAGATAATTGCACCAATGGAGAAGTTATTGAAGAAAGATGTCACTTTTCAATGGGATGAAGAATGCTAGAAGAGCCTCAATATACTAAAGGAAAAGATGGTAATTGTGCCTATTCTGGTTTTTCCAAACTGGAATAAGGAATTTAATATACATGTCGATGGATCTTCTATAGTGTTGGGTATAATACTGCCACAACCAGGAGCATGAGAAATTGATCACCTGATATCTTTTGCAAGTAAGAAATTTTCCAATGCTGAAAAGAACTATACTACGACAGAAAGAGAATGGTTAGCTATGGTCTATCCATTACACAAGTTCATGCACTACTTGTTGGGAACACATTTCAAGATTTTAATTGATCACTCCATGCTGAAATATTTGGTGAATAAACTTGTTTTAGGAGGAAAAAATTGTCGATGGTTATTGTTGTTCCAGGAGTACGACTTTGAAGTTATAGTCAAACCAGGAAGATTGAATTTTGAACCTAATCATCTGTCAAGGTTGGAGACAGGATAAGAACCCACAAGTACCGAGGATAGCCTGCTCAACGCACAATTATTCAGAATGAAGGCCACTGATGATCACTTCACAGATATTATTCAATTTATGGCCACATGAATGGCACTTGTAGAGAAAACTACACAAAAAAAGAGGGAGCTTGTAGTCAAATCTACAAATTTGTCATTTATTGCAAGACACTTGTAAAAAATGGGAATGGATGAAATAATGTGCAGATACATCCTTGAACATGAAAGGAAGAATATCTTGACAAAAACTCATGGAGGAGTAGCAGGAAGAAATTATGCAGGGAAGGCCACTGCGCAAAAAATATTAAGAGCTGGGTTATGGTGGCCCACAGTGCATAAGGATGCAAAAGAGTTTTATCAAGCATATGATGTGTGCCAAAGAATAGGAAATCCATATAGAAGAGACAAAATTCCATTAAATCCATAGGTGACATTGCAAGCATTTGACAAATGGGATATTGACTTTGTTGGATCTATTCATCCACCAGGAAAGAAGATTGGCACAAGATACATAATCACTGCAACTAATTATTTGAAGAGATGGGACAAGGCACAAATAGTGAAGGATTGTAGTGTAGATACCTTCACGAAGTTCATATTTGAATATATTCTGTCCATATTTGGGTGTCTAAAGATATTGATGAGTAACCGAGGTTCACATTTCTTGCATAAGACAATTCAGGTGCTGACTGAAGAATTTTAAGTTACCATTAGAATAGTATCCCATATTGTTCATAGGAAAATGAGATATTCGAATCTTTCAATATGATTTTGTAGAATGCACTCACAAAAGTATGCAATGTGAACATAAATGACTGGGATTTAAGGATTCCGACAGTGTTATGGGCACATAGGGCAACATGCAAGAAAATGACAAGCCAGAGACCTTTTAGGTTGGTATATGGACAAGAATAAGTCAAGCCTATGGAGTACATTGTGCCAAGTTTGAGAAATGTAGCTTTCAAATATTTTCCAGACTCCGATGTAATGTAGGAAAGGATGACACAATTTCTTTCTCTGGAAGAAGACAAGTTTATAACAAGCTTTCATCAGCAAGTGCAAAAAGCAAGGGAGAAAGCCTGACATGATAGGTGTTAGATGCCTGTAATTCATAATATCACAAGGTGACTGATCATTTCTCAGGTCTTTCATACTAAAAATAATATTCCATGGCTGTCATTTATTTTCAGAAAATAAGGGAAATCCTAATTGACAAAAGCTTCAAAGGAATAAATCTGCCTCCTCAGTCCAATTGAAAGAGGAAAGTGTCGCTGATAAGGAGTAATGGTGAGAAAACTTAATTTCCATCATTAATCATCTCATTTACCCTCTTTTTCCCTTCATTTTTCCATTTTCTAAAGTCCAACACTTCCTTGTCATTCAAAACCATTTTTTAAACTACTGAAATTTAAAATTTATAAGTAGCTTCACTCACCCACTCGCAGCCATATCATATATCTCTTAAACTCACCACTTATTTCATTTACTGCGAATCCCCACCATCTCCAATCCCCACCTCTGCAATCGATGGTCCGCATATGTTTTTGACCACCCCCGTAGCCTTCGAACTTTAACCATAAAGGGGGGTCCAAAATTTCCCTTACCGCTCTTCGCAATCCTCTTATCACATTTAAACCTGATCACCTTTCCACATCGAAAATTGCAAGTCTCAAAGGATAAGTGTGAAAGGGTCAAGTATAAATATCGACGTGCGACGAGCGATGCGGTGGGGCCCGATCAAAAATCGCAAATCACAAGTTTTAAAGGATAGGCATGAAAGATTTATGTTACAATCTATTGACACTCCTAGAGACAGCCTAGAGTTGTGATAGACCAGTGCCTAGGACATCTTAATATAGCAAGGAGCATGTAATATAACATGGGGAGTTATCAGCAAAAGGATCTCATGCTATCTCTTGTTAAACAAGGAATTTTTTTTTAAATGGGACCAAAACTCTCAGAAACTTGATACAAGATAAGAGATACTGTAGAGGCAAGATGTAAAGCTCTAATACAAAGCATCAGACAATTTAGGGACAACATACTGCAAAGCGGGCCAATTCAGAAATACTTCACAGAGATAAATGGTCTGAAGGTGTTTACTATGTAAGAAAGGTGAGAGGATATTAGTTGTCATATAGATGATATCCAGATACAAAATATTACCATGAATGGGCTTACCAATCTAAGAATCCATACATAATAGCAGCGTTTTAAAAATAACATTCCGTAGAAGCTAGTATAGCAGAAAGATGGTTGAAATGAAAATGGAACAGTATATCATGCATGAGCCATATTTAAAGTGCTTGAATGACTTAAATATGGGTACCAACTAGGATAAATCCATACCAAACCAGTGAGCCACTCGCATTCCAAAACATGATACAAGAAAGATGGATTGAAACAAGATGAACAATTTTAATAACACATAAAAGGAGAAGTTACACACTGTGAAATACCAAAGACCAGAATCCTCTTTAACAGATAGAACTCCTCCTCATTGAGACCCAACGGGCTCTGAGCATTCATACAAGAGTTCAACAAAATGTATACAAAATTCTCTTACTACACCAATTTTCTGATAAATCTGGAACCCCCAATAATATGTTCTTAGGGCCATTTATAGAAGAAGAAGAACCCTAATAAAAGAAGTAGGTGAAAAACATTTAATTTGCCTCGTTAAGACAAAATGGCGGAAACATTCGCGCCCATACTACTGAATGATTATGTTGTGCTATATGTACTCTACTGCCAGCTTTTCGAAATAAATGTGCTAGGTGAAAATCTCCTCAGGGACACGACATAGAAGTGAAATCACATAAACATTATGTCCTTTCCTGAAAGGAAATTATGCTGAAATAAAACCTGGAGGGTATGGTTTCTTGTGCATTTTACCCTCTGTGTGATCTGAGATATCTTTGATCTGGTACCATTATCTTCTAGACCATGGATTAGGGCTTAGAATCTTTAATGATGGACGTTGAAATCCTCGATCTTCCACTGATACTCCTTGCCGCAATAGTAATGTCTCCAATTGCAAAAATCAGTGCTTTGAATGGCTCTGGAGGGTTTGACAGATTTTAACCCTGGCTTCTTTAATGAAAGTCGTGTCGTAACAGCTTCCCAGATTTTCCTCATAAATTATGCCTCTGAAAGATGGTCCTTTGATGCGTTCTCGACTTCTGAAATGGAGGCTGTGAATTATGACAACTTTCCGCCGTTGTAACCCTGCAAAATCCGCAAACTCATTAAATAAAACCATGCAAGGGAAGGTGAACACAGTGGGGATAATGGTGAGATGGCGTGGCATGGTGGAGAGGCCAAGAAATGTAGAACGATGATAGGAAATGCAGCGTGACAGTGGGAGGTGGCAATAGAGAAGGTTGGCGGAGCATAGCAGATGAAAAACTTTGAATTTGACCTTTTGAATGATATATAAGGAAGGCGAAAGAGACTGTGTTGAATGGCACGTGGAATGGTGACGTGGAGGAGGATCGGGTCAATGGTGTGGCATGGGTTAAATGAGGGTCGTTCGATATTGGCAGAGATCGACGATGGAGGGCGCGTAGGAGGGCAACAGATAGTGGGCTAGGGGTCGAATATGCTGTGATTAAATGCCATGTAGCTTCGAAGTGCGACAACCGTTGGATGAAAACCCCCAGATTTGATGGCTGTCATGAATATCGTGCCGTGACTTTGACCGAACAATAATGTGCGATGGAGATCGGTTTTGGAGCCGTACGCGGAGACACGCGGCGAGCAATGTATGCAATCACTCTGATTTGAGGAATACCGCCTGCCACTTGAAAGGTGGTGCGATATAAACCACCGATTTTTGCAATGGGAGCGGGCATGGGGACCACTGGTACAGGCAGTCTGCAGACCGTTGATTTCACAGTTTGATCGGACGGTAGTCAGGTGGGCTATGGGCGTGACGGAGGTGAAAAAACGACGTCCGATCTGTACAGATCGGCGGCTCAGAATGCACCCGATATACATTTGATAGGCGCCCATCGGACTTGGCTCCTGGTCTCGGAGCTGGGGTCATGTGGGAGAGAAGGGTGCGGGGGCTTGACCGAAAGGGGTTGAGGCCTAATATATTTTCAAAATCAGATTTTCAGCCTTGCACAATGTAATTTGGGGATGAAAAATAGCAACGATATGCAGCAAAAGGATTTTCTAGGCCAAACAAAAAGGAGGTCCGAAAGGTTTAAGCAGGAATGCTGGTTAGAAATTTAATAGGAGGCCAACATGATCAACATTGGCTCCACCTAGGGACGGCACGTTCATCCTCAGACGTGTCGAGAACTTCGCAGACCTTCCTGATCATCTTTTATGCTGACTCTACTCTTTAACATCTCTTCTTTTCACTTAATGATTCATCACACCACCCACATTGTCAAATAAAGGTAAAAGCAGAAACTAATATACAATATGATACATCAGGCACTCTCGGCCTGAATCAGAATTGGAAGTATGGTTTAAGGAATTGATCGTTTATAGGGGTGTTAAGAAATTCACCCTGTAAATTCTCCAACATGAAAGTATTATTACCTCCCTGTTCCACAATTTTAAAGGGGACGAACCAGAGGGGGTCGAATTTGCCATGTTTACCTTTTTCAACTCTTTGGATATCCCATCTGAGCACCAAATCACCAATTTGCAGCTTCCTGTCCTTGGCATGCTGTTAAAAAAGGTATTTCATCTTCTCCTGATACTCTGTTAGCCTTTGATTCACTTGATTGCGTGTTTCTTCCAATTCCACCAGCTGTTTTATTCTCCTGATCATATCATCAGGTTCTTCTTGACTTTCCTGCATGAATCGAGCTACTGGTAGGGCTAATTGAATAGGGAATACTACTACCCTCCCATATACCAATTCATATGGGGATTTCCCATTTTCTCTCTTGCTAGTAATTCTATTGGCCCATAGAGCAAATTTCAATTGGGAATCCCAATTTTTCTGATTCTCATTTATAGCCTTCTTCAGCGCCCTTACCAGGGTTTTATTGGAAGACTCTACCAAGCCATTTCCCTATGGATAATAGGTTGTAGAGTGACTTAGTGTGATGTTATAATGCTGACAGAAGCTTACAAACTTTGTAGACTTGAAGGCCTGTGCATTATCAGTCACTATTCTGGCAGGGCAGCCAAAATTGGATATGATGTTTTCTTCCATGAACTTTATGATCATAGTATCTGTTGCATTCCTCGCGGGTATGGCTTCCACTCATTTGGTGAAATAATCAGTGGCCATTAAAATCCACATATGTTGACCACTTGATGTGGGATGTATTTCACCTATAAAATAAATTCCCCATTGTCTGAATGGTTCATCTACGTGCATGAGAATCAGGGGCAGAGGTGCCAACTTCTGCCTTTCAGCAAATTTCTGACATTTCTCACATGCTCTAACCTAAGCAAAAACATCTCCAAAAATATTGGGCCAATAAAAACCAGCCTTCAGGATTTTGTGAGCAGTGGCCCTCTAGCTGTAATGTCCTCCACAAATTCCCTCATGAAATTCAGCCATTATAATCTCTATCTCATCTTCTGTGATACACAGGAGTAGGATACCTGAGGGATCTCGCCAATATAGCCGTCCATTTGTGACTATGTACTTTTGTGATTTCAACCTTAGGGCTCTGTATTTAGCCTTATCACAGCTTGGAGGGCAGATAAGTGTGAAGAGATATTCTACTATCTCTTTGTACCACTGACTGGTGAGGTACTCTATGTGTGCTTTCTGAGTAACTCTCTCCACTCTTGGCTGCTCTTTATCTTTCTCAGACTCCCCACTTGATATCATAGATAGATTTATGCCCAGGGCCTGGTAGTTTGATTTTGATAAGATTTTAGCTAACCCTTGTCCTTTGATCAGTTCAGTAGGATGGATATCTAGATCATACTCCTGTATTTTGGCAATCCACCTTCCCCTTTTTCCTTCGCTGTCTCCTTGAATAAGAATATATTTTGCAGCTGTTGTAGGCACAAATGCAGTGATGTGGGACGACAAAAAATACATGCGGAATGCTTTAAGGGATTTTACCAGGGCATATGCCTGCTTCTCCAATATGTTATATTTCAATTCTGCATCACGAAGCACCTGAGTGAAGAAGGCAATAGGCTGCTCATTCCCTTCTTCATTTTTCTGCAATAAAACTCCTGCTACTGTATGAGGTGATGCAAATGAAAAGATCATAAATGGTTTGGCATAATCTGGCCCAGCTAGCACAGGGGCTTCTGCAAAATCATTCTTTATCCTGATAAATGCTTCCCTTGATTCCTGGGACCACTTTACCTCATTATTCTTCTTCAGCATGTCTGTTATATGCCTAACTATCTCAGCATAGTTAGGAATAAACCTTCTTAGAAAATTGATACGCCCCAGGAATACCTACACTTCCTTCTTATTTCTGGGGAAAGAAATACCATTTATAACCTCTACTCTTTTAGGATCTATTTTCACCCCATCTTTAGTCACAATATGGCCCAAAATCTTGCCTTCTTCTAATGCCAATAAAGAATTTTTTGGATTGAGAGAAAGACCATACCTTCTGCATTTCTCAAACATTCTACGCAAATGCTCAATGTGTTTAGTATCATCCTTTGAAAACACAGTGATATCGTCAAGGTAGACGACCACGAACTTATCCTGCTCCCCAAGAAAGGCAATGTCCATGGCCCTATGAAAAGTGGCCCCTGCATTAATCAAACCAAAATGCATCCTGGCATACATAAATGTACCCCATGGTGTGGTGAAAGTAGTCTTCTTCTGATCTTCTGGAAGTACAACCACCTGATTATAACCAGAAAATTCGTCCATCATTGACATCCTAGAAGCTCTAACCACTTTCTGCAGAATGTGATCCATCTTGGGCAGTGGATAATTATCCTTTAAGGATGCTCTATTTAAGTTTTTGAAATCAACACATAACCTTATTTCTCCATTCTTTTTTCAGACAGGAACCAGGTTCGCCACCCATTCGGAGTACCTCAATGGCACAATTATTTTGGCCTTTAACAGTTTCTTAATTTCTTTCTCAATGGGGGGAAGCAGCAGAGGATTTATTTGCCTAAGCTTCTGTTTATGAGGTTTTTCATCCCCCTTTAGTGGAATCTTATGCTGCATTATGCTGATGTAAAAAGTTTTTAGGTCCTGATAAGACCATGCAAACACATCCTTATAAGACTGAAATAATTTCAGGTATAGCTCCTTGTATTCTTCCGGTACTTTCTTGGATAATTTCACAATTTTGGGGTCAGCATCGGTACCCAGATTCAGGTCTTCCACCTGATTTTCTTCTACCACTTTACTAGGCTGCAATGGGACATCTTTCTTTTCAAATAATCTTTCTAGAGGAAGCAGCCCTCTAGGTATCACGTTTCCCTTCAATTGCAACACTTTACTACCTGCCATTTTCTCCTCCCAATTACTCTCTGAAGTATTTTTAGACTCCTCATCTTCACAATCATCAATCTCCATATTAGAGAACTCCCCAATTGTTTCTAGGAATATCTTCATTTGTTCTTCATCCTCAAATACCTGCCAGTGCTTGATGTTATTTGGAATAGATGGTCGATAACTTACCTCAATTTCATACCTCAAGAGAGGGTTCTGAGGTGGACGGAATGTACTAGAAGCCACAGCAAGAGAATCTGCCATCCTATTCTGTTCTCGGGGCATGAATTGGATATTAAATGTTAAGAAAAAGTTCTCCACTATGTCCGACACTTCATTCCTGTAAGACCTCAACCGAGGATGTTTGGTTTGAAATTGATTCCTAACTTGTTTGACCACCAGTTCTGAATCTCCCAGAACTTTTAAACTTTTTATATTCATGCTCCTGGCTGTTTGTAATCCTAATAGAAGTGCTTCATATTCAGCCACATTTTTGGTGGCTTCATATTCTAGTTTGAAAGACAGTGGGATCCATTTGCCTACTGGAGAAATCAATAGCACTCCAGCCCCATTACCTTCTCTTGAATTTTCTCCATCAAAATGAAGTGCCCAGATTCCTGCATCATGGCTCTCTAAGGACTGCTCAGTCTGAATCTGGCAGAAGGATGGTTCATTAGCATAATATTGATTTTCTTCCAACATCAAGCATGAGAAATCTCCTTCTTTACTATAGACTGGTGAATTTATAGAGCTGTCAGCCTTAGTAACCATCTTGACAAATCGGGTTTTCTTGTACAACCTCCTCTCCTGACCACCGAAAACTGGGATAGTGGCATATGTTAGATCCAACTTGATTGACCCGCCAATTTTTGTTCCCTAGGACTTTGACAGCAGCATGCCAAAGCGAGCTGGGATGCCGGCCACCACGATGTCCATTACCACACTTTTTGCTGGTATTTGGGCCAAATTGACTACCAAATCCTTAATCATCCCTAGGCATTTAACTCTTTTGGAATCAAATGAATAGAGGTCTTTGTATGGATGGGTGATTTGTAATCCTAGTTGTTCCATGACTGACAGAGGCATAATATTATGGGAAGCCCCAAAATCTAGCATACAGTTATGTAATAGCAGGTCATGAATCACTAGAGACACATAAAAGGGAGGAGTAGAGGGATCTATCTCCTCGACATGTGGGCCAAATACAACCATGGGTCTTTCTTCTTGAAGGTTGAGACTATCTAGGATGAGTGCTGCTTCTGGAGGGAGCATGAAAGAGGTGACTTGAGATTTGTATGCTGGTTGTTTCAACAGTTCAGTCAAGGGGACTGGGATTTTGAATTTCTCAAGTTCCTTTTGTAGACTAAAAGCAGAAGGGGACTTTTCTATTACAACCTCTTTTGAATCTTTATTTTCAGCTGAGGGTTTGGCTTCTTTTGACATAGATTTGGCATTAGGGGAAGTGACTACTTTTGAAGAAGAAGGAATTTGATCATTAGACTGCAAAGGTTTGTTTAGAGGACTCTTACCCTTGTCTGTGACTTTCTACATTGTTGATTCCTTCTGAGCAGGTGCATCCTTCTGAAGTGGTGCTTCTTCTTCTTGGTCTTGAGTACAAGTCCTCTTTCTAGAGGATCTGAGATCATATTTTCTATTGAATTGTGCTTGCATGAAATCAGCAAATTTTTTACAACAGTAATCAATTTCTGAGTCTTCTGTGTCTCTAGATTTTTCCTCTTCTTGTAATGAGAACTCGGTTCCATCACTATCTTGCAATGGGCATTCTACCTCATCATTATTTGAAAAAGCAATATTTGCATCCTCTAGCTCATAGGAAGCATCTTCAGCAAGGTTATATACTGGACCCTCCAAGTACAATGGGTGTGGTACCTGATCTTGTTGCTCCTTCCATTATTTTTGTAATATTTGCAGGGGTGGTTTCCTATACTGGGGATTATAACCCCTGTTTGGAGCATTCTGTAAATTCTTGGAGTTTGAATTCTTGGCCCCCAAATCAAGTTTACCCAGCTGAATATAAATGTTCTTGATCATTTTGTTCATTTCTTCCATTCTGTCTGAGTCTCGATCCTGATTAGAGGTAGATACCTCCTCTTTGCCCCTTCTTCTAGTATCTTGTTCAACTTTTCCCTTTGATTTACTAGTGGAAGAAAAATTTGCCTCCAACTCTAGAGCATCTGTCTGAGCATCATCTAGGGTGGCAGGCTTTCTTTCTCTCAGAGAGAAAACAAAATATAAGTGAAAGGCTGCTATGAAAACAACTTTAGCAGCGTTCTGATGCGGTTTCATATCAGCTGGAAGACTTAGATACAACTTATTGAATCTCTTGATAAAATCTGACACCCCTTCGTTATGTCTTTTCTTGAGTGTATTGAATTCAATAAGACAATGCCCATGATCTTTCTTCTCTCCCCATTTTCTGAGAAAATTATTTTCCATTTCGTCCCAGGTGGTTATGGAATGGTTTCCCAATGTCTTGAACCATTTTCTGGATTCACCATCCAGAGATTGAAAAAAAAATCTGAAGACTAAATCCAAATGTTCTACATTAAAGTTTTCTGTGAAAGAGCAGAAGGTCTCAAGATGTTTTTGAGCATCCATCTCATTTTCTCCATTGAATTTGGGTAAAATATTTAGATAATCCTGTGGCATGTCGTTCAACACTTGAGGTAATGCCAAGGGAGCATATTTATTCAACAAGAAGGTTGGAACATTGGCCATTGGAGGAGGTGGGGGTAGTGCAACAGTTTGATGTGTAAATGGAGGAAGAGGAGGAGGTGGAAGTGGAGTATGAATAACGATATGAATATATTGTACAACAGCCTGAGGTGTTGATGTGAATATTTCACGGTTAACATCAGCTACTCCAGTGACTTCTTTTACCTCTTTAGCTTCAGGAGTAGGATGAAGGTTATCTTTAGTTCTAACGCCTCCTCGGGGTGGACTATCTGAGTAATATTCGGGATTTTCCTCAGTGGAGTAGGGATTTTCTACTTGGACTTCTTGAGAGGAAGAGGATGGATAGTCTTCTACAAAAAACCCAGGGATTTCAGTGCATGATGATCGCCTTTCTTTTCAACTTCTCCTATGTATGATCTTCTCTGGGTCAGACACAGAAGGTGTCTTTGGCAGAGACGTATCTGACCTCAGGAGTGGCTTTCGAGGAGCCAGGACTGCAATAGATTTATCTGATAAAAAAATGTGGAGTCGCCAAGGTGAGGGATCTACAACTCTCAACTCTCCATGCTCACCTGATTGAAGAGTGAATAAGGTTTTGTCGAGGCCCAGGGATTCTATTTTTCTTAACTTCGTCCCCGGCAACGGCGCCAGAAAGATGTTGACACTCCTAGAGACAACCTAGAGTTGTGATAGACCAGTGCCTAGGACATCTTAATATAGAAAGGAGCATGTAATATAACATGGGGAGTTATCAGCAAAAGGCTCTCATGCTATCTCTTATTAAACAAGGAAATTATTTTTAAATGGGACCAAAACTCTCAGAAACTTGATACAAGATAAGAGATACTGTAGAGGTAAGATGTAAAGCTCTAATACAAAGCATCAGACAATTCAGAGACAACTTATTGCAAAGCGGGCCAATTCAGAAATACTTCACAGAGATAAATGGTCTGAAGGTGTTTAATGTGTAAGAAATGTGAGAGGATATTAGCTGTCATATAGATGATATCCAGATACACAATATTACCATGAATGGGCTTACCAATCTAAGAATCCATACATAATAACAACGTTTTAAAAATAACATTCCATAGAAGCTAATATAGCAGAAAGATGGTTGAAATGAAAATGGAATAGTATATCATGCATGAGCCATATTTAAAGCGCTTGACTGAATTAAATATGGGTACCAACTAGGATTAATCCATACCAAACCAGTGAGCCACTCGCATTCCAAAACATGATACAAGAAAGATGGATTGAAACAAGATGAACAATTTTAATAACACATAAAAGGAGAAGTTACACACTGTGATATACCAAAGACCAGAATCCTCTTTAACAGATAGAACTCCTCCTCACTGAGACCCAACGGGCTCTGAGCATTCATACAAGAGTTCAACAAAACGTATACAAAATTCTCTTACTGCACCAATTTTCTGATAAATCTAGAACCCCCAATAATCTATTCTTAGGGCCATTTATAGAAGAAGAAGAACCCTAATAAAAGAAGTAGGTGAAAAACATTTAATTTTCCTCGTTAAGACAAAATGGCGGAAACATTCACGCCCATACTGCTGAATGACTATGTTGTGCTGTATGTACTCTACCGCCGGCTTTCTGAAATAAATGTGCTGGGTGAAAATATCCTTAGGGACACGACGTAGAAGTGAAATCACATAAACATTCTGTCCTTTCCTGAAAGGAAATTCTGCTGAAATAAAACCTGGAGGGTATGGTTTCTTGTGCATTATACCCTCTGTGTGATCTGGGATATCTTTGATCTGGTACCTTTATCTTCTAAACCATGGATTAGGGCTTAGAATCTTTAATGCTGGACGCTGAAACCCTCGATCTTCCACTGATACTCCTTGCCGCGACAGTAATGTCTCCAACTGAAAAAATTAGTGCTTTGAATGGCTCTGGAGGGTTTGACAGATTTTAACCCTGGCTTCTTTAATGAAAGTCGTGTCGTAACAGCTTCCTAGATTTTCCTCATAAATTCTGCCTCTGAAAGATGGTCCTTTGATGCGTTCTCTACTTCTGAAACGGAGGCTGTGAATTATGACAAATTTCCTCCGCTGTAACCCTGCAAAATCCGCAAAATCGTTAAAGAAAACCATGCATGGGAAGGTGAACACAGTGGGGATAATGGTGAGACGGCGCAGCATGGTGGAGAGGCTGAGAAATGTAGAATGATGATAGGAAATGTAGCGTGATGGTGGGAGGTGGCAATGGAGAATGTTGGCGGAGCATAGCAGATGAAAAAATTTTAATTTGACCTTTTGAATGATATATAAGGAAGGCGAAAGAGAATGCGTTGAATGGCACATGGAATGGTGACATGGAGGAGGACCGGGTCAATGGCGTGGCGTGGGTTAAATGAGGGTCGTCCGATCTTGGTGGAGATCAACGGTGGAGGCGCGTAGGAGGGTGATAGATAGTGGGCTAGGGGTCGAATATGTTGTGATTAAATGCTGTGTAGCTTCAAAGTGCGATAACCGTTGCATGAAAACCCCCAGATCAGACGGCTGTCATGAATGTCGTGTGGTGACTTTGACCGAACAATAATGAGCGATGGAGAGCTGTTTTGGAGCCATACGTGGAGACACGCGGCGAGCGATGTATGGAATCGCTCTGATTTGAGGAATACCACCTGCTGCTTGAAAGGTGGTGCGATATAAACCACCGGTTTTTGTAATGGGAGCGGGCATGGGGACCACCGGTACAGGCAGGCTGCGGACCGTTGATTTCACAGTTTGATCAGACGGTAGTTAGGCGGGCTATGGGCGTGACGGAGGTGAAGAAATGTCATTCGATCTGTACAGATCGGCGGCTCAGAATGCACCCGATATACATTTGATAGGCACCCATCAGACTTGGCTCCTGGTCTCGGAGCTGTGGTCATGTGGGAGAGAAGGGTGCAGGGGCTTGGCTGAAAGGGGCTGAGGCCTAATATATTTTCAAAAGTGGATTTTCAGCCTTTCAAAATGTAATTTTGGGATGAAAAATAGCAACGATATGCAGAAAAAGGATTTTCTAGGCCAAACAAAAAGGAGGTCCGAAAGGTTTAAGCAGGAATGTTGGTCAGAAATTTAATAGGAGGCTAACATGATCAACACAATCATTGAAATGTGATGTGCGATGTTAGGTGGGACCCGATCGTGAATCGAAAATCACAAGTTTTAAAGGATATGCATGAAAGGATTATGTTACAATATCCAAAATGTGATGTGTGATGTCAGATGGGACCCGATCGCAAATCGCAAGTCTTAAAGGATAAGCGACCAGATAAATGTTAAAAACCACCGAATGTGATTTGCGATATGAGTGGTGTTGGAGTGCCGTAATTTGTAAGATTGGAAAAAAAAAATCTGTAGGGAACCACATCATACCACTTTGGAGTCCAAGGACCTAGCCTTCCTGGGCTCAGAGAGGGCTCTCTCTATGTTTATAATTAACTAATATATCTTTAGGCTTATGTTTTCTGATTTTAGGCTAGTTATGAAGTTCTGGGATTGTTTTGTTTTGTTTTAAGTTTCAGTTGAATAGATAGACTATGGGAAGCTTAATCCATTGGGTTATGGAGTCATAAAAGGTTTTAATTGTATATCAATTATGCAAGGGTTTTCATAGGGCAAGCTAACTATATCAAGTGGATATTCTAGTTTAGATGAAATATGAAATGACAGCAAGTTGTGAATTCATTAAAACTAAAGGGAAATTAAGAATCATTTAAATATACTTAAACAAGAAAAGCCTTTAATATAACTGTTTAAGAGAAACTAAAGAGCAGGACACCCCTGAATTCTTTAGCCAAAACTCTGCCAAGAAAACATTTAAGACAACAATCCAGCAATCCTAGAGAATAAGACACCCCTAAATTCTCTAGCTATTACTTTCAGACAAAGAAAACATTCAAGATAACAGTTCAGTGAAATTAAAGAGTAGGACACCCCTGAATTCTTTAATCAAACTTCAAAGAAGGCCTTTAAGATAACAGTCCAGTAATACTAAAGAGTAGAACACCCCTGAATTCTTTAATCGCTTACTTTACTAAGAAAACCTCAAGGTAACAAGCTAGGTCAAACTAAAGAGCAGGAAACCCCTGAATTCTCTAATTAGACATAGCAAAAGAAAACATAAAGATAATAGAAATAGACAGAGTTAAGGTGCCCAAACAACATATCTCAATCTAAAATTTATGTTCTTTTATCAGAGAAATTGATGGAAAATATGGAAAACAAAGGAGAAACAATGACAAAGAGGAATAACATCACCATTAACATAGCTCAAGAATCCTGTGAACGTACTTGTATTACTGATTTCCAAAACAGTGACAATACTCTAGTGCAATATTCTCTGCAACTCAGAGTCAGATCAAATTCAGTCTAGCAATCAACCAACTAACTAACCAACCAACCCACAATAATAATGAACAATTAATACAGTATTTATCTGCAGATGAGGGGGTTTCCCTAATCTAGGGTTACAGATTTGTATTTATTACAGATTAAATGTAACCTTGACCTTTGGGACCATGCAAGGCCCAAGGAAAAATATCACTAACTGACTTGCTGTAATAATAATTTTATAATTAACTGCTGAGCTAACTTTAGGATATTTTTGAATTTTATGCCTTTTCATTAACTTTTACCAGAGTTGTTGAGCTGTTTAAAATATCTCTAATTGAAACATTAACTGAGGTAGTTTCTTAAATTAGAAATTTTAGGCTGTAGGTGGCCAAATGAGGTTTGGAAGAAGTAAATGTTGATTTGGTTTGTCATTTGGGTTTATCTTCCTTGTTGATTTTCTTTTGATTTGTCATTTAAACTCTGGTTTTGTCTTTTTCTGTATTTTTTTATCTGTCTTTATTCTCTAATCTATTTCTTTGACTACTTTGGATTACTGTAATCTCTCCTTAATCTTTGATTAATCCCTTAATCCCTTTTCCTTTCAATGTCACTATTCTTTAACCATGTTCTTTATATTTATCTTCATCTCTGCCTGCGCTACTACTGTATAGTTCTTTCCATTTTCTTTATCATGTTCTTTGAATACACCTTGCTATATTATTTCGGTTGAGCATCATCCATTGTTGTCATTGATTGTCTTGTGCTCTTGATCCTCTGATGAATAAGGCATTCTAGATCGTCACCTAGAAAACCTATTTAAACATTTTTTGGACTTAGAAATGTGATTTTGATCATTTCCCTTTATCAACCACCTACAAAACTAAAAAAAAATTATTAATTAAAACCCTGTGTGGTGGACAGAGTCCACGTGATGGAGGCTCTTTTGATTTTGCATTTAGTTGTGGATTTTCTGGGTTTGTAGGGGTTTACATAGTGGATCAGGCTTATCACATAGATATCAGGGCTTGTCGCAGAGATATCGGGGATTATCACAGTGACACAAGGCCTTGAAACTTTCGACAAGGGTGAATGGTTTCTTCTTTGGCACAGAGGACGGTTTGGCGGTTTTTGCATGGGACATAGGTGGTGAGGTGGTATTTTCATGGGGGTGCGATAGCATGGAGGGAGCGACGCATGGCATGATGGGACGGTGGTAAAACCCCCATATCACAAGGTTGAAGGGTGTTTAAATGGCTGGATTTTAGATGTGTGACATGCGTTGGGGACCATTGGATTTGGTGATGAAGATCCGACGGTGGTCGGGGTTTGATGGAGCGCGAGTTAATTAAGAAGGTGGGGTCGGGTTTTGTCATGACGCGACGGGTTAAATAAAAGAGGGACTTGGGGTATCTTAAATGGAGGGTTTATTATATGCAGAGGATAAAGTATAAAGGGGTCAGGTATTTAAAAATAAAATAGAGTTTTATTTAAATAGTGGGGCCCGAATAATTTTAATTTATTATTTTTAAAAAAATGTAAAAAAGGGTTTTCTACATTGTTTTGATGGAAGAAGGAAAATGAATGAAGGGTAGGGTTTTTAGTGAGGAAAATGGGGTTTCAGCATAGGGAAGGGGGGCTTTAAGAAAGGGGTAAGGCTAGATGAAGGGTTCTAAGGTAAAAACATGGTTTTTTCAGAGCATGAGGGGACTGAAAGAGGCAAAATGAGAGATAGTGAATAGGTTAAATGAAATCAATGAAGGTAGTGAGATTTATGAAAATAAATGATATTCAGGGAATGTTATTTTTAGTAGATTGTAGAAAATACACAGTCATCTAGTGATATTGTAGAATATAGGAGACTAACAATGGCTCCAGTTGGGGAGGGTAGCTCCTTTAGGAGGTGTCAAGAACCTCAAATCTCAGATCTCTGGTTTTGCAGATCAATGCCGTGTTGTACCTAGGTGATTTTCTTTCTGCAATTGTTGATCTGCTGCAACTTCTTGTAACTCTAGCCTTCAAAAATTTAAAACCATGCAATTCTGCCTACCCATTTCCTACCATAACATTTTTTCTTCATTTATTTGGTGCACTTAGACTTGCAAACCCTTGACATCATTTTTTCTTTTGAAAAAAAAACTACCTAAATCTAACCTTATAACTTCCAAAGGCTTAGATTAGACTGATGAGCTCTTTTATTTCTCTACCTAACTACTTATTTGTCAAGATTAAACAGTTTGACAGATTTTATTTCACTAACTATCAACATGAAATTTAAAACATGAATGACTCAAGATTAAGCAATTTGGTCATCATGATTTGTGGAATTTTTTGGACAAGTTGCACAAAATATTATTTTGCAAAAGTAAATTATTCATTGGTAAGCCAAGATTAAACAGTTTGGAAAACCTTCATTTTCTAACTTATCAACAAAATTTCAAAAAAATTTCAATCATGTTTAGACTTTATGTTTGAACAAGACCTTTAAAAGTAGTGGCATTTTGACTAGCAACACTTTCAACGATCTTTTATTTCAGTATGGTGCTTACCTTTTTATTTTTATCTACCCTCTTTTCTTATTTTCTTTTCTTTCTTTTTGTATCAATTTTTCTGAGATTTTTTTTTTAGACAATGTTATATACAATGAAAAACTTGAAACTGAGATTCTCAACTAAAATAATGTTTGAGCATCTTGCCATTGACAGGACCTCCAAACAACTCTATCCCATCCATTTCTTGTAGGAAAAATGCATTATTACCTCTTTCATAATGAATGATGTATGGACCTTTCCATAATTTATCAAATTTTCCATGCTTGCCTCTGTCCTCTCTTCTTGAATCCCACTTCAACACTTTGTCTCCAATGCTTAAATCATTTTCCTTGGTCCTTTTGTCAAAAAAATTCTTGATATTTTCTTGTACTAGCTGTGTCATGTTGTATACTCCTTATCTGGTTTTCTATAGATGGATAGTTTGGTTTATTCTCCTTTGCATGTCATTTTATTCAGACTGTACCTCCTGAATGAGTTTCATCATTGGCACTCCCAAGCTTTTTTGGAAGACTGCATCTGTTCCATAAACTAGCTAATAGGGTGACATGTCAATTGACTTCTTGTTTGTTAGCCTGTATGCCCATAGTGCATGTACTAATTTGTTGTGCCATGATTTCTTATTCTCTTCTAGCAATTTTTTAATGATGTTCACCAAAATCTTGTTTGAGGATTCAACCAACCCATTACCTTGAGGGTAGTAAGATATAGAATGCCCCAAAGTAATGTTATATCTATGGAAAACATCCACCATTTTCTTGGATTTAAAAGCAGCAGCATTGTCAGTAATGATTTTTCTAGGACAACCAAACCTACATAGAATGTTGTTTTCAAGGAATTTGATAATTACTAGGTCTGTCACAATCCTGGAGGGAATGGATTCTATCCACTTAGTAAAATAGTCAGTTGCAGTAAGGATCCATTCATGCTGGGAAGAGGAGGCAAGGTGAATGTCTCCAATGAAATCTAGACCCCATTGTTGAAAAGGAGCTTCAACAAAGACTGGTTGTAATGGCAAAGGAAACAATTTTATTTTTCCCTCAAAGGTTTTGCCTTTGTGGTAGGAAATTACCATTTTGTGGATGTCTTGGAAGAGGGTAGGCCAATAGAAAACAACCCTAAGGATTTTATTAACATTTTTTTTTCAATAGAGATGGCCTCCAAATTCTCCTTCATGAAATTCATGCATAATCCTATCAGCATCTTCTTCAGGAAAACATTTAAGCAATACACCACCAGAATTTTTCCAATACAAAATTGTATCTAGAATACAGAAATTTACAACCTTTAGTTTCAAGAATCTGGCCTTTTTTTTGGACAAACTAGGAGGAACATTCAGATTATAAAGCACATATAATATATCATCATACCAGGGTGATTTCAGAAATGCTTCCTTAACAGGTGGAGTCACCATCTCCTCTTGTTCATCCAATGAGTGAATCATATTGATGTTCGGTGCTTGAAAATTTGTTTCAGCCATAAGTTTAGCTAGTCCTTGTCCTTTGATTAGCTTGGTGGATTTGATTTCCATATCATATTCCAAGATGATATCAATCCACTTGCCTCTTTTACCATCAGGATCTTGTGTCAAGATGTCCTTAACCACTATGTGAGGCACAAATGCAATGATGTGTGAATGCAGAATGTAGACCCTAAAAAATTTTAGTGCTTTGATTAAGGAAAAAGCCCGCTTTTCCATTATATTATATTTCAGAGGTGCATTTATTAATGCTTGGCTGAAGAATGCTATGGGCTTCTCTTTTCCTTTTATATTTTTCTGCAGTAAGATAACAACAACTGTGTGTTCTGATGCAAAGGAAAAAAATGAAGAAATCTTTGGTGAAGTCAGGGCTGATTAGAACTGGTGTTTGTGTAAGGGCTTACTTCACCAAGTCAAAAGATTTCTTTGCTTCTATGGTCCATTTGACTCATGTTTCTATTTTGAGCATGTTAGTAATGTTTCTTAGGAGTTATGCAAGGTTCTATATGAACCTTCTTAAGAAATCTATCTTTCCAATGAAAGATTGCAACTCTTTGATATTCCTTGGATGACTGATTTGCAATATTCCTTCAATCCTCTTTGGGTCAATCTTGATCCCCTCTTCAGATATGATGTGGCCTAAAAGTTTCCCTTCTTGAAGGCCAAACAAATTTTCTTGGGATTTAAAGATAGACCGTACTTTCTGCACTTTCCAAAGACATTTATTAAGTGAGCTAGGTGTTCTTCATCAATTTTTGAATATACTGTGATTTCATCCAGGTATATCACAATGAAGTAACCTATTTCTTCTGAGAAAGAAATATCCGTTGCTCTTTGGAAAGTAGCTCCAGCATTCATCAACCCAAAAGGAATTTTAACATACATGAAAGTGCCCCAAGGTGTAGTGAATGTTTTCTTGTGTTGATCATCTAGATGTACCAGCACTTGATTGTACCCTGAAAAACCATCAAGCAGAGATATCCTTTTGGAGCCTACTACCCTTTGTAGTATATGATCCATCTTTGGTAAAGGGTAGTTGTCTTTCAGGGATGCTTTGTTTAAATTTATAAAGTCTATGCAAAGCCTAATTTCTCCTGTCTTCTTCCTTACTGATACAATATTTGAAACCCATTCTGAGTACCTGAGAGGGATTATTATTCCAGCATCATACATTTTCTTTATCTCTTTCTCAACCAGTGGCAGTTGGAAAAGATTTATTCTACGTAATTTATGTTTGAAGGGCTTCTGGTTCTCTTTTAGAGGAATCTTGTGTTGAATGATATCTGTATCATAGGATTTCAAGTCTTCATAACTCCAACCAAACACATCACTGAATTCTTTGAAAAGATCAATCTATTTCTGTTTTATATGTGTTGGAAGTTTCTTTGACAGTTTTATCATTTTGGGTTTTAGCTCACTACCTATATTTCACTCTTCTACATTTTTCTCAATGGATTCCATATTTGGCTTCTTAGCAACATCATTAAAATTAAAAAGTTCTTCTAGAAGGACCAGTCCTTTTGGCAATGTATTATCTCTGAAATGAAACACTTCAAAGTCTTATTTTTCTGGATCTGCACATAGATCTTTCCTATGTGGGTGTTATTCTTCTAACATATTTATGTCAGCATCATGGGTGACCTCCTCCTTTCCTATTTGTTCCTTAGCAGAGTAGTCCTCTTCATAATCTGAGTCTAATTTTGGCATTTCAAACTCATTTCTGGACTGTAGGAAATCTTCAATCTATATGTAACCTTCAAATATTTCTAATATTTTATATTATCGGGGACTGCTGGTCTGTATTTGACTTATACTGTGTATTTTTTGTTATGATGAGGTTTTTGACAAGTACTGGCTGCAAATGCTAGTCCATTGGAAAGGATATTTTGATTTCTTGGGATGAAGGAAAGATCATATTCTTTGAATGTTTTTAGGAGGTCGACAGCATCGTTCCTATATGCTCTTAATCTATGATGTTTAGTTGAATATTCTCCCTTGATTTTCCTGATGACTAGCTCGGAATCCCCATGGACAAAGATCCTTTTGGCTCCTAATTGTAATTGTAGCCCTAGGAGGAGTGCCTCATATTATTCTATGTTATTTGTGCATTGAAAGTTCAGTTTATATGAATCACCCTCTGCATGGTTGTTATTAGTGTTGTGAACCCAGAAACCTACTCCTGAACCAGTTTTACCACAAGAACCATCAAAGCTCATGCTCCAAAGAGGTTCGATTTCAGGTTTACCATTATGTTGTTCTTTGTCTATTTGGTCTAACTGTTCTGACTATTCCTCCTCTTTTTCTGTTGTTTGCTCATTTATTGCTACTTGTTAATTAATGTTTTCATCATTTTAGAGGATAAATGAATCAAGGTCTGTGTGGATATAATAGAGAGGGGAATTATTAGGCTTTTCTTAACAACTTCCCATGTATTTCATATGAGTCTCTCTATATAATCTTCTTGGTTGACTAAAGACTGGTATGATAGCATAGGTCATATCCATTTGGAGGGTGCCTTGAAGTTTGGCTCCCCATGAGCATGAAAGGAGCATACCATATTTAGGGGGATTTTCAGCCACTACAATATCCATTACTAGGCTTTTGGCTGGTATTTGTGCCAAATTAACACAAAGATCTTTGATCAGGCCTAGACACTTAACTCCGTTGGAGTCAAAAAGTATAAGTCTTTGTACGGTCTAGTTATCTCAAGGCCTAATTTTTCCATAACTACCTTTGGCATGAGGTTATGTGAAGCTCCTGAATCTAACATGGCATTGTTGAGGTTTTTATCATGAGTGTTAAAATTGAAATAAAATGGAGGTACACCTCCCTCTTGAAATGTTCCTTCTACCTCAGGTCCAAACAGAAGCTTTGGTTTGTCATCATTTAATTTTACAGAATAAGGATTTTCTCCTATGTTTAAAGCTTTAAAAACTTGGGATCTATATACATCTTGGCCAACTAATTCAGTAACAGGTATGGAGATTTTTATCTTGGCAATTTCATTCTCAATACTAAAGGGTTTCTGTGTTTTTGGCAGATTCAAATCAGTTTTATTAGACATTGTTTTTGCAGCAATTTCAAATTGCTGATTTGTTTTGGGGATCTCAGTTACATCAATTTTATTAAGGCTACTAGTTGATGAAGTAGTGCTGCTTTCCAGACTATTTTTGTTTTTATTTTTATCAGAACTTCTAACCATTATGTTTGCATTTTCTGCTGTATTTTTAGGATCAGATTCAGGGGTCTTCCTAAAAGAAATTTTAGGGTTCTTTCTCTTGGGAGTGTCTTGAGTTTTCTTGCTTTTGAGGTCATACTGCTTATGTACTTCCATGATGTCATTTTCAAATCCTTGTTTATAGTCCCCAAATTCTAGGAATTCTTCTTCGAATTGAGTTGGGGAAAACATGCCTTGTTCTTCCTCAGTGAGAAAAAAAATATCCTCATTATTTACTCCCATTAGATTGATTTGAATTTGTTCTGGTTATTCAATCATCCCTTCATCCTCATCAGCATAGTTCTCTTGGAAAGGAGGCCTGATTTGCTGGTCAGGTCCTCTTTGGCTTATTTGAGGGGGATTTCTCCTAAAGTTTTGGTTTTGGCTCAAGTTTTGATTTCTGTTTTGAGGAGCTGCTTGGTTTTCTCTGGGAAAAGCTCTCTTATTCATGTTTATTCTCTCCATCATCCTTTCCATGGTTATAACTAAGTTATCAATTTTATTATCAGATGTGGATGTTATAGCCTCTTCCTTATATGTGACTCTCTTTTCATTCCTCATTCTAGCCCTTTTAGCAATCAGATTTGCCTCTGCACTTACTGCACCCCTTTGCATATCTTCTAATGTAAGAAGGTCTCTCTCTCTTAGTTGGTAAGCCATTTCTGGGTCAAATCCATCTAGAAATTTCATTAAGGATAAACCTTGTGGAGGTTTCATGTGGGTAGGGAGGGCATTATACACAGTATTGAACCTAGTGCAGTACTCTTGGACACCCTCTCCCACATTTCTCTTGATGTTTTCATACTCTGATAAGATTTGGAATGGGTTCTTCTTGAATTCCCATTTATTTAAGAACAACTGATGAAAAGAAGGGAGGTCATGTATACTATTAGGGGTTGGGCCTTTCAACCACTTTCTTTCTTCTCCCCATAAGCTTTGAGAAAAAATTCTTAGTTTAACAATTTCATCATTTATTTCTTGTGTATAAAAATAGTCATTCATTCTATCCATGTGTTGTTTAGAAGTTGTAGAACCACTTGCATAATATAAGGGGATCCTTGACTAATAATCCTATGGTAGAGGTAATAAAGGCAATGGTAGGACTAATGGGGCATACTAGGTTGTCATGGCTGGTGGTTGTGGAAACAAAGGAGGGTTAGCCAGAGGAGGTGGAGGGTTAAATGGAGGAAGGTGAATAGTGGGTGTGTGAATGGGGGTTGGAGTTAGTACAACGAGATTCTGCTGTAAGATGGATGGGTCTAAAATTATTTGGGTGATCTAACTCTGGGATTTAGTCCTGGACCAACTTTGTTCCAGGGGTGAGCCAGATAGGATACCTTTCAAGTCTTTAAGGTTTTTAGGTAGGGAACTTTATTTGTGAATAGATCTGCTAACAGTTGAACTTTTAGATCTAGGAGATGTCCTTATGATGTGCTCTGAATTGTTAACTATTTCAGGATGGTTTGGTTCTGTATGGGATCTGGTACAGATTCTTCTAGAATCCAAAACTTAGACCCAAGGCTTAAGAGAGGTTGAAATTTTTGTAATAGTTTGAAAAAAAAAACAATTTGTGAAATAAATACTTTATTCACAAAGTATTTTGACTGGTTTTTGTTTGAGGTTTGATGATATCGGGATTTCTCTATACTTTTCCCAGTGAAGTTTGTAGAAAACCAATGGAGTTAGCAGGCCTACTAAAATCAGTGGAGTCACCAGGTGGATGATTTTAACTGTCTTGAGGTTGGCTGTTGTCCACCATCAGCAACAAGATACCAGTCTTGGCTAACACTTGAGTCATCTAAATTTGAAAAGGGTTTTCTGAGTTCTTGAGGGGATATTAAGTTGTTTGATAACTCAGTTGCCCAGTACGGTCGTCACTATGTTGGAGCACCGTGATTTGCAAGATTGGAAAAAAAAAATCTGCAGGGAACCACATCAGACTGATTTGGAGTCCAATGACCTAGCCTTCCTCAGTTCAGAGAGGGATCTCTCAATGTTTATAATTAACTAATATATCTTTAGGCTTATGTTTTATGATTTTAGGCTAGTTATGAAGTTTTGAGATTGTTTTGTTTTGTTTGATTGATTGATCGATTAATAGATTGATTGTTTTAGTTGAATAGATAGACTATGGAAAGCTTAATCCATTGGGTTATGGAGTCATAAAAGGTTTTAATTGTACATTAATTCAGCAAGGTTTTTCATAGGGAAAGCTAGCTATATCAAGTGTATCTTCTAGTTTAGATGAAATATGAAATGACAACAAGTTGTGAATTCAGTAAAACTAAAGGGCAATTAAGAATCCTTTAACTATACTTCAACAAGAAAAGCCTTTAAGATAATTGTTTAAGAGAAACTAAAGAGTAGGACACCCCTGAATTCTTTAATAAAAATTCAAAGAAGGCCTTTAAGATAACAGTCCAATAATACTAAAGAGCATAACACCCTTGAATTCTTTAATCGCTTACTTTACTAAGAAAAACTCAAGGCAACAAGCTAGGTGGAACTAGAGAGCAGGACACCCCTGAATTCTCTAATCAGACATAGCAGAAGAAAACATAAAGATAATAGGAACATAAAGAGTTAAGGTGCCCAAACATCATATCTCAATCTAAATTTTTTGTTCTTTTATCACAGAAAGTAATGGATAATATGGAAAACAAAGGATAAACAATTACAAAGATGGATAACATCACCATTAACATAGCTCAAGAATCCTATGAACATGCTTGTATTAATGATGTCCAAAACAGTTACAATATTCTAGTGCAATAGTCTCTGCAACTCAGAGTCGGATCAAAATCTAGTCTAGCAATTAGCCAACTAACCAACCAAACAACCCACAATAATAATGAACAATTCATGCAGTATTTATCTGCAGATGAAGGGGTTTCCCTAATCTAGGGTGACGGATTTGTATTTATTACAGAGTAAATGTAATCTTGACCTTTGAGACCATGCAAGGCCCAAGGAAAAATATCACTGACTGACTTGCTGTATTAATAACTTTATAATTAACTGTTGAGCTAACTTTAGGATATTTTTTACTTTTATGCCTTTTCATTAAATTTTAGCATAATTGTTGAGTTGTTTAAAATATCTCTGGTTGAAACATTAACTGATGTAGCTGCCTTTAGCAATTTTAGGTTGTAGGTGGCCAAATGAGGTTTGGAAGAAGTAAATGTTGATTTGGTTTGTCATTCAGAACTGTCTTCCTTGTTGATTTGCTTTTTATTTGTCATTTAAACTCTGATTTTGTCTTTTTCTGTATTTTTTTATCTGTCTTTATTCTCTGATATCTCTCTTTGACTGCTTTGGAGTACTGTAATCTCTCCTTAATCTTTGATTAATCCTTTAATCTCTTTTCATTTGACTGCCACTTTTCTTTAACCATGTTCTTTACATTTATCTTAATCTCTTCCTGTGCTGCTACTTTATAATTCTCTCCATTTTCTTTATCCTTCTCTTTGAAGACACCTTGCTATATGATTTTGGTTGACCATGATCCATTGTTGTCACTGATTGTCTTGCGCTCCTAATCCTCTGATGAATAAGGAATTCTGGATCGTCACCTAGAAAACCGATTTAAACATTTTTTGAAATTAGAAAGGCGACTTTGATAATTTCCCTTTATAGATCACCTGAAAAACTAAAAAAAATTTATTAATTAAAAACCTGTGCTGTGGACAGATTCCGGGTGATGGAAATTCTTTTGATTTTGCATTTAGCTGTGGCTTTTCCATGTTTGTAGGGGTTTACATGGAAGATCGGGCTTATCTCAGATATTTCGGGGCTTATCGCAGTGACAGGAGGCCTTGAAACTTTTGACAAGGGTGAATGTCTTTCTCTTTGGCGTAGAGGACGGTTTGGAGGTTTTCGCATGGGGCATAGGTGGTGAGGTGGTATGTTTTGCAGGGGTGCGATAACATGGAGGGAGCGACGTGTGGCATGATGGGACAGTGGTAAAACTGCCCATATAGAAATGTCGAAGGGTGTTTAAATGGCGGGCTTTTAGATGTGCGATATGCATTGGGGATCGTTGGAGCGAGTGATGAAGATCCAACGGTGGTCGGGGTTCGATGGAGGGTGGGTTAATTAAGAAGGTGGGGTTGGGTTTTGTCATGACGTGGCAGGTTAAATCAAAGCGAGACCCAGGGTATATTAAATGGAGGGTTTATTATATGCGGGGGCTAAACTATAAAGGGGTCGGATATTTAAAAATAAATCAGAGTTTTATTTAAATAGTGGGGCTCGAATAATTTTAATTTACTATTTTTAAAACAATGTAAAAAAGGGTTTTTTACATTGTTTTGATGGAAAAAGGAGAATGAATGAAGGGGAAGGTTTTTAGTGAGGAAAATGGGGTTTCAGCATAGGGAAGGGGGATTTAAGAAAGGGGTAAGGTTGAATGAGGGGTTCTAAGGTCAAAACATGGTTTTTTCAAAGCATGAGGGTACTAAAAGAGGAAAAATGAGAGATAGTGAGTAGGTTAAATGAAAGTAATGAAGGCAGTGAGATTTCTGAAAATAAATGATATTCATGGAATTTTATTTTCAACAGATTGTAGAAAATACATAGTCATCTGGTGATATTGTAGAATATAGGAGACTAACTGGTGGGACCTGTTGAGATTGCAACAAGATGATGAGCTTAGTGGAAAGAAGTCACCTTCACTAAGTGGGTCCACAGGCTATTTTTGGTGCACAGTCTACTTTTAGACTATGTCTATTTTTAGACATGTCGATCATATTCTATGAGTTGCAGGATGCTATTTTTGGATAATTGGTCAAGTTGGAAAAATAGATGGACTTCTATTTTTAGACATATTGGGCGGAATCTATTTTTAAATTTTGAGTATAAAAATAGATATGTCGAATATTATTAGCTCTTAATAATATTTGGAGTATAAACATTATCTTATTCTCTTGAAGCACTTCAGTTAAGTGCACAGATGTGGCATAGAAGCTGACAGAAGGAATTACGCTATTCCTGAGGGTTAAGTGTAGCTATTGCATGGAGACTTCAGTTAGAACTCATGTGACAGAGTTTGGTGGAGTTGTGTTCAGTTTAACTCAGTTAGACATAGTTGAGCTAGTTGTATCTAGTCTAACGGATTGATACACTAGTGAGAGTGGTGTGAATTAATTAATAACTAATTCAATAAATATTAACTCATTAATCAACTGAATAATACATCAGTTAACTACAGTGCATGGACATTTTTAGTGGAGACCAGTGGATAGGTAGGTGAAATAGCAAGTGTGACTATCAGTTGTGACTATAGTGTTGCATGAGTTTGCACCACACATTGATGGAGATGCCAATGAGGATTGCAAAGTGAAAGCTAGGTGGATTCGAGTTCATTCAGAGCCATTATTCAGTAGTGATTGCACAGTAGAGGCTGGCTAGCAGGTGGCAGTGGATCGGTGCATGGATTTGCTAGATCAGGACCTGATTAGTGTGTAGCGATTGGATTGTACTGAGAGCTTGTGAGAAGCTTTGTATGATGATTTTTACATGATATATATGACATATATTATACAGATAGTTGGGGGTTTTCAGCTTTAAGCTTTCCCATAAATCACTGTGTTAATGTGTGTGAATTTTTATGGTTTTAATGTGTGCATGCAATTGATTTAACTTCAGCATATGATGATCAATGGTGGAATAGATTCTATGTTGTGCATGAAGTCAAATAGTGTATGATCAGGAGAATCTTAGACATATAACATATCAGTTATATAATTTCTACATGGTATCAGAGCTATATTGATCATTGGAGCAATTGCAAATCATTGAAGCAGTTGAGTTTTGTGCTGGTGGAATTCGAATTTGCAGTAGTGTTTTATTGGTGTCGAAGTTGAGATGTATTTCAACGGATTGTGATTGGAGTATGCCCTTGAGGGAATCTCGAAATATATTGCATGGAAGGACTGGATGGAGGCAGTGTTGGAGGATAATGGGTTGAAGGAGTTCATAGATGCAGAAATTCAAAAACTTGCTTCTAGCGATGTTGCCGCACTTGATGCATGGCAAAAGAAGACAGCAAAATGTCAAAGAATTATGTTGGAAGGTGTGAAGGACCACATAGTGTCCAGCTTTCATGGTAAAGCTTCTCCATTCTTGATGTAGAAAGATTTGATAGACTTGTTCCAAAGCAAGAGCGACCAGAGGAAGTTGGCGCTCAAGGATAAGCTCAGGAAAATAAAAATGGAGAAGGGCGAGAGTATACCCAAGTACCTCAAGAAGTTTTTCCATTGCAGGGATGAGATGGGAAGTGTGGGGGTTACTGTAGATGAAGAGGACTTGGTTATCTTGGCTTTTCTTGGGCTTCCAAAGAGTTGGCATTCCTATGAGGACTCTGTTAATGGTCGGGGGAAACTGCCAGGATGGGAGTGACTTTGGTCAGATCTTGTGTAGGAGGAGATAAGGCAGAGTACCAGGGATGCATCTTCATCGAAGAATGAAGATGAAGAAAATTTTGCTTTGGCTGCCAAAGGAAGGAAGGGGAAGAGAAAGAAAAATACTTCTCAATCCGGTGCGAAAGTCAAGAAGCAGGACATGTCCAAGGTGAAGTGCTTTCACTGTCACCAACACGGACATTACACCACTAATTGTCCACAGAAGAAGAAAACTAAGCAGGCTGCTGGATCTGCAGCTAGAGAGGCTTTAGCCTCACAGTTTGAGCTGGATTTTTCGCTAATTACATGCTTGGTCTCAAGTGTGATGGGATCAGTGTGGTTTCTTGATAGTGGTGCGTCTTTTCATATGACCAGAGACAAATATTTGTTCAGTGATCTAGATGAGAAGGATCTTGGAGTGCACATCGATATGGGCGATGATGGTAGATACAGTGCGACTGGTATCGGGACCATTTCCTTTGAGAGGGAGTCTGGTAAAAATTTCATATTGAAGGATGTCATGCATGTTCCAGGATTGAAGAAGAATCGGATCTCAGTGGCCATGTTGGAAGACAAGGGATATGATTTTGTCTTTATCGAGGGAAAGGCTTTCCTGCATAGTAAGGAAACTGGTGAAACCTGGAGGATAGGGGTTCGAGTTATGAACCTTTATCAGTTGCAGGTAGATGGCTGTGTAGCAATGGCATGCAAAGTAGAAGGAGTGGTGAGCCAGGATGAGGGCGAGCTATGGCACAGGAGTTTGGGCCATCTTCACCATGGTGCTTTGAAAATTTTGCAGCAGATTTCTATCAGGCTTCCCAAGGGTACACTTGCGTAGTCAGATCAGTGCAAGGGATGTACTTTGGGAAAATTTGTGAAAGCCACCTTTCACAAGAAGGATAGTCATGCCATGATGATCCTTGAGAGAATTCACATAGACGTGTGTGGACCTTTCTCAGTAGCTTCAACAACAAAGCACAAGTACTATGTGATATTTGTTGATGACTTTTCTTAGAAGTGCTGGATCTTCTTCATGCAAAAGAAGAGCGAGACATTCTCAAATTTCTGTGAGTTCAAGGCAATGGTGGAGAAAGAGATGGGGAAGCAGGTGAAGGCTCTTAGGAGCGACAATGGTGGTGAATTCATCTCTGGATAATTCAAGGACTTTTGCAGCGCAGAAGGAATTTAAAGAGAGCTCATAGTGCCTCATAACCCATAGCAGAATGGGGTCACGGAGCGAAAGAACAGAACGATTGTGGGTGTTGCATGGGCGATGTTGCATGATCAAGGCCTTCCCATACACTTGTGGGATGAAGCTTGCAACATTATGGTTTATGTGAAAAACCATTGTCCTCATAGGATACTTGATATGAGTACAGTCGAGGAGGTGTTTTCTGGTAAGAGGCCTGATATTTCTCATTTGAAAATTTTTGGCTCACCTGTTTACATTCATGTGACGAAGGATGCCAGGAAGAAGCTAGAGCCGACCGCAGAGGTTGAGATATTTGTGGGGTACACAGAAACACCCCACAACTATCGTGTGTATTTTCCAGACAGTCGGAAGACTGTTATGTGATGGGATATCAAATTTCATGAGGAGAAAGGCATGAAGTGTTTTCTTGAGGGGGAGCCACACTTGCATGTAGATGAGGAGCTATTAGTTCCTAAGGATGAGCCTCAGGATGTGTATCATCCACAATAGGAGGTTCATGGAGTGGAAGAAACCACTGATGCAGCGCAAACCATCAGAGGGCGGAAGCACACTACATAAGCTGAGCGACTGAATCAAGATGTAGAGAAGATTGTAGGAGCACCTACATCACAGTGTAGACAGAGAAAATCACCTGACCGATATACTAGATACATGGCTCTGATGAGCATGTGTATCATGACAAAGAAATCCTCTTTCGAGGAAGCTATGGAGGACCCTGCATGGGTAGATGCCATGGTGGAGGAGTATGATTCGCTTGTCAGAAATAGTGCATGGGAGATTTTCCCAAGGCCGAAAGGGAAATTAGTGGTAGGTTCGAGATGGATCTAGAAAGTAAAGCAAGTAGCTGACCGGTGCGCCGAGAAGTACAAGGCAATATTTGTTGCTCGAGGCTTCTCACATATTGAGGGGATCAACTATGAGGAAACCTTTGCACCTGTCGCAATGTATTCTTCCATACAGAGCATCCTAGCTCTCTCAGTGAAAATGGGGTGGCACATTCATCAGATGGATGTGAAGACTGCGTTCCTCAATGGAGTCATTGAGGAGGAGGTGTACATAGAGCAGCCCGAAGGTTTCAATATCTTCAGCAGTGAGTCGCATGTGTGCAGGCTCAAGAGAGCACTGTATGGGTTGAAACAAGCACCTCGTGCTTGGTACACACGGATAGACAGTTATTTCACTGGACTTGGTTTTACCAAGAGCGAGGCAGATCCCAACCTGTACCAGATAGTGGTTGAGGGTAAGTTTTTGATCATTGTACTTTATGTATATGATTTTATATTGACTGGTGATGAACAGTTGATACTCTCATGCAAGGTTGATCTTGCAAAGGAGTTTGAGATGAAGGACTTGGGCCTCCTTCATTATTTCCTGGGATTGGAAATTTGGCAGCGTGATGATGGACTGTTTGTGTCTCAAGGCAGGTATGCCTGGGAGATACTGGAGAAGTTCAACATGCAAGGCTGCAAGCCTATCGACACTCCTATTCCTGGTGGTTGGAGGAAAGAGGATGCTACATCGGCAGAGGTAGTGGATGCCATTGTTTACCAACAATTGGTGGGGTCTCTTATGTATCTAGTCAATACACGACCGGACATATGCTACACTGTTAACCAACTTTCAGAAGCTATGGTTAAGCCTACCAAGCTCTTTTGGAAGGCAGGGAAGCATGTATTGAGATATCTCAGAGGCACATCGGGATATGGACTTTGGTACAGACAGTCGGATGAGGTGAGGCTGCATGGCTTCATGGATGCAGATTGGGCAGGGAGCCTAATGGACAGAAAGAGCACATATGGAGGGATTTTTAGTATCGGGTCTACAACAGTTTCTTGGTACAGTAGGAAACAGAGATCCATGGCACTCAGTTCAGCGGAGGCCGAGTATATGGCAACAATTTTGGCTGCATGCGAGGCTATATGGATGAGGAAGATCCTAATCGGGTTGTTTGGTTCACACTTAGATCCTACTGTGATATATTGTGATAATCAGAGTTGCATTAAACTCTTGGTTAATCCAGTATTTCAAGATAGATCTAAACACATTGACATCCGGTATCATCATATCAGATATTGTGTGCAGTGGAAGATCATGTTACTTTCTTACATTCCTACGGAGGATCAAGATGCTGATATATTGACGAAGGCATTCACCAGGAGAAAATTTGAATACCACAGAGGCAGGATCGAGGTGGCAGATAATCCCTATATTGTTGAGAGGGAGTGTTGAAATTGCAACAAGATGATGAGATTAGTGGAAATAAGTCGCCTTCACTAAGTGGGCCCGCAGGCTATTTTTGGCGCACAGTCTATTTTTAGACATGTCAATAATATTCTATGAGTTGCAGGATGCTATTTTTGGATAGTTGGTCAAGTTGGAAAAACATATGGACTTCTATTTTTAGACATATTGGGCAGAATCTGTTTTTAGATTTCCAGTCTAAAAATAGATATGTCGAATATTATTAGCTCTTAATAATATTTGGACTACAAACATTATCTTATTCTCTTGGAGCACTTCAGTTAAGTGCATAGATGTGGCATAGGAGCTAACAGAAGGAATTACGTTATTCCTGAGGGTTAAGTGGAGCTATTGCATGGAGACTTCAGTTAGAACTCATGTGACAGAGTTTGGTGGAGTTGTAGAAGTAGTTGGTGGAGTTGTGTTCAGTTTAACTCAGTTAGACACAGTTGAGCTAGTTGTATCTAGCCTAACTGATTGATACACTAGTGAGAGTGGTGTGAATTAATTAATAATTAATTCACTAAATATTAACTCATTAATCAACTGAAGAATACATCAGTTAACTACAGTGCATGGACAGTTTCAGTGGAGACCAGTGGAGAGGTTGGTGAAAGAGAAAGTGTGACTATCAGTTGTGACTATAGTGTTGCATGAGTTTGCACCACACATTGATGGAGATGCCAATGAGGATTGCACAGTTCAATCTAGGTGGATTCGAGTTCATTCAAATCCATTCTTCAGCAGGGATTGCACAGTAGAGGCAGGCTAGTAGGTGGCAGTGGATTGGTGCATGGATTTGCTAGATCAGGACCTGATTAGTGTGTAGCGATTGGATTGTACTGAGAACTTGTGAGAAGCTCTGTATGATGATTGTTACATAATCTCTATGACATATATTATACATATAGTTGGGGGTTTTCAGCTTTAAGCTTTCCCATAAATCACTTCGTTAATGTGTATGAATTTTTATGGTTTTAATGTGTGCATGCAATTGATTTAATTTCTGCATATGATGATCAATGGTGGAATATATTCTGTATTGTGCATGAAGTCAAATAGTGTATGATCAGGAGAATATTAGACATATAACATATCAGTTATATAATTTCTACAGGACCCAGTCACATTGCGCACATCGCAAGTCTTAGAAGATAAGTGCTAAAAGAGAGGTTAAAAACAACGAAATACAAAGTGTGATGTTGGCATGGATGCGATGTGATTCTAAGCTGAAATATAAAGGATTTCAAGTCTAGGTATATGAGGTTTGTGCACTATTTTATGAAGAAAGAGCTAACACGATGAGATGACTCGGGTAGGACCCGACAAGGAGAAAAGGGCATAGTCAGGATGAAAGTAGCAATAGCAAGGAGATAATAGAAAATGTCGAGTCGGGAAAAGGCATTGTGCAGAACTAATTGTGATATAACTACAATAATAGAAAGGGCAACGAACACATCAGCACGGCTACTGATCCACGAAAGACAATCCAACGACTCTTTTGAGAAGAGGAAGAGCCAAAATGTCAGAGCCCTCCTTGCCTCTTCGGCATCAGACAAAGCCGAATTCTGATCAGTTCACAATTAATAACGGACTGCTGCAACCATATTCTTGGCCAGAAGTCTTTTCACCACTTGCGTGGTTCCACTTGTCAAATTTTTACTCCATCATAGCATTTTCATGATCCCAAGAGGAAATTCCTTCCTTAGTCTATAATAAATAACATACTGCTAAAGCCACTGTTATGACCAAGCTCATATTATCACCCCCTGCATGTTTCCACTTGTCTAATTTTTCTTGAATGTAATCACTGCATGTATATAGAGTAACCGACTTAAGTCTTATATAAATATTGCATGCATTATCAGTGGGCTTAGAGGATGCCCAAAAGGGGAAAAACCATTGTGATAGAATTTGTTGGTTGTAAGCACTCTTTTTGGATGAATAAAAGATGACGTTGTTTTCTAGATTCTTGTGTCATGTTTTGTAGTGAAGTGCTCCTTTCCTTGTAATCTGTCATTTATAGTTTTACATACTATTTTCTTTCTTTACTACGGATAGAAATTTTTGTGTAGGATTTACCATTGGGTACCCTACTCAGTCTTGAAACAATACGTTATGCTTTCCTCTGAGACCAGAATGCAGAATTCAGAGATGGTCTACTCTGAATTCCCGTTGAACCTTAATATCCCCCTCTTTTCCATTTCAAAAGCTGTTAAGATCCATTGACATGGCTAGCTTTCATGGTTGCACCTGACCTCATTTATTCATCCATTTGAATTTGTTTACACATGTTTGAATCCATAGCCCAATGGCCCTCTTATGTCGCCTCAAGCACAAATTCTCAAACAAACCCCTATGCACTAATAGCTAGGCTAAAATTCCCCCTATAAACAAATCTATATATGACATAGAGAGCCCTCTCTGAGTTAAGTAAGGCTAGGTCCTAGATTCCAAAGCGGTTTGATGTTTCCCCTCCATAGTTTTGTCTTCAGCCTTCAGAAATTTATGGTGGGCTAACATACTGGCGACCATACTGGGGAGCGAAATTTACCTTATTCAGAAAGCATATCAAAGGTCAAATCTAATTACTGATGGTGGAAAATGACTAGACACCAGAAGGTTGCATTATTTACTTGGCGACTCCATGATTCAAGGAACTTGGCTTTGAGCATTCATGATGACTCCAGACATGCTAGCCAGATTTTCTGTTGAACAAGATGACAAGGTTTTCGGTAGACATTTTATCTCATGAAGATTTAGATGCATTCAGGAATCAGTTATCACAATTTCATCTTGATGAAGATTTTCTAGAGGTTGTATTTCTCATTTTTAAATCAAGAAAATTTAATCCCGAAGCTAAAACATGTTTTCTGGAGGTAGTTGTTGAACGATACGAAACTGGTATTGAACTTTTGAATTGTCATATAATTTCCGAGACCTTAAATAATTCATGGAAAATATTCCTTCCCCTAAGAAAGAGGAAATTGTACTACCTCTTGACTTACATATTGAGGATGAGTGTTCTTTCAAGTACCAAACTGAAGATGTGGTTTCAAGGTTCAATATTGACGATACAACTGATCAACTAGTCATTGAAGGCCTAGAAGAAAATATCATACATCATGCTTTTATTGATCCTATGGAAGATTATATGGAGTTTATTTTTATCTCAAGTTTTCAAACATGTACTCTCTTAAGGATCAAATACATCAACGGTTTCCATAACATATTATGACTTTGATTTTGAGGACACATAATCAAGTTGTACTTCTTATTTTCCTAACAAATAGTCAAGTTGTCTAGTTGTTTATGTAGCTACTTGATTGGATCCATTGGCATTTTTGTATTACCTGATTCAATAAGATTATCAGTAGAATAGGGTAGGAATTAGTGTGAAAATAAGCTCAATATCTGAGCATATTTCCAGTTTTAGTTTCAGATTGCTTTCTAGTTTTCAGTTCAAGTGTGTTCTAGAGTTTATTTTGCAGAGTTTGTTGATTTCACCCTAAATATTTTCCACCATAGAGGTTTTTGTAGTAGATTAAGTTGCAGAATTGGGATCATCCCAATGGATCTGGCTACTAGTCTACGGTGTTCTTGACACCTCCTGAAGGAGCTACCATCCCTAGCTGGAGCCATTGTTACACTCCTGTAATTCATAATATCACAAGGTGACTAATCATTTCTCAAGTATTTCATACTGAAAATAATATTCCCTGGCTGTCATTTATTTTCATAAAATAAGGGAAATCATGACTGACAAAAGCTTCAAAGGAATAAATCTTCCTCCTCATTCCAATTGAAAGAGGAAAGTGTCGCTAATAAGGAGTAATGGTGAGAAAACTTCATTTTTGCCCTCATTCATCTCATTTACCCTCTTTTTCCCTTCATTTTTCCATTTTCTAAAGTTGAACACTTCCTTGTCCTTCACAACCCCTGTAATATTCCTAAAATTAGCATGTAGCTAATAGGAATATTCAATTTTTGATTTTGCACTTAGTAGGTGAATAAATGGGGGAAAGAGACCCATACTTATCTTATATTGGCATAAAATCCCTCTTGGTGTGAAAAGGGGACATCTTAGTGGCTGGATTTTGCACTTTCCATGTATGAACAGGAAGAGAATCATGTTGATTCAGTCAAGTTGACTAAGTCAACATCGCAGTAGGGAGGAGTAGCCTTGATGGAGCTACAACGCAGTTTTGGAGGGAAAGTGATCACATGGTGTTGGAAACCCTAATAGGTGGGACCCAAGGTGAGGAGGCTCAAAAACATTATAAGGAGGAAGATAACAGACATTTTAGGTTATCTTATGGATTATTGATTGTGGTCTACTTAGACTATTGAGCATTCTCTTGTTGTTTAGCAGAGTTGCAGTGTTGTTTAGCACAAGGCATTTATGCTTAGGGATTCCTTCTCCTTCCTTGAAAGGACTCTTGAACGCGCATTGTTCAACAATTTTCCACATATAGGCTTGAGGCCAAGCATCCTCCTTCAAATATAGTGTTATTTCTGTAGCAGGGAACATTGTGTTGCAGTGTGTTGCAGTGGAAGACTTACAACACCAGCTTCTGGGCTTATCTTTCAGAGGAGAGAGCTCCCCTTTCTTTGCAAGATCTGTACAGGAGATTTCAGAGCATATTAGACATCTTGGCATGTGGAAAAAGTAGCTTCCATCACTTACAACATAGTTCTTTGAAGGAACTGCGTCATTTTTCCTAGAGTTGCAGTAGAAGGGTTTGAACCCTTGCTTGTGAGCTTGTTCCTTGGAGGAAGGGCCAACCATTCTCCCGGAAAGCTCTGTATTTAATTCTTCTTCTGTCATTTGTATATTTCAGCTATATTTATATAGTGCTGTAGTATAACTTCATTTTTCAGATCTAGATCTGCAGATCTGCACTTTTATACATTGTACTCTCATGAAACCCTTGTTGGATTGATCTTATTTTGTATAAAAAGGATGGAATCTCCATTTTCTTAGCCATTGGACGATTGTAGTCTCCAGATATATTATTTCTCATTATTTTCTGCATAAAACCTCATTAAAATAATGCTATTGCATGCTTCAGTAATTTCTGTTAAGCAAAGTCATGGGGTTTGGGCTTATTTGAGTCATATTGACTTGGGGAGATCTATTTATATGGGCTAGAGTGATTTGTTTCAGCTCCAATTCTGGATGTGAGTTTCATTAAGTATATTCTAAGGGATCTAAGTCCCATTTCTCATAGGAATAGCTTTATTTTCTGAAGATAGTTGTTTTATGTCCTATATTGCTGCATTTCCCCACTTTGGAAGGAGTGTATAGGCCATATTCTTGCTGCTGTGCTTTCATTTGTTGGTAAGATGTTATCTTACATCTTATGAGATGATTTACAAGGCTATTCTCATGGTTTTCTAAAGCTCCAACTTAAGAATATCATAAGATATTCTTATTGTTGTAGAGATTCCCTATTTTGGGATATTACAGTGGTATCAAAGCTGCCATCTTGGCTCAGCCTATGGATTTCAGATAAAATATGGAAGATAAGAGGAAGAGGAGATCAGAATGATGGAGAGGATGATATTACTCTCATCAATTTTCAGATCTAAGAAGAGCCTCTCCAAGGAGGTTAAGCAGATGAAATAAGAAAGATGCAATGAAACTCCAAGAGGGTTTCAAGAAGGAGAAAGCTGCAGTGAGACCTCTAGAAGGTTTCAAGAGAAAGAAGAAGATCCATGCACTTCCTATTCTCATAGAGGAAGTGAAGAGCATGAAGACCACTTAGAACATGAAATATTGAGTGGATATTTGGCAGAGTACAATTGCCAACCTAGAGCTTTCAAAGAGACTCCAGATCTTCCTCATTTTATCCAACTGAAAGAAGAAAGGAGGCCATACAGAAAAAGGATGGTGAAGGTCAATATATTTCTATTTTCCACTTTCGATGGATCACCCATATGTACAGCAAAAGTTTGGGTGATGAATTTAGAAGCATTTTTCCTACTACATCCAGTAGTGGAAAAAGAGGCTGTGGAGATCTCAGCGCTGCACTTGGAGGGTAAGGAAATTTCATGGTGGTTCAGCCATGTGAGTCATGCAAGAGTATCTACTTTTGAATATTTCACTCAAAGGGTGATCAAAATATTTGACAATGAGAGATCAGAGAAGAAGGAGACCTCATCCCCACTTGAGGAGACTTTTATCAGCACTGTCACATTCATGAGGGGGCAGCCACCCATATTAGCAGTTGGATCAGCCAACACATTGGAGAGAGGAACTATTTCAGCCATACAAGATGCTCCCAAGACTCACCAAGGTATGCATGTATTCCCATTCTCTATCATTTGATAAAATCTTATGGGAAACCTTGGAAATTTGTCCTCACATGATCAAGGATCAAAACACATTGCTGAGGTGGAGCAACAAGCTTGCACTACGTTGTGCAATCTTGGTTTAAACAAAGGAGGGATGAACATTCATTCCATTTCACCCTTATTGAGTTGCATGCAGCATGAGGAGTCAGGGCGTAAGATTTTGGAGGGCATAATGAGTGTTGTGCCACTTTCTGATGATGTTTTTCTTTTGGCACACTTGGATCCTGTTGGATTTAAGAGGATTATTGATGAGAGGTCTTTTCTAAAATATCTCCAAAGGGTTACATCTCAACTTCCCATGAGGTGTAAGGAGAAAGATCTACTTTGGGAGATTGGTAGTCTTCATTGGGAAGATACCAAGGGGGAGAATGATTGGAGGCATCCACATTTGGATGAATGGAGGTGGATGAAGGGCATGAGGTTGGTGAGCCACTTGCAGATCTATGACACAGGGAAGCAAGAAGAAAATCTGCGCTGGCTACTCGTGAGAGATTTTAGCCATCTTGGGTCATACCCTTTGTCAGGAGGTATGTGGTGGATGGAGGCATGGCATGGCACCCATATGATAGAACAACAGAAAACTTGTTTGTATGGGGCATCATACAAGACAACCATCGTGATCTTACTCTATGGCTTTGGCATATGGGATGTCAAAGGGAGGAGTCATGGAGCCTTATCACTAAGTCTTACAGTGTTGTCACCTAGGAGTATGTTCTTATTGATGGAGTGTTCCAAGAAGAGTATGTATCCCTTCTTTTTGTAGATTCTTACAGGGAGATTCTCATGGGAGGAGTCATTCATGAGCTTCAATTTCAGCCTAATCACTATGTATGGTAAGAAATGAATTTATGTACTTGTTTATTACTCTATTGAGTATTTGTACCTTCTCACCATATATGAACTGTGCATTGCTCCACAAAAGAGCAAGAGTATTTTTGGGTCTCATGGTCACTTTAGGGCCATTATTTATGATGCTAGTAGCCCATCTATACATATTTTGGGCAAGTGTATTGTTATTTTGATTATTGTTGAACCCTTGGTTAAACTGAGAGGGGGGGTGAATCAGTTTAAAGCAGTCATGGTATTGTAAAACTTTCTTTTACACTTATTTACATCTTCATTTCATGATCAACTTAATATACAATGGAACAAAAATCTTAATAAGTGAGAAGCAGGTATTAAGCAGATTAAATATAGAATATCAACATATAATCATCATGCACATAGACAATAGATATAAGTGGAAACCCATAAGGGAGAAAACCACATGTTATTATTGTTGTGATGCAAAGGAAAGCTCCAATTCCATCTCACCACTGATTTTCTGTAGGCTCCAACCTATAGGAGGCTGCTACCTCAATTTTGCAAGCTACAACTTGCAAGGAAGCTCCAACTCCCATCTATTTTCTACAGGCTACAACTTACAGGAGGCTCCTACCTCAGCCAGCTACAACTGGACATCTATCAAGCTACAACTTGATATGGAAGCACCAAATTCCTCACACTACTATGAAAACATATGCTGATTTACCTGGATATCAGCTCTGTTATATTCTTTCTTCACTACTGTCCTCCACCCTTCATATATGCCTTTATCCTTGGATCTTCATAGCTTCTCTGTCTACTGCTTCTTCTTCTTACTCTTTCTCACTTCTTTCTTCATACTATCAACCTCCTTATGCATATGCTGGTAACATTATTTATAGGTATCACCTCATAAATGTTTGCATTCCACAGGTAATTCTAAATGAACAGGTATGATTCTTTGCATTCCATCTTCTCATTTTCTCTCTCAACACTTCAGGATGTTACAATACTATGTACTCAATTCAATATTATAGCGGAGATTTTTGACTTGCCTTCGAAGACTTACCTTTACATCACAAACAATATAAATTCAATAATACATTTACAGTTACAATCAAACATTTCAATTCAACCCTTTCAGCCTCTTTATTTTCCATTTATTTTGTCTTCTCTACCTGTTGTCCCTTTATCTTCTCTACCTGCTATTGTATTTCTAATTTTTCTGCACAGGAACGGGTCCCAGTTCATGGCATGGCGGAGGCACTCCTCAGTACAAAAATATCATCGGGTCTATGCTACCGTAGTGAATGACAACCGTCGATCTTTGTTCAACGCCCGATGGGTGGGTCAACTGCGGAGGCACTCCCTTGGGTTAATCATCGGACTGTTTGTGCCCCCGTAGTACCGTTGATTCCAGATCAACATTAACCATGCTCATACGATGTGCACGAGGTTTAGCCTTCGCTGCTGCCTTCGCTGGTCCCACACCTTTTATCATTCCACTCTATAATCATATAACCTTTAATATATAAAACGTTTGTAAAGGTTTATCTTTCTGCCAGTCTTGCACGTATACCGATGCCGCATCCCTGATTAAACGAATGCTGTCGATCCTGTTCGCAATCTGACGGTCTTCATCATATTGAAAATTTCAAAGTTTACTACCCTTCCATACTTTGGTTAAATGTACCACAGTTCCATCATATAAATACACTTGGGTCCCACATGATTGTATCGTTAATTCACATCGCAACTTAACTTATGAATTCTTATCACATAACCATCGCCGATTGTGATAATCGCATCGCATCCATCACATCGCAACACAAATTCTATGACTTACGAATTCTTGTCACATGAGCATCGCCGATTTCGATATGCGATAGCATCACATCGCAAATTATATGACTTATGAATTCTTGTCACATGAGCATCGCCGATTGTGATATGCGATAGCATCGCATCGGATCCATCGCATCGCATCTATCCATCGCATCAAACATTCTATGACTTATTACCTGACTTAACATAAGTCATAAATGCACCATAACTTGCACTTCCATACTTTGGTTTAAACACAAGATATCAGCATTACAATATATAACCGGGCCCACAAAATTCCTGACGGTCAATCTCACTTTTCAAAAAAATTATGGTTATAAACCACGATAAACCCAATGGTAAAAATTCATATGTGGAGGCTTTTATATCAATATTTTTGGACAAACCATAATAAAACCCCATTCATTTATCTTCCGACTATACCAAATCGACTTTGGATAAATATACCAAAGTACCAATCATAACAATATAAAAGTTTCGGCCCACATTTACCAATCCACTTATTCCATCAATTATATTATATAACCTCCACTTAATAAAGTTCTTACCTTGGTTATAATATCAACTGCTGACATAACATTATGTCCGGGTCCCACAACATTTCCAACTCATCCTTCCACTTTTTTTAATTGATCTATCCACTTCCTTCATCTAACGGTGGAAGCACACCCAAAATGCAATGCTTCTAAGCCAATGAATATCACGTCCAAATAAACTTCGACAATTAACAACTCCAAGGCACGCGAAATAAGTGGTTTTGGACATCCACGTGTCACTTGCGGAGGCGTCTCGCATTCATTCATGGAATTACCACTTACCAGGTCTTACCCACACAAAAACCATTCGTTGGTTTGCAAAAAACACCTCTACGCCATCATTTATGATTCTGCCTTCACTGTTCTGTTGTGTTGTTGTCCACAGTTCTGCTTCCAACTCTTCAATACGGCACCTCTGTATACTTTGTGAAACAATTAAACAATCCATCGATTATAAATACGATAATACCTCAATGTGACTCAACCCCTGGATCTCACTGCATTATGTATACACAATAGAAAGTGTAATTCCTCCTTGAAATGCTTCATATGATGTCTATTTCAATTTCGAAATACATCTAGGAAATCTTCATCCCTCAATTTATAAGTCCAAGTAATTTCTTTGATGGCATCGATCCATTCAGTGATCGATGCTAATTTCTCAACATACTCAATCACACAGAATTCAATAAATGAATATTCACCCTCAAACCACATAATCTCTTAAAATTGTAGCTTGACTATTAAAACCAATATTTACATAGGAATTCTTCCTCTGGCCTGATCTTCTATATCAGTGGCCTTTTCTTTTTCATCTGAATCTGATCCGCTCCCTTGTCATGGTGCTGCTTCTTTGTGCTCCTTTGCCATCAATGAAAATATTTCCAACAATCTCCCACTTTGCCATTGATGGAAATACTCCAATGCTTCCTCCAGGACTTCCTCTACTTGATTTTTAGAAGACCCTTTCTTCTTTTGCTTGCTTTTCCTCCCCCTTTGACATCAACGACAAAGGTTTTCACTTTTCCCAGTGTGGTTTCTATGTTTTCATAATACTCTGATCTTGAGGACATGTTCCATGCACTGCCCCATTGCTCTAGCTCTTTTGTGACAATTTATTGACTGCTCTCCCCCTGGAATGATGCTTTCTTGACTGATATAGACTGTCACTAGACTTCTGTTCTGATCCCATTTCTTGTATGCAGCCCTTATTATTATATATATTTATTTTGTTTTTTTTTCATCATATCAGAGAGCAACATCTACAGACACTACCCCTAGCTTGTCTCTTAGATATTCGAATGGTTCTTTAGCAAGAGGTTTTGTGAATATGTCTGCTGTTTGTTCCTTAGTTGGTATATATTCCAACTTCACTGATTTCTGTGCTACTTTTTCTCTGAGGAAGTGGTACTTTATTGGGATGTGCTTTGTTTTTGAATGAATTACAGGATTTTTTGATATACTTATTGCACTTGTATTGTCACATTTGATAGAAATAGGTTCATCAATGCTTACCTTTATGTCTTGGAGAGTTTGTTTCATCCACATTACTTGTGTGCAACATGCTGCTGCTGTTATGTATTCTGCTTCTGCTGTAGATAGAGAGATAGAATTTTTCTTCTTGCTTAGCCATGCCACCAGACTTTTTCCCAAATAAAATGCACCTCCACTTGTGCTTTTCCTATCATCCACATAGCTGGCCCAATCTGCATCTGTGTATGCTGTCAATGTGAAGCTTTTTCCTTTTGGATACCATAGGCCATAATGTGAAGTACCTTGTAGATATCTAAATATTCTCTTGATTGCAAGTAAATGATTTTGTTTTGGTGCTGCTTGATATCTTTCCACAAGTCCTACTGCCAACATAATGTCTGGTCTAGAAGCTGTTAGATATAGCAGACTTCCTATCATGGATCTGTAAAGTTTTTGATCTACATCTGTTGGTCCATCATTAGCACATAGTTTTCATCCAGTGATCATGGGAGTTCACACAGGTTTGCAATCTTCCATTTGAAACCTTTTCAACATTTCTCTTAAGTATTTTTCTTGTGAGATGAATATTTCTGTGTTCTTTTGTTGAATTTGAAGTCCTAAATAGAAGGTGAGCTCTCCAATCATTGACATATCAAACTATGATTTCATTTCTTCAGCAAATCCTTTTGCTAACTCATCTTTGTTTCTTCGAAACATGATGTCATCTAAATATACTACTACAATTAAGAGTTCATTTTCATTAGCCTTTATTTACAAGTTGTTGTCTACTCCTCCTTTCTTAAAACCTTGTTTTTGCAAGTATTTGTCCAACCTTGAATACCATGCATGAGGGGCTTGTTTCAACCCATATAAGGCTTTCTTTAATCTGCACACATAGTCATGTTTATATGTTAAGGAGAATCCTTTGGGTTGTTCCATGTAGACTTCTTCCTCTAAATCTCCATTCAGGAAGGTAGAATTCACATCCATTTGATATACCTTGAAATCATGATAGCATGCAAAGGCTAAAAGCATTTTGATTTCTTCCATTTTGGCTATAGGGGCAAAGGTTTCATCATAGTCAAGTCCTTCAATTTGAGAATACCCCTTGCATACAAGTCTGGCTTTATTTATGATTACCTTCCCTTATTCATTCATCTTATTCTTAAATATCCATTTTGTGACAATGACATTTTTCCCAGTGGGTCTTGGAATTAACTCCTAGGTATTTTTCTTCTCAATTTGGTGTAATTCTTCATTCATAGCATTTACCCAGTTTTTGTCTTTGATGGATTCTTTGAACTTCTTTGGCTCTATTTGAGATAGCATGGCTAGGTATACTTCTTATGTCTGTTTAGCAAGTTTTCTTATTGTCTAGACTCCCACACTCTTGTCCCCAATGATTTGATATTCTGGATGGTTCTTTTGAGTGTGTCTTGAGGGACCTTTTGAGTTTAATTCAGTATCTTCTGTTGTCTTGCTATGTTCATCATTATCTTGGTCCTCAGCTTCATGATCATCTGGAGGATTGGTGCAGCTTGTGTTTCTTGTTCTGTTTGGTAGATCTTCATCAAATCTTACATCAATGCTTTCCACAATTTTGTGCATAATTTTGTTGTAGCACCTGTAACCCTTACTCTTACATGCATATCCTAAAATTATTCCTTCATCAGCTCTTGCATCAAACTTCCCCAGTTTTTCATCATTATTTTTTATGAAACACTTTCTTCCAAAGACTCTAAAGTGCTTGATTGATGCTTGTTTACCATGCCATAATTCGTAAGGAGTCTTATCACAATTTGGTCTTAGATGAGATTTGTTGAGAATGTGAATAGTTGTGTGTACTGCTTCTGCCCAGTAGGGTTGGGGAATGTTACTTTCTTGCATCATAGCTTTGGAAATATGTTGTACTGACCTGTTTTTCCTCTCTTCCACTCCATTCTGTTGAGGTGTACCTGCAATTGTAAAATTTTGTTTTATCCCATGCTCATTGCATAGGTCTGCAAAATCATAGTTTGTGAATTCACCTCCTCTGTCTGATCTGATGCACTTTAGCTTGCATCTTGTTTGATTTTTTGCCAATTCCTTGAATATCTTGAATTTCTCAAGTGCTTCTGATTTATATTTGAGAAATGCTACCCATGTCATTCTGGAAAAATCATCTATTATCAACATGAAATAATATTCTCCACTTGGTGCTTTAGTTCTTGAAGGTCCACATAGGTCCATGTGTACAAGTTGAAGAGGCCGACTTGTATATAGTATCTCTTTGGTCTTGAAAGATATGCGGGTCTACTTGCCCAGTTGGCAGGATTTACATATGGTATTTGAAGGCTTCTTTATTACTGGCATATCTCTGACTACATTCTTCTTGCTCACACTGATGATGTGGTCAAAGTTTAGGTGTCCTAGTCTTCTATGCCATAACCATGATTCATCAAGTTTAATTATGTGGCACGCTTCATTCTCTTCTTCCATTATATAGACATTACTTTCTGTTCTAACACCTTTGATCAAGGTCTTTCCTGTGGTGCTTGATCTTACCTCACAATCTTGGGCTCTAAAAAAGACCTCACAGCCTTTATCACACATTTGATTGATGCTTAGCAGATTGGCTTTCAGCCCATCCACAAATAGTACATCTTGAGCCTTTCTTCTTCCATTATTTAGACTAACTGGGCCTTTTCCCTTGATTTTCCCTGCTTTATCATTGCCGAATGTTACATTTCCAGATTTCTTTTCATCAAAGGTCACGAAATTGCTTCTATCTCCATTCATATGTTTTGACAATCCACTATCCAAATACCATTGGATTTTCTGATCTTGGGCTATTAGAGCCAGGTCACACTTATTCAACTTATTTTTCCACTACAGGAAGGTATTTGTTTGGCACCTTTTCTGAGAATATGGACCACATTCTTTAAGAGGACATTTGGAAGACATGTGTTCGATTTGATGGCATACAAAGAATTTGATTATATTTTTAAATGGATTATGTGAACGAGTGAACTCTCCATTGTTCATAAATCTCCTTGGGGTTTTAAGCATCAGTATTTTTCCATACGTTCTACCCTCCATGGATTTATGGTTGAACCCCTTACAATAAAAACAATACCCATGGAAATGATTAGTGTACCTGGTGTAGGGTTGTCTTCTCCATTTGTTTGCTTGAGGTAGTATTTTCAATTTCTGCATCTTTTGCTGGTTGAAATCGATTATCTTTGTTTGACAGTATGCAACAATATGTCCCAGTTTGTGACAGGAAAAATAGGTGATATTTCTCATAGGAGGAAAGAATCTCTTTTGAGAGCTTTCGAATTTATTCAATTCATATTTAGGATTGTAAGAGCCTTTTTCAACTGATTGTTTCTTCATTTCGTTCTTTGTCTCTTGATGTTGCTGCTTGTTTCTGTTTCTTTCATCACACATCAAGTTCTTGCTGGCTTCTGCATCTGTAGTTCCTTTTTGAGTTGCTTCATTATCCTTTACAGCTTTTACAAAAATGATATTCTTGTTACCTTCTACCTTGGACTTACTGGTTTCTCCTTCATATCCTATCCCAGCCTTTATGAGAGGAGACCTTTGAGCATTTAGGATCTTGTCCAACTGTTCAGTGCTTGTCATTCGAGGAGTGTTCATTGAAAATTCCCTTTGGGTGTTTTCTAGTTTCTTTCTCAGGCATACCACTTCTTCTTCCAATTTCTCTTGCTCCTGATGTTTATCTTTAATTTTCTTTAGTAGAATGTCTTCCACCTTCGTAGCTTCTTCAAGTTCTACTTTCAATTGAATGAGGTCTTCTGAATTTGGTTCTTCTTTTACATATTTGAGGAGAATATATTTCTATTTTCTACACTTCAGTTTAAGTCTATCAATTTCCTCCGGGGCACTTCTTAGCTCCCCCTCGAGATCTACCTCATCTTCTTCCTCATCTTCTAGAAGGAATCCTTCAGACTCTTCCTTGGCAATCAACACAAATTTAGAGGTTCCTTCTTCATTTGAGGATTCATCTGAGTTTTCAGATGCACTATTATCTTGTCGAGCATAAAATGATCTTCTATTGAATTTCTTCCCTTTCTGCCAGTTATTTGTTTTGGTTTTCTCTGTCTCTTAAGTCTGATTATTTGTTTTCTTATGAGGACACTTAGATGCATAGTACCAAAATCTTCCACAACTAAAGCATTTAAAAGGAAGTTTACCTTTATACTTGCCTGAGCCTCTATCCAATCTTCTGACAAATTTGGCCTCTTCTTCATCAGAGCAGAAGCATGTATCTTCTCTTTCCTCTTTGCTCTTCTCTTCCTTAAAGGCTGCCTCCCTCACTTTTGACTTCCTCTGTGGAAGTCTCATCTCATAGGCTGTTAAGTTTCCAAGTAATTGGTTCATGGTCAATGTTTCCCAATCAACTGTTTCTTCTATGGCAGAAACCTTGGGGTTAAAACTGGATGGTAAAGATCTCAATATCTTTTGAACAATTACACATTCTCTAATGGTTTCTCCTAGAGATTTCATGTTATTTACAATTTCTGCAACCCTTAAGAAGAAGCTGGAAACATCTTCTTCTTCATTCATTTTTATATTTTCAAATTGAGCTCTATAGACTTGTAGCTTGGCAGCCTTCACCTTTTTATCTCCCTCGTGGATACTTTTTAATGTATCCCATATTTCTTTGGCAGTCTTGTTGTGCATTAATTTGATAAATTCTGCCTCACACAAACCACTTAAAAGAGCATTCATGGCTTTTGCATTAGCTACAAAATCTAGTTTGGCATCTTTCTTTGAGTCAGACTCCTTTGGGGCATATCCCAATTCCACAGCAACCCAAAATTCTATTCCTAGAGACATTATGTATGTCCTCATTCTTATTTTCCAGAAGGCATAGTTTTTGCCAGTAAATAGAGGGGCTTTATTTGTTGAGCATCCTTCTAGACTAGCCATCTTGGGGACCAAGGATCTCCTTCCAGTTGTTAAACTGATATAGAAGGAACCTGCTCTGATACCAATTGTTGAACCCTTGGTTAAACTGAGAGTGGGGGTGAATCAGTTTAAAGCAGTCATGGTCTTGTAAAACTTTATTTTACACTTATTTACATCTTCATTTCATGATCAACTTAATATACAATGGAACAACAATCTTAATAAGTGAGAAGTAGGTATTAAGCAGATTAAATATAGAATATCAACATATAATCATCATGAACATAGACAACATATATAAGTGGAAACCCATAAGGGAGAAAACCACATCTTATTATTGTTGTGATGCAAATGCAAGCTCCAACTCCCTCTCACCACTGATTTTTTGTAGGCTCCAACCTACAGGAGGCTGCTACCTCAATTCTACAAGCTACAACTTGCAAGGAAGCTCCAACTCCCATCTATTTTCTGCAGGCTACAACCTACAGGAGGATCCTACCTCAGCCAGCTACAACTAGACATCTATCAAGCTACAACTTGATATGGAAGCACTCACACTACTATCAAAACACATGTTGATTTACTTGGATATCAGCTCTGTTATATTCCTTCTTCACTGTTGTCCTCCACCCTTCATATCTGCCTTTATCCTTGGATCCTCACAGCTTCTCTATCTGCTCCTTCTTCTTCTTAATCTTTCTCACTTGTTTCTTCATACTATCAACCTCCTTATGCATATGCTGGTAACATTATTTAGAGGGATCACCTCATAACTGTTTGCATTCCACAGGGGATTCTAAATGAACAATTATGACTCTTTGCATTCCATCTTCTCATTTTCTCGCTCAGCACTTCAGGATGTTACAATACTATGTACTCAATTTAGTATTATAGGGGAGATTTTTTATTTTCTTTTGAAGACTTGCCTTTACATCCCAAACAATATAAATTCAATAATACATTTACAGTTACAATCAAACATTTCAATTCAACCCTTTCAGCCTCTTTCTTTTCCGTTTATTTTGTCTTCTCTGCCTGCTGTCCCTTTATCTTCTCTACCTGCTGTTGTATTTCTAACTGTTCTGCATAGGAATGGGTCCTAGTTCACGGCACTATGGAGGCACTCCTCTGTACAGAAAGATCATCGAGCCTGTGCTATCGCAGTGAATGACAACCTTCGATCTTTGGTCAATGCCCGATGGGTGGGTCAACTGCAGAGGCACCCCCCTACGGTACCATTGATCCTAGATCAACGTTAACCGCGCTCATACGATGTGCACGAGGTTTAGCCTTCACTGTTGCCTTCGCTGGTCCCACACATTTTATCATTCCGCTCTATAATAATATAACCTTTAATATATAAAAATTTTGTAAAGGTTTATCTTTCCACCAGTCTTGCACGTATACAGATGCTACATCCCCGATTAAATGACTACCATCGATCCTGCTCGCAATTCGACGGTCTTCATCATATTGCAAATGTCAAATTTTATTACCCTTCCATACTTTGGTTAAATGTACCACAGTGCCATCATATAAATACACTGGGGTCCAACATGACTGTATCGCTACTTTTCATCGCAACTTAACTTATGAATTCTTATCACATAAGCATCGCCAATTGTGATAATCGCATCGCATCCATCGCATCGCAAATTCTATGACTTATGAATTCTTGTCACATGAGCATCGCCGATTGCGATATGCGATAGCATCGAATCGCATCCATCGCATCACAAATTCTATGACTTACGAATTCTTGTCACTTGAGCATTTCCAATTGTGATATGCAATAGCATCGCATCGCATCCATCTCATCGCATCTATCCATCGCATCGCAAATTCCATGACTTATTACCTGACTTAACATAAGTCATAAATACACCATAACTTGCCCTTCCATACTTTGGTTTAAACACAAGATATCAACATTACAATATATAACCAGGCCCACAGAATTCCTGACAGTCAATCTAAGTTTAAAAAAAAAAAATGGTTATAAACCATGATAAACCCAATGGTAAAATTTCATATGTGGAATCTTTTATATCAATATTTTGGACAAACCATAATAAAAACCCATTCATTTATCTTCCGACTATACCAAATTGACTTTGGATAAATATACCAAAGTACCAATAATAACAATATAAAATTTTTAGCCCACATTTACCAATCCACTTATTCCGTCAATTATATTATATAACCTCCACTTAATAAAGTTCTTACCTTGGTTATAATATCAACTGCCGACATAACATTATGTCCAGTTCCCATAGCATTTCCGACTCATCCTTCCACTTTGTTTAATCGATCTATCCGCTTCCTTCATCTAACGGTGGATGCACACCCAAAATGAAATGCTTCTAATCCAACGAATATGACGTCCAAATAAACTTCGACAGTTAACGGCTCCAAGGCATGCGAAAAAAGTGATTTTGGACATCCACGTGTCGCTTGTGGCGGCATATCACGTTCATTCAGGGAATTACCACTTACAAGGTCTTACCCATGCAAAAACCATTTGTTGGTTTGCAAAAAAACACCTCTGCGCCATCATTTATGATTCTGCCTTCACTGTTCTGCTGTGTTGTTGTCCACAATTCTTCTTCCAACTCTTCAATACGGCACCTCTGTATACTTTGTGAAACACTTAAACAATCCATCGATTATAAATATGATAAAACCTCAATGTGACTCAACCCCTGGATCTCACTGCACTGTGTATACACAACAAAATGTGTAATTCCTCCTTGAAATGCTTCATACGATGTCGATTTCAATTGTGAAATACATCTAGGCAATCTTCATCCCTCAATTTAGAAGTCCAAGTAATTTCTTTGATGGCATCGATCCATTCAGTGATTGATGCTAATTTCTCAACATAATCAATCACACAGAATTCAATAAATGAATATTCACCCTCAAACCACACAATCTCTTAAAATTGTAGCTTGACTATTAAAACCAATATTTACATAGGAATTCTTCCTCTGGCATGATCTTCTGTATCAGTGGTATTTTCTTTTTCATCTGAATCTAATCTACGCCCTTGTCATGGTGGTGCTTCTTTGTGCTCCTTTTCCATCAATGATAATATTTCCAACAATGTACAGCTGATATCCATTGCTGCTTACTACCCCATGGTGGAGGAGAAAACATGCACAGCTTGTAGCTTATTGAAGAACCACTTGCCACATGATATTCTCAAACAAAAGTTGGGGAGAGTACATAGTATCCACTTGGAAAACCATTTGTACCATCCAAACTTGCACACAACCTTCAACATTTTTCTGATTTGGATGCCATATGGTGATGATGTGCCATTTATCTTGTATGGAATGGTTTGGGTTGGCATGGCTCATGACATTGGAGAGAGGATCCTTGGAGCCTCAATCTTCTTCTTGCCACTTGAGGGCAACCATGTTACAGCCCAAGATCAGCATGCCCTCTAAACTTATCATAAGTGGAGAGGTGGACAGTGTGGGATAGGTCCTCTTGCCTATCATGTTCATCTATTTAGCCCACCTACACTTCATGAGCCAAAGGTGGAGGAGATTCTTCATGAGTTTCCATGTTAGAGGGTGACTCATTTTATATGGATGATAGCTTGGGGGTGGAGGTTTCACTTGGGAATGAAAGTTTCCCATGCATTTCAAACTCCATGCCTTGAGAGGACCTCTAGATAGTACATAGTTGTCTCCTTGAGTATTTTACTTTTGCATGATGATAGCCATTTTGGATGTACACCAAATGCTAACTTGTATGTTTGGGAGAGACACTGTGGGGTATTCATTTTTGAGACAACATCTTATTCCTTAGGGAGAGCTCATCATATGAGGATTCTACAAGAAGAGGGAAGGAGATTTTCCAGTTCTATCCTTGAAGTTGCTTGAGGGAAAGTAACATTTGGGAGGGGAGGACTGTAATATTCCTAAAATTAGCATGCAGCTAATAGGAATATTAAATTTTTGATTATGCACTTAGTAGGTGAATAAATGGGGGAAAGAGACCCATACTTATCTTGTATTGGCATAAAAGCCCTCTTGGTGTGAAAAGGGGACATCTTAGTGGCTGGATTTTACACTTTCCATGTATGAAAAGGAAAATAATCATGTTGATTCAGTCAAGTTGACTAAGTCAACAACGCAGTAGGGAGGAGTAGCCTTGATGGAGCTACAATGAAGTTTTGGAGGGAAAGTGATCACATGGTGTTGGAAACCCTTATAGGTGGGACCCAAGGTGAGGAGGAAAAACCTTATAAGGAGGAAGATAGTAGAAATTTGAGGTTATATTATGGATTATTGATTGTGGTTTGTTTAGAATATTGAGCATTATCTTGTTGTTTAGTAGAGTTGCAGTGTTGTTTAGCACACGGGATTCCTGCTTAGGGATTCCTTCTCCTTCCTTGAGAGGACTCTTGGAGGAGCATTGTTCAGAAATTTTCCACATCTAGGCTTGAGTCCAAGCATCCTCGTTCAGATACAACATTATTCCTGTAGCAGGGAATGTTGTGTTGCAGGGTATTGTAGTGGAAGACTTACAACACCAACTTCTAGGCTTATCTTTCAAAGAAGGGAGCTCCCCTTTCTTTGCAAGATCTGTACAGGAGATTTCAGAGAATATTGGACATCTTGGAATGTGTCCAAAGCATCTTCCATCACTTACAATGTAGTTCTCTAAAGGAACTGCATCATTTTTCCCAGAGTTGTAGTAGTAGGGTTTGAACCCTTCCTTGTGAGGTTGTTCCTGGGAGGAAGGGCCAACCCTTCTCCTGAAAAGCTCTGTATTTAATTCTTCTTCTGTAATTTGTATATTTCAGATATATTTGTATAGTGCTATAGTATAACTGGATTTTTCAGATCTAGATCTGCAGATCTTCACTTTTATACATTGTACTCTCATGAAACCCTTGTCGGGTTGATCTTATTTTGTATAAAAAGGAAGGAATCTCCATTTTCTCAGCCATTGGATGATTGTAGTAGCAAAATATATTATTTATCATTATTTTATACATAAAACCTCATTAAAATAACACTGTTTCATGCTTCAGTAATTTCTGTTAAGCAAAGTCATGGGGTTTGGGCTTATTTGAGTCATATTGACTTGGGGAGATCTGTTTATATGGGCTAGAGTGATTTGTTTCAGCTCCAATTCTTGATGTGAGTTTCATGAAGTCTATTCTAAGGGATCCAAGTCCCATTTCTCATAGGAATAGCATTATTTTCCGAACACAGTTGTTTTATGTCCTATATTGCTGCATTTCCCCACTTTGGAAGGAGTGTATAAGCCATATTCTTGTTGTTGTGCTTTCATTTTCTGGTAAGATGTTCTCTTACATATTATGAGCTGATTTAAAAGGCTATGCTCATGGTTTTCTGAAGCTCCAACTTAAGCATATCATAATATATTCTTATTGTTGTAGAAATTCCCTATTTTGGAATATTACAACCCCTTTTTAAAACTACTAAAATTTAAATTTTATAAGTAGCTTTGGCCACCCACTTGTAGTTGTATCATATATCTCTTAAACTCACCACTTATGTAATTTACGATGAATCCCCACCATCTCCACTCCCCACATCTACAATCGGCGGTCTGCATATGTTTTCGACCACCCCCGTAGCCTTCGAACTTTAACCATAAAAGGGGGTCCGAAATTTCCCTTACCACTCCCCGCAATCCTATTATAATAGTTAAACCTCATCACCTTTCCACATCACAAATTATAGGTCTTGGAGGATAAGTGCGAAAGGGTCAAGTATAAATGCCGATGTGCGATGAGCGATGTGGTGGGGCCTGATCGCAAATTGCAAATCGAAAGTTTTAAAGGATAGGTGTGAAATTATTATGTTACAATCACCAAAATTCAATGTGTGATGTTAGGTGAGACTCGATCGCGAATCACAAATTGCAATTTTTAAAGGATAGGCGCGAAAGGATTATGTTACAATCGCTGAAATGCGATGTGCGATGTCAGGTGGGACTCGATCGCAAATCAAAAATCACAAGTCTTAAATGATAAGTGCACAGATAAATGTTAAAAACCACTGAAGGTGATTTTCAATATGCGAGGGACCCATTTTCATAGTGCACATCTCAATTCTTAGAAGATAATTTCTAAAAGAAAGCTTAAAAACAACGAAATGTGAAGTGCGATGTTGGCGTGGATGCGATGTGGTTCCAAGCTAAAATACAAAGGATTTCAAGTCCAGGTGGATGAGGTTTGTGCACTATTTTTTGAAGAAAGAGCTAACACGGTGGGATGACTCGGGTAGGACCCGAAAAGGAGAAAAAGGCATAGTAAGGCTGAAAGTCGCGGTAGCAAGGAGATAAAAAAAAAGGTCGAGTCAGGAAAAGGCGATGTGAAAAACTAATTGTGATATAACTGCCATAATATAAAGGGAATCAAACACATCATCATGACTACTGATCCATGAAAGATAATCCAGCAACTATTTTCTGAAGAGGAAGAGCCAAAATGTCAGAGCCCTCCTTGCCTCTTCAGCATCATACAAAGTTGAATTTTGATCAGTTCACAATTTAATAATGGACTGCTATAGCCATCTTCTTGGCCAGAAGTCTTTTCACCGCCTGTGTGGTTCCATTTGTCAAATTTTTACTCCATCATAGCCTTTTCGTGATCCCAAGAGGCAATTCCTTCCTTATTCTATAATAAATAACGGAATGCTAAAGCCACTATTATGGCCAAGATCATCTTATCACCACCTACATGTTTCCACTTGTCCAATTCTGCTTATGTGTAATCACTGCATGTAGATAGAGTAACCGACTTAATTCCTATATAAATACTGCATGCATTAGGAGTGGGCTTAGAGGAGGCCCGGAAGGGGAAAAAACCATTGTGATAGACTCTGCAGGTTGTAAGCACTCTCTTTGGATGAATAAAAGATGATGTTGTTTTCCAGATTCTTGTGTCATGTTTTGTGATGAAGTGATCCTTATCTTGTAATTTTTCATCTCTAGTTTTACATATTGTTTTCTTTATTTACCGCGAATATAAATTTTTGTGTAGTATTTACCATGGGGTACCTTGCTTAGTCTTGAAATAATACGTTATCTTTTCCTCTGAGACCGGAATGTAGAATTCAAAGACATTCTACTCTGCATTCCTGTTGAACCTTAATCTCCCCCTCTTTTCTATTTCACAAGATGTTAAGATCCATTGACATGGCTAGCTTGCATGGTTTTACTTGACCTCAGTTATTCATCCATTTGAATTTGTTTACACCTATTTGACTCCATAGCCCAATGGCCCTCTTCTGTCGCCTCAACCAAAAATTCTCAAACAAACCCCTATGCACTAATAGCTAGCCTAAAATTCCCCCTAAAAACCAAGCTATATCTAACAGAGAGAGCCCTCTCTAAGTCTAGGAAGGCTAGGTCCTGGATTCCAAAGCATTTTGATGTTGCCCCTCCGTAGTTCTGTCTTCAACCTTTGGAAATTTACGGGGAGATAACAATAGGCACATCAAGTAGAAGAAATTTTGTGATCTAGGTGGATATTGGTGGCCACCCACATATTCCACTTGTGGCCCCACCATTTTTCCTTTCAATTTTTCATTTTCCTTAATTGTAACACGATTTACTATTTGTAACATTTTTCTGGGTCCTAAACTTCCAGATTTTTTTTTAGGCTCTAAATGACGTTTTTTGGGAAATATTTTTATAGTTGAATATGATTCAAAGAATCAAAATTCACTATCATAATTTTTATTCCGCGGATGGATATTTCTAACGAGGTATCATGTGCATCAAACAGAGATCATATGCCAAAGTTACGACCCCAGGAAGTTGATGTACCAATTTACCCCAACCGGGCCCATAGTTTGGTGTTTCATATCCTAGGGTTAGGTTTCTAGATGTTTAGGGTTTTCAATTATTTCTCAATAATAAATTGTTATTTGAGCCTCATTGTAACATAGTTCATAGGCATGTATCCGCCACATCTCTTCTTAGAGATAAGCTACCAGTGCCCTAGCTAGTTTATTTCGATTCTATGTGTAAGCATATTTTAGTTGTGTGATATTAATGAAATGAATTCTTATTTCTACTGCATATCTGCATTTATGTTTATTTTTTTATTTTATTTCATTCCTACATAAGCTTGGATCATTCTGGGAAGGAGATCTTGTACTTTTATAAGATAACAAATTTGCGAAGTACCTAGGAAAATTTAAAACACATTGGTTGGGACCATATATCATCAAGCACATTTATGATGGGGGCGAAGTTCAGCTTGCGAAGTTAGATGGTTAGATGATTCAAGAATAAGTGAATGGTAGTAGACTAAAGGTATATAGGGATGAATTTTTCCCTGGAGTTGCACACTGAAAGGCAAAGGGAGGACAATCTTAGTGCCACATGCAGTTGAAAGTGGGCACTGGACTATAAACTACTCTGCAGAAGGGAATTTGCTGAAGGCTGATCACTGCATGATATTTAGGAGTACGTTGAATTCTGAAAGAACTACGACGAAGGAAGGATTATTGTGACACTGAAGGGGACACTTCGAAGATAATCGAAAATATGACCTTTGGAAGGAAAAAAATTGCATTAAGAGGCATAGGAGAATCAAATTTATGAAGCACAGCTGGTCAGATCTAGTTCCATGTCTACATTAAATGAATAAGATCCAAGATATCATGAGGTTTAAGATTTGAATTTGCTATAAAAGCAATACCCTGATCCACAGTTTACACTTTGAGATCTGGAGAATACAATTGAGAATTCATGACCAAGTGTGAGACAGTGGAGTTTTTTATGTCTGAGAGAAGTTTCAAAAAATTTCCAAGGATTTTGTGAAGAAAGGACTACCAGGCATCGTGAAAGCCAAGGTTGGAAAATCCGAAACACCGACTGTCCCTGTGTCCCCAACGCGTGTGAGGTTTCCACAAAAATGAATAGTCATAGAAGAATCACGAAATAAAAGACAAGAAAAGAGGCTATTTGAAGCCTCTAGAGTAAGGCAATCCCTAAGGAAAAAGGTAGAAAAAGAACAACAAACAAATAACAGGTAGGATAAGAGACCTGTAGAGAAGGTGAAGAAACCTCTAAAGCAGAAGGAACCAGAAAAAATCCATGATAGTGAGGAGGAAATTGAGATGCAATAGATGGAGATAGAGGGCGCATAACTTCCCTCCATAATGCCACCATACTTGGCACCAATAAAGTTGAATTCCCTGAAAATGTGGAGTTCGACATTTTCACATTGCTGCTACCAAAGAAAGTACCATTTGAAGGAGAACCAGTTGGAAAAATACGCCAGTTGAATATGGAGGATTGGGACTTCAATGACTAAAGTAAGCACCTACAATTCGAACTGAGAAGGTACCTACACCATGTACTATCCAAAGAGTGAAGTCACTAGGTTGGAGCCACACTAGTGGTTGAAGGTGTTAGGGTTCTCTAAATATAGGATTCATAATTTTGAATTGACTTTGATAGTCTTGTAAATATGTACATACCTTGCTTTCTGCAAGTTGTTTTCCCATATTTTGAAAAAAATGAAAAAATAATAAAATCCAAAAAGAAGGTAAAAAAAAGTACTAAAAGAAAGATCAAAGGACTTAGAAAAACATATACCCCAAAAGAAAAAGAAAAATGAGACCTGAAAGTGAGAAAATCCAAATGCCACTACTTCACTTTACTGTAATAATAATGATTATGTGCAGAGTGTCAATAAATGCCATAATCCATGATCAGTTAAACAATTTAATCTTAAATTTTCATGCTTTAAATTTCAAGTTTTAGATAGAGAATAAGGATTTGTCAAACAATTTAAACTTGACAAATCAGTATATAGGTAGAGAATAATGAGGAGCTCAACAGTTTAATCTGAGCCCTCAGATGAAATAAGGTAGACTTAGATAGTTTTATGTTTTGAAAGAAAAATGTTTTAAGGTTGCAAGCCTAAATGCACCTATAAAGATGAAGAAAAAATGTTAGAAATAAAGATGGGTAGGTAGAAAGCAGTTCAACAATCATGTAATAAAGCATCATGGGGAAAAATCACTAATTTATCCTCCTCCGCAGGTATTTAGTATTCTAAACTATCAGTCAAAAAGGCTCAGAGCATTTCTCTGACTTTTGTTGGGACTAGACCCAAGGCTCGATGACTGGTTAGTTAAAAACATTGAATTCCTACATTAAACCCACATTCATCAACATTTACCCTTCATTCATAAGTCATAATCTCTTTTCCCTAAGTAAAATCCCATTTTTTACTTAGTAAAAGCTAAAACCTAAATAGATAAGTTCATTCCCTTTCAAAAAATCATTCATAAATCCTCAAAATTCATTTATCCTAAGTATAAGTGAAATAATATTAAAAGGCAACAATGCTTTATTTTGTCTATGATTTACACTTGACTTAGAGATTAACATGTGTTTTGTTTCCATTTCGCTACCCTTTTTTCATATTAACATCTAACTTATTGTATTAAATCCCTAATTACACCTACCCGTATGTTATTAATTCCCTTATATTTAAAATAACCCCCCTAAACCCACTATTTTAGGTTTAGACCAAGGTTTAAATATCTCACATGCGTAATATAAAAAACCCTGCCCTACAAACCCACTGGTCTAAAAATGTCTATAAAAAACTAATCCTGCCCCCTATAATGTTCAAGCATATGTAAAAAGGTTGAATTAATATATAATATTAATCCCCGACTATACCCTGATTGACCCATTGCAAATGTTTTATTAAAAAACATTTAAATAAACCAAACTCTTCCGCTATTTTCATAAACCCAAAGCTTAAAGTTTAATTAAACATATTTTTATTAAGTTTTAAAGTTTAAAACCCGCCACACATATGATACGTTGGCCTCACTCCATTCTGGCGCACCTTCCCAACAGATCTGGACTGTTCGCATTTAACCCAGAGATCTGACGGCGAGGATACCATATCGCATAGAAAAGTAGTGATCATGCCCGTTCCATTTCTACGCGAAATAGGTGGTTTCAAAGTTTTATCTCTCCTCCACGTGCCCTTTTTCCATTGGATCACATGGGTTCAAGCCAAAACCACTTATTGTCGAATTTCCACGTGATAACCACTATGGTTTTCAATCCTTTGAGGCCCAAAACCGCCTTTCCCACTTGACGCGATCAACATTCAATGCAAAGTAATGTAACCAAAATGCATATTAAACCTTCGAAATAAAATTCATTCATTTCTCTTCCACATTAACCTGTTGCTCACACTGTCTCGATTGTAAAAACATCCTTTAATCATCCATTTTTTGCCATTTTCATACCAAAACCCCGCAAAGATTTACCTTGTGACCTTTGAAGACTGCAGAGGAGTTGTACATTCCTCCAGACAATCTACAGAAGTTGTGTTTCATTGAAAACCTCAGAAACATCTTCCAAAACCCAAATACCTGCATACAACAGGTATTTCTCTGAAATTTGAGACTATAATCGATTTTAAAGACCTTCAAAAGAACAAAAACACATTCATAGCTTAAAAATTAATTAAAAGAAACCATCAAAATAGTCCAAAAATAGGCCAAACCCTGTCAAATTTTTTCCAGGAACCCTCTTTTACTATTGCGCGCTATTGTGAGTTTTTTTCAATCTTATGAACTATTTCAAGCTCTGAATCAAACCAGAATACCTCTGAAGATATCATAAGCCTCTTTGCCTAAATTTAAAAGACTCAAGAAACCCTTGTTTCTTGTTTTAAGTCAGTTCAAAAGCCTATTAACCTCTTTGAGAGACCTAATTGGAAAGAAAGCCCTAAGAAAAGACAATACTTCACCTTTTTATCCAAAAAGCCTATGCTAAAAGTGAAAATTACTTCTGCAAACTGTCTAAACTTGCAGAAGTAGCTAAAATGCCAAAACAAAAAAGCAAATTTCTAGCAATCCTGAAGGTTCCAAAGTGCCAAAATAAAATCCAATACGGTGACCACTTAAAGCCATTATCACCTCCCTGCAGTCAGGGTTTCATTAACAATTTTTTTTTTTTGAAGGTCATTAGTAGAAGGAGAATTTGGATAAAACAATCTAAATACTAGTTAAAGATCTGTTTTACTCCAAAAGTTCACAAAGAAAATAATTTTAAATGATATTCCTTAACAAAAAATTCCAGACAACAGAACAGAAAGAAGTCATTTATGCAGAGAGAGATAAATTTACATAGTGAATGGTAAAAGTAAAATAAGAATTCACAGTGACAGTGAAAACATAACAGTCAAAAAGCATCAGAGTTAAAGTGTATCAGATGAAAGTCACAGTAAAGGTTGAAACAAAGTTACAGAGCAGTCAAGGTAAAACAGTAAAAGTAAATATAGAGGCAGTAAATGGTAAATAAAGATGAAAATACTTTAAAAAACAATGAAGTTTATCCAAAGTGAAAGTAAAAATAGTTAAAAGAACAATAAGATTAAAAGATGAAAACGGAGCAAGAAGGGACATCTTTACAGAAATTTCTCGTTTAAAGTCATTGTTTTGAAGAAAATATTGTGACCAATCCAAGATGAATTTTTCAAAACAGAAGGAGGTTTATGTTCTTAAGATCTCCAGCTACAGAAACCTCTCTCACTTTCCTAACAACCATTATGGGTTTTGAAATATTAAACAATATGTGAAAGAACTTTTTATAGAAACTTCTTCTTAAGTCATTATTTTGCAGAGCATATTGTTGCCGATCAGAAATACATATTAGAAAAAAAAGGAGGTTTTTATTCCTAAGAGACTAATCTACAAAAAACCTATCTCACTTGTTGCACAGGTATTACGGAATGAGAGATACATGCACATCTTTACAACCTATTGTTAAGACTTTGCAAAGCTCGATTTTACACATCTTTTTGCAGAGCCTATTGTGAACATCTGGAGCTTAAATATAGGGAACTGAGAGAGGTTTATCTCAAAATACTATTTATCTACAATAACGTCTTTCATGTTTTACATATATATTTTGGATTGAGACATACAAAGGTATCATTGGACCCCAAGTTTGCAAAATTTCTGGAGTATAATGCACAAAGAAAGGAGACAGTTAGTGACTTGGATGCCTCGTCATCAACTAAGAGTTGAGATCAAATTCGAATTATCTTCTTTGTCACCATCAATCCATAAGTATAGTACCAAATAGATTCATTAGTTTTGAGTGTCCTTTTATTGAGTTCTATTTATGTAAAATAGTTTGAGATATTTGTAAAACAATCTTGATATTTTTTCAAGATATTTTAGTTTAGAATTTTTATAAATACTTCACTCTCAGAAGTATTTTGTGTGGAATAAAATTGCTGGAGATTGTTATAGTCATTTTTGTTGGAATTGAGATCTTTTGTGTGTCAAATTTTGAGTAGCAGGCTGGATCAAATCAATTGGCATCATACTTCAGGATTCCTGTGATGAGTTATTTGGAGTGAAGTATTTCCTTACTTATCATTGTTATATTTCTTTGTTACATGCATCCATACATGTTATTTCTAAATGTGAATGAATAACTAGGAGAATTACTACAGGATTTTTTAAGAGCACCCTATTTTTAACTAGTTATCATTTATATGTTTTCCTCTGATTTCCAGTGTAAGGAACCCTTAATTTCTCCCTCTCTCGTTTGACCTCCTCCTACTACTTCATTTTCAGGATTAAAGGATTCTTAAGTTTCCTTTATCCCAATCATATCACCTCATAAAAACAACTTTCCAAGATCTTCAAGGGTTATCTATCTTGCCCTAAAAACATTAGACCTTTTGGCCCTGATCTCAGTTTTGTTTGCTTGATTTTGAATCCTTAGCCCAATGGACAAATATATTTCCCACTATCCATCTCTTTTAGTGATTTTTCCCACCAAACCAATCAAAACCAAAATCAATTGCACAATCATAACTAGCCTAATATTTTATAAAAACAAACAAAGTTAAATCTTATAGAAAGAGCCCTCTTTGAACCCTAGGAAGGCTAGATCATAGAGTTTAAAAGTTGGTCTGTGGTTACCTCGGACTATTTATTTCTTTAACCTTGAGAAATTACTGAGTGATAACATTAATGGTGACCATACTGGGGAAGACTAACATTTTCTTCAAAAATATTTTACATGTTCAAATCTGATCTATGATGGTGGATAGTGATCAGACACACAAAGGTTAAAATCATCCACCTGGCGACTCCAAATCAATTTCACTATCAAGACTCCACTGGAGGAATGAACCTGAAATAACAATATGGAAAGATCAGGCTTTCAACTTGGATCTTAATCCTAGACATTATGTTCTTTCTCATTAAGACAATTTTTCAATGTATATTGTATTTTATAGAAGGATCTAGCTTGGTTGTATAGATATAGTGGCCCTTCTTTATGACTGATTTATAAGATGAACCCAAGAATACAATGCAGGTATGCTCCCATGGGCAGAGATCACATACCTAGATTTCCACACAAACTACCAAAGGTAAATTGGGATAAAAATATTCTAATGTTTCAAGATGATAATATTGATAATCCTTTGTTACATCTCATTAAACTTCATATACACTCATGGAGATTGACGGGTGATTGGCATGAGGATTGCCTCATGAAGCTATTCATGGCAACCTTATAAGGACAAGCAAGGGAATGGTATGAAGCTCTCAAACCTGCTAGTTTATTTTCTTTAAAGGATTTTCACAAGGTATTTTATGAGCATTACAAAGAAGATTTTCCATCTTTATCATTAGCTGAAAATTGTTGTGATCAAGCTAAAGATCTCATATATTACCTTAAAAATATTAATGAAGATTTAGGAAATTGGCATCCTGAATATGTATTAGTAGTAGTCCATAACTTTCATTCTCAAGTTAAGTTTCATGATAATCAAGAGGAGTTAATAAAAAATGAAATAGATCAAGAGATGAATCAAGATTCAAAAAGCCCCTCTGTAGTAACAAATGATGTTTCATATAATGTTTTGAATGAAGTTAAAGAGAATATTCAACCTCATGATCAGTTTTTACATAAGAGAAAAAAAAAATGTTATTCAAAGCTAAAAAATAAAATATTCCCATCCCCCCTCACCGAAGAAGAAATCAATTTGCTTCTAAACATGCAACCATTATCAAAATGTTTACATAATGAATAAATTGTTTCTACTTATTCTAATGTTGATGTATGTACTAAATTTTTTATCCATGAAGAGACAGAATAATAGGTTGATGCTAATGTAGTTCGACCTTCCCAAAAAGGCCCATTTCCTGATAATACTCCTATTGAGAAAAATGATGACCTCAAATATAATGCAACCAATTTAATCAAGATATATCAGGATTACTGGAAAAGAAATCTTTTGATCTAATGTGTATAATTGATGAAATTCCTTCTTCTGAAGATTTTCCTAAGTATGATCAGTATGATGATAATTATGTTCTCCAAATTCAAGCTAACTTCACAGAGAAATCACTAGCTAGTTTGTGGGATGAGGAAGTTCAGTTTCAACAACTCAAATACAGTGATCAGACAATACACATCAAATATGGGAGTGAAGAAGAAAGTTCAGAAATTTTGAAAGAAATTTCTATACCATTGTGCTCTAAATCATTTCATTTTTTAAAGGATGAACAACCCCTAGAAATCTATGAAGTTCCATTAAAACCCAAATATAAATTGCAGCAATATTTCAATGTTTTTCATGATCCAATAGCAAATATGTTAGATAATGAATGTGTTCAAAGTCTTTCTTCAGTTATTGACTATGAGCTTCAAGATCAAGATGATAAAAATTTCCTCAAACAAACATTTTCATTAGTGGAAATATCATCACAAAGCTTATCTGAAAATCTGAAAGTATATCAGAACAATTATAGGTTGATTTTTCAAGGAAATAAAGTTAAAAATGAAAATTTAGTCTCATGGCATGGAGGTCATCCAGAACAGATGTATAGTTATTTAGATCAGTTAAACGTTGGTGTATATACCTTGGAATATCCCTCTGAAAAGTTTCTAGAGTCAACAAAGGAAATCAAGTATTTCCTTATTCTCTCATTTGTTGACAAGTTTCTGATAGGTTGCAGAATTACAGTTTTGACAATCAACAAGCACATGCAACAAAATCTATCAAAGTACATAACGCTTGAATGGTTGCATTGGCTATTTAATTTTACCTAACCAGCATTTGGACAACTGATTAGAGGAAGTAGGTAGGATTTCAGCTTATTTCATTTTTTAGTTTTTAGCCAAGGAGAAGGCCCTAAGATATTGATGATTTAGTAGTTTGGTTTGAAGGTTGCAGCACCTTTTTAGTCTCAGATCAGATTTCAGTTTGAAGAAAAGGGTGTAAATTCAGTCCAAGAGTTTCAGTCACAGAGATTTTATAACAAATCAAATGCATGTTTGGGATTGGCTCAAAGGATCAGGCTACTAGTCAACTATGTTCTTAACATCTCACCAAGAGGTGTCATCCCCATGTGAAGCCGCTGTTAGGGTCCTATAAATATAGGATTCATAATTTTGAATTGACTTTGATAGTATTGTAAATATGTACAGACCTTGATTTTTGCAAGTTGTTTTCCCATATTTTGAAAAAAATGAAAAAATAATAAAAGCCAAAAAGAGGGTAGAAAAAGTCCCAAAAGAAAGATCAAAGGACTTAGAAAAACATATACCCCAAAAGAAAAATAAAAATAAGACCTGAAAGTGAGAAAATCCAAATGTCGATACTTTACTTTACTATAAGAATAATAATTATGTGCAGAGTGTCAATAAATTCCATACTCCATGATCAATTAAATAGTTTAATCTTAACTTTTCATGCTTTCAATTTCATGTTTTAGATAGAGAATAAATATTTGTCAAACAGTTTAAACTTGAAAAATAAGTAGATAGGTAGATAATAATGAGGAGCTCAACATTTTAATCTGAGCCCTCGGATGAAATAAGGTAGACTTAGATAATTTTGTGTTTTGAAAGAAAAATGTTTTAAGGTTGCAAGCCTAAATTCACCTATAAAGATGAAGAAAAAATGTTAGAAATAAATATGGGTAGGTAGAAAGAAGTTGAGCAATCATTTAATAAAGCATCATGGGGAAAAATCACTAATTTTCCCTCCCCCAAAGGTATTCAGTATTCTAAACTATTAGTAAAAAATGCTCAGAGCATTTCTCTGACTTTTGTTGGGGCCGGACCCAAGGCTCGATGACTAGTTAGTTAAAAATATTGAATTCCTACATTAAACCCACATTCATCAACATTTACCCCTCATTCATAAATCATAATCTCTTTTCCCTAAGTAAAAACCCATTTTTTACTTAGTAAAAGCTAAACCCTAAATAGCTAATTTCATTCCCTTTCAAAAAATCATTCATAAATCCTCAAAATGCATTTATTCTAAGTATAAGTGAAATAATATTAAAAGGCAACAATGCTTTATTTTGTCTATGATTTACACTTGACTTAGAGATTAACATGTGTTTTGTTTCCATTTCACTACCCTTTTTTCATATTAACATCTAACTTATTGTATTAAATCCCTAACTACACCTACCCATATGTTATTAATTCCCTTATATTTAAAATAACCCCCCTAAATCCACTATTTTAAGTTTAGACCAAGGTTTAAATATCCCACATGCGTAATATAAAAAACCCTGCCCTACAAACCAATTGGTCTAAAAATATTTATAAAAAACTAATCCTGCCCCTATAGTGTTCAAGAATATGTCAAAAGGTTGAATTACTATATAATATTAATCCCCACCTATCCCCTGATCGACCCATTGTAATTGGTTTATTAAAAACATTTAAATAAACCAAACCCCTCCGCTATTTTCATAAACCCAAAGCTTAAATTTTAATTAAACGTATGTTTATTAAGGTTTAAAGTTTAAAACCTGCCACACATATGACACCCTGGCCCCACTCCCATTCCGGCGTACCTTCCCAATGGATATGAACCGTTCGCATTTAACCCAGAGATTTGACGGCAAGGATACCATATCGCATAGAAAAGTAGCGCGATCACGCTCGTTCCATTTTTGCGCGAAATGGGTGGTTTCATAGTTTATCTCTCCTCCACGTGCCCTTTTTATGTTGGATCGTGTGGGTTCAAGTCAAAACCACTTACTGTTGAATTTCCATGTGATAACCACTATGGTTTTCAATCCTTTGAGGTCCGAAATTTCCTTTCCCGCTCGATGCGACCAACATTCAATGCAAAGTAATGTAACCCAAAATGCATATTAAACCTTCGAAATAAAATTCATTCATTTCTCTTCTACATTAACATGTTTATCACGCCTTCCTGACTGTAAAAACATCCCTTTTTAGCCATTTTATTCCATTTTCAGACCAAATTCCCACAAATATTTACCTTGTGACCTTTGAATACTGTAGAGGAGTTGTACATTGCTCCAGATAATCTACAGAAGTCATGTTTCATTGAAAACCTCATAAACATCTTCTGAAACCCATATACCTACATACAATAGGTATTTCTCTAAAATTTGAGCCTACAATCGATTTTAAAGACCTTCAAAAGAACAAAAACACATTCGGAGATTAAAAATTAATTAAAAGAAACCATCAAAATAGTCCAAAAACAGGCCAAACCCTGTCAAAATTTTTCTAGGAACCCTGTTTTACTGTTGCACGCTATTGTGAGTTTTTTCAATCTTATGAACTATTTCAAGCTCTAAATCAAACCAGAAAACCTCTAAAGGTATCATAAGCCTCTTTGCCTAAATTTAACAGACTTCTTTTAGCCCAATTTCTCATTAAAATACTCAGGAAACCCTTGTTTCTTGTTTTAAGTTAGTTCAAAAGCCTGTTAACCTCTTTAAAAAAACTAATTGGAAAGAAAGCCCTAAGAAAAGACAATACTTCACCTGTTTATCCAAGAAGCGTCTGCTAAAAGTGAAAATTACGTCTGCAAACTATCTAAACTTGCAGAAGTAGCCAAAATTGTTGGAAATACTGAGGGGGGGGGGGGGGGGGGTGAATTAGTATTCCTTTCAATTAGAGCATTAGTTAATATTCAATCATTATCAGTGTTTGTACAATTATAGCAACAAACAAAAGGAAAAAAAATGCACATAGTTTCTTAGGTGGAAACCCACTCCGGGACAAAAATCACCTTATGCCTTTCTAATAATTCTTTAATATTCAACTCCAATTGAAACTAAAGCTCCAACTTCCTAGAATCTAGAAAATAATTCTTCTCCAACTCCCACAGGATGGACGCTCCAACGCCCGAGATTCTTCAGTAGTCAACTGAACGGATGCCCCAACACCCAATGAGCTACAACTCACCCTAACACCACCCTACCACCCTATAGAAGAATAAAAGAAGAATGGACTCCCATACCAGGGAAAATGGTCCACTTTACAATGATATATAATGATGTATAAGAAGAATATACACTAGAACATAACCCCAACTTTGACACAACCACCTAATGATGATCCTAGACCTCCCAACACTGCCTCTTCAACTCTTGGCAGATAGACACTAGTACAATTTTTACAGTAATGTATTTACAATGACTTAGTACAATGATACCTTTATAGTGACTGTATGCAGTGATGCCCACTTGAAGACTTTATGTGATAAAATTCTTGCTGTTGTTCTACACCTTGGTTGTTTCTCTTGTCATGGTACCCCCTGGTGCACCTTTCTTTGCTTTGCTTCCCTAGAAATTCTGGTCCTTTGCAGCCCTTGACAACACATGATCTAGCTTTTTCTTTCCTTCTAGGAGCTCGATATTGAATCTGGTGTATATATGTTACTTCAGATCCCCAATATGTGATTTTCAGTTTTATAGTAGTCCTCTGAGTCCTCTTTCCAATGCCATAGGTCTGACCTAATTTGGATTCTTCAAGGGAGATTTATGCCCAATCTCTCACAATGCCCTAATTATGGACTATTTCAGTAGATCTAACTTGTACAGCATTCCACGTGTCATTGTTTCTTCATTTGGCTCTGAAATTGATAGAGAAAAAATTAAAATCTGTGCAATATCTTCCACTTTTTATAGAATTCCAATCCGATACTCAAAGAGAGAGTTATGACGATTTTCCCAAGGTCACTTCTTTGAGATGAATTTCAGGAGCCTGCAAAAACACTGACTTCCACAGATCATATCTCCAAAAATATTGCACATATTGATCTGAAATTTTCATAGCTTCTTCCTCAAGATTTTGGATTCACCTCATAAAAATTTCAGCTTCTGACCCTTCATAGAAAAACTTTTAGAGAAAAAATTCCACAATGACCTGTTTCAGATGGCGAAATCCCTTGCATGAGGAGGATATGAGGATCACAATTTATATAAATGCTTAGGTTGAGAGGGGCTTCAACAAGTGAACATGGGAGAGATTTTGGGAGCTTAAAAAATATTAATTTTGACTTTTCAATGACCCATGCCACAACCCCATGTGGTTCTAGCCCACTAACTGAGGGTACAAACTTCAAACATGAATATCTCTCAAACTGTGAAGAATTACATGGTGTGCCATATATCAACAGAACATCTCGACAAGTAGAAACCATCAAAAGCATTATTGACCTAGAATATATTAATTTTGTAGGTCAAAATTTCCATGCAATATTGGGGTAGCCCCTGGTGCTGCTTGGGTTGACATCAATGACAACCGCTGATCAAAAATCTCCCCCTTTAGCATTGATGGCAACACAAGTACTCCCCCTATGATCATGACACCTCTTCCTACAACATTCTCTCCCCCTTTGACATCAATGGCAAAGGGTAACTCCCCCTGACACACAACCATCATGCGGACTTGTACACACTTCCACTCCCCCTTTATATTCTGAATAAGGAAAATCTAATGAGAACTTGGTAGAATCCCAAGCTTCTGGCGAAGATATTCCAATGCTTCACAAGTACTCTCACGATCATCAACACTTCCTGCCCAATCTGCATCTATAAAGGAATGAATAATGAGATTGTTACCCTTGGGATACCACAAGCCATATTCTATTTTTCCCTTTAGATATCGAAGAATTATTTTGATGGCAATAATATGTGATTCTTCTGGTGCTGCTTCGAATCTTGCTACTTGTCCAACTGCTTGCATAACATCTAGCCAAGAGGCTATTACATATAGAAGACTACAAATCATAGATCTATACAAACTTTGATCCACATCCTTAGATGAGTCGTTTATGCTCAATTTGCAACCTGTTACCATTGGAGTAAGGATGGGTTTGTAATCTTCCATTTTAAATTTCTTGAGCATTTCCTTGATGTTCTTGGCTTGAAATATAAATATTCCTTTCTCTTGCTGAGATATTTGAAGCCCTAAGAAGTATGTCAACTCACCAAGTAAAGACCTCTCGAAATCACTTTGCACCTTTGTAGCAAACTTCTTACTTAGTTGATCATCATTTCTACCAAATATTATATCATCCTCTTTAGCTATTAAACATGCTTTAGTTGCTTCATCCAGAACATATATGTAATTTGGAGCTCGACTTGCTGTAGCCACAATTTCACCATACCTGCCTTTCCTGATTTCACATTTTGTGGAGTTGAATAGTATTGTGTGTTCTTGATCACACATTTTTCCAACACTGAGCAGATTGTGATTCATGTTTTCAACCAATAGAACATTCTTGGCTAGAGCATATTTTATTCCGAGAGTGACAGTACCTGATCCTATAACATTTGAAGATCCATCATTTCCAAAGGACACAGTTCCATCCTTCTTCTCTTTCAAAGATACAAATTTATTTCTATCTCCAGTTACATGCGTTGAGCAACCACTATCAACATACCACACATCTTTATTTTCTTTGAGCCTTGACAGCAAGAGCACAAATATCAGTATTCTTATTTTTCCATGTTCGTTCATTCTGTGGCTTCAAAGATTCTTCTGGAGGATTTTCAAGTCTGCAGACTTTGGCTATGTGTCCAAAGTTTCGACATTTGTAACATTCAATATTATTTCTTAAATGTTCAAATATATTGATGTTTTGCTGAGCCCTGGGAGGTTCATATTTGATAGATCTCCTAGAATTGTATTCGTTCCTAGGGTATGTGTGACATTCTATAGATTTATGACCAAATTTTCCACATGAATAACAATAGCCATAAAAAATATGTTGGTACCTGGATGGAAATTTTCATCGAGGAATTGTCTTCCAAGGCTGTTCTTGAGAATCTTGCCCAATGAAGTCTACATGCATATCAGATTTCATAGGTTCATTGTATTTTTTTGTAGAAGTTCCTACTTCTTCTTCTTTTTAACCGATGCCAGTTCTGTCATTGTAAGATCGTTGATTGTTGATGAGTTCTTCCAATGCCCTTGAGCTGTTGGCATAGTTCTGGATAGTTTTTCCTTTCTTTACGTCCTCACGCAGTGAGACTACTTCAGCTTCTAATTCTTCCCTTTCTTGGTTTCTTTCTTCCAAATTCTTTTGAAGTGACTCTTCAATGCATTTGTGTTCTTCAACTTCAATTTTGAGACCTTGAACTTGTTCTTCAAGAGTATTGGAATGGATCTTCTTCGCCTTGAGATATTTTATAAGCTTGATTGCTTCCTTATAAAATTCTTCTATGGTCAATCCTTCTTCTTCGTTGTTTTATACCTCTTGTTGATTGTACTTCGGTTTATTGTGCTTGGCCATAAAAAATACTCTCTCATTGGCTTCTTCTTCGATGTCATTGTCTTCATCGGATGATGAGCTATGTTCTTTAGAGAGAAAGCTCCTTTTGGATCCTTGCTTGTTGAATTTTTTAAAGCCTTTCTTTCCTTTTGAGTTGCCATCACTTCTATTTGGACATTTTGCTGCGAAATTCCCAACCTCACCATAGCCGAAACATATCAATGGAAGTTTACCTTTAAATTTTCCCTTACCAATTTTTACTTTTCTCGTGAAGTGAGCATATTCTTCATTTGAAAGATCTTCTCCATCATCTCCCTTTTCTTCACACTTGCAGGTGCATGTCATTTCAATTGAAGGTTGTTTGTCCTTATTGGTTTTCTTATATGCAACAAACGTAGTTTCTAGATTTGAAGTACCCTCTTCTTCATCAAGTCTCATTTCATATGCTATGAGAACTCCATGTAATTCCTCTTTGCTGAGTTTGTCCAGATTTGCACTGTATTCTAAGACCGATACCTTTGGGTTGAATCTCCCTGGTAACATTCTAATAATCTTCCATATGATAGTCTTATCATCAATTGGCTCTCCCAAACCTTCCAGATTATTGGTTATTTCATCAACGTATTGGAAGTATGCTGCAATATTGCAATCTTCTTTCATTCTGAGTTGCTCAAATTTTGCTCTATAAATTTGAAGCTTTTCTTCTTTGACATTTGAGTCACCTGCATATATATTCTCAAGCTTGTCCCATACATTTTTGGTGGTTTTACAACCCAACACCTTATGATAAGCAGATTCAAGAAGTCCATTGATAACAATATTCTTTGCTTTTGCATCATTTACCAAATTCTTCTTACCTTGTTCATCCATGGTTGATGTAAATCCATTTTGAACAATGTCCCATACTTTGTAACCTTGCGCCAAGAGATAGACCTCCATTCTTCCTTTCCAGAGTAAATAATTATTTTCATTGAACAGAGGTACACCATTCTTAGTATGCTCCATGACCTCCTTCCAGCTGTTAAACTGCTATTGAAGGAACCAAGCTCTGATACCAATTGTTGGAAATACTGAGAGGGGGGGGGGGGGGGTGAATCAATATTCCTTTCAATTAGAGCATTATTTAATTTTCAATTATTATCAATGTTTGTACAATGATAGCAGAAAACAAAAGGAACACAAATGCACATAGCTTTTAAGGTGGAAACCCACTCCGGGACAAAAACCACCTAATTCTTTTCTAATAATTCATTAATATTCAACTCCAATTGAAAATAAAGCTCCAACTTCATAGAATCTAGAAAATCATTCTTCTCCAGCTCCCACTGGATGGATGCTCCAATTCCCGAGATTCTTCAGTAGTCAACTGAATGGATTCCCCAACACCCTATGAGCTACAACTCACCCTTGCACCACCCTACCACCGTATAGGAGAATAAAAGAAGAATGGACTCCCGTACCAGGGAAAATGGTCCACTCTACAATGATATAGAACGATGTAGAAGAAGAAGATACACTAGACCATAACCCCAAATTTGACACAACCACCTAATGGTGATCCTAGACCTCCCAACACTGCCTCTTCAACTCTTGGCAGATAGACACTAGTACAATTTTTACAGTAATGTATTTACAATGACTTAGTATAATGATACATTTACGGTGACTGTCTGTAGTGCTGCCCACTTGAACACTTTATGTGATGAAATTATTGCTATTGTTCTGCACCTTTGTTGCTGCTCTTGTCATGCTACCCTCTACTGCACTTTTCTTTTCTTTTCTTCCCTAGAAATTATGGTCCTTTGCAGCCCTTGACAACACATGATCTAGCTTTTTCTTGCCTTCTAGGCGCTTGATATTGAATCTGGTGTATATTTGTTATTTTATATCCCCAATATGTGATTTTCAGTCCTATATTATTGCTCTAAGTCCTCTTTCCAATTCCATAGGTCAGACCCAATTTGGATTCTTCAAGAGAGAGTTATTCCCAATCTCTCACAATGACCTAATTATGGACTGCTTTAGTAGAGAGAACTTGTACGACATTCCATCTGTCATTGTTTCTTCATTCAACTTTGAAATTGATAGAGAGAAAACTAAAATCCGTGCAATATCTGCCACTTTTACAAAATTCAAATCTGATACTCAGAGAGAGAGTTTTGACGATTTTCCCAAGGTCACTTCTTTGAGATGAATTTCAGGAGCCTGCAAAAACACGGACTTCGACAGATCATGTCTCCGAAAATTTTGCGCACCTTGATCTAAAATTTTCATAGCTGCTTCCTCAGGATTTCAGCTTTGTCTCTTAAAAATTTCAGCTTTTGAACCTTCGTAGAATAAAAATTAGAGTGAAAATCCCACGATGACCTGTTTTCGATGGCGAAATCCCTTGCATGAGGAGGATATGAGGATCGCAATTTATATAAATTCTTAGGTTGAGAGGGGCTTCAACAAGTGAACGTGGGCAGGATTTTAGGAGCTTAAAAAATATTAATTTTGACTTTTCAATGACCCATGCCACAACCCCATGGGGTTTTAGCCCACTAACTGGGGGTACAAACTTCAAACATGAATATCTATGAAACCGTGAAGAATTACATGGTGTGCCATATATCAACATAAACATATCGATAGGTAGAAACCATCAAAAGCATTATTGACCCAGAATATATTAATTTTGTAGGTCAAAATTTCCATGTAATATTGGGGTAGCACCTGGTGCTGCTTGGGTTGAAATCAATGGCAACCGCTGATCAACAAAAATGCCAAAAACAATGCAGAGTTCTAGCAATCCTAAAGGTTCCAAAGTGTCAAAATCAAATCCAGTGCTGTGACCACTTAAAGCCATTATCACCTCCCTGCAACTAGGGTTTCATTAGCAATTATTTTTTTTTGCAGGTCATTAGCAAAAGGAGAATTTGGATAAAGCAATCTAAATACTAGTTAAAGATTTGTTTTACTCCAAAAGTTCACAAAGAAAAGAATTTTAAATGATATTCCTTAACAAAATATTACAAGTAGCAGAACACAAAGAATTCATTTATGTAGAGAGAGATAAATTTACATAGTGAATGGTAAAGTTAAAGTATGAACTCACAATGACAGCGAAAATAGAAGAGTCAAAAAGCATCAGAGTTAAAGTGTATCAGATGAAAGTCACAGTAAAGGTTGAAACAAAGTTACAGAGCAGTCAAGGTAAAAGTTAAAATAGTAAAAGTAAATACAGAGGTAGTAAATATAAAATAAAGATGAAAATACTTTCAACAACAATGAATTTTAGCCAAAGTGAAAGTAAAAACAGTTAAAAGAACAGTAAGGTTAAAAGATGAAAACGGAGCAAGAAGGGACATTTTTACAGAAATTTCATGTTTAAAGTCATTGTTTTGAAGAAACTATTGTGCCCAATCCAAGATGAATTTTTCAAAAAAGAAGGAGGTTTATGTTCCTAATATCTCCAACTACAAAAACCTCTCTCACTTTTCTAACAGCCATTATGAGTTTGGAAATATTAAACAATATGTGAAAGCACATTTTACAGAAAATGCCTATTAAGTCATCATTTTGCAGAGAATATTGTGGCCAATCAGAAATACCTCTTACAAAAATGAAGGAGTTTTGTGTTCCTAAGCGACTCATCTACAAAAACCTATCTCACGTTTTTCACAGGTATTACAGAATGAGAGATACATGCACATAGTTACATCCTATTTTCAGACTGTGCAAAGCTCTGTTTTACACATCTTTTTGCAGAGCCTATTGTGAACATCTGGAGCTGAATTTTAGGGAACGGAGAGAGGTTTATCTCAAAAAAATATTTATCTACAATAACTTCTTTCACTTTTTACATATCTATTTCGGATTGATACATACAACGGTATCATTGGACCCCAAGTTTGCAGAATTTCTGGAGCAGAATGCATAAAGAAAGGAGAGATTTAGTGACTTGGATGCCTCATCATCAACTAAGAGTTGAGATAAAATTCGAATTATCTTCTTTGTAACCATAAATCCATAAGTATAGTGCCAAATAGATTCATTAGTTTTTAGTGTCCTTTTATTGAGTTCTATTTATATAAAATAGTTTGAGATATTTGTAAAACAATCTTGATATTTTTTCAAGATATTTTAGTTTAGAATTTGTATAAATATTTCACTCTTAGAAGTATTTCGTGTGCAATAAAATTTCTGGAGATTGTTATAGTAATTTTTGTTGGACTTGAAATATTTTGTGTGTCAAATTTCGAGTAGCAGGCTGGATCAAACCAATTGGCATCATACTTCAGGATTCCTGTGATGAGATATTTGGAGTGAAGTATTTCCTTACTGATCATCATTATCTTTATTTATTACATGCATCCATCTATGTTTTTTCTAAATGTGAATAAATAACTAGGAGCATTACTACAGGATTTGTTAAGAGCACCCTGTTTTTAACTAGTTATCATTTATATGTTTTCCTCTAATTTCCAGTGTAGGGAACCCTTAATTTCTCCCTCTCTCGTTTGACCTCTTCCTACTACTTCCTTTTCCGGATCAAAGGACTATGAAGTTCCTTTTATCCCGATCATACCACCTCATAAAAACAAATTTCTAAGATCTTCATGGGTTATCTATCTTGCCCTGAAAACATTTGACCTTTTGGCCTTGATCCCAGTTTTGTTTGCTTGATTTTGACTCCTTAGCCCAATGGACAAATAGGTTTCCCACTATGCATCTCTTTCAGTGATTTTTCCCACCAAACCAATCAAAAACAAAACCAATTGCACAATCATAACTAGCCTAATATTTTATAAAAATAAACAAAGTTAAATCTTATAGAGAGAGCCCTCTATGAACCCTAGGAAGGCTAGATCCTAGAGTTTAAAATTTGGTATGTGGTTACCTCGGTGAGTTCTCTCTTGAACCTGGAGAAATTACTGAGTGATAACGGAAGGATTGCAGAGAGTAGGCTTGCTCAATATGTTGAATGTCCCCCACTTCGGTCAAAACACCATCAACAAAGTCCGTGTTCAACATTTTCTTGTCTTAGTACATGATGGGTACCTCTGGCTGGGAGATAGGATCCTAATTGATGTGATGCTGATAAGAGGGATTACCGGGTTTTATTACCAAGGAAAGGATGAAGATTATGTTGGAAAAGCACAAGACAAGGCAGTCACACAGAATATGAAGTACATGTATAGGATAGTGAAGAAGTCACATGGTTATAACATGAATTCTATCAATGACCAAGAAGTGTGCTTAGCTTCACTCATTTTACCAGGGAAGATAATAAGGAAGTGCAGAGCAAATGAAGTTCTTGTGGCCATAGTTTCCTTAGTCGCGCAGTGCAGTAAAGGGGTTAAATTTAACTAGGTCAGATATTTATGCAAGGATGTTTTGGAGGACTCCCGAGAAGTGCAGGAAAAAGGAATTTTTTTTTAATACACATGGTTTATCTTGATCATCGTGCTATTATCATGGAAGGAACTGGTGAATTCCCAATTTCCTACCATTGAACTAGATGTATGTGAATTTGTGCGGTATGCCTCACTCTGGTTTAATAAGGAGCTGATGCGCGCACAGGAAAACAATATTTCTTGGTATTGATGGAGACAGACTTGTGCATGGTGGTGAAATAGTATCCCAGGCTACCACTAATATTTTTTGAGAAGTACCGAAATATTGCAGACTCAAGACAAATTTTCAGAGGATATATGTAAAAGCTCGAAAGGATTCGACGGGGACATGGCATCCAATGTCATAGCTATTCATCGAAGATGACCCTGTTAGAATAATACAACCTTAGTTACTGGAGTGGATGAATCCAACCATAGGAGATAGGGAAGTAGAGAAATATGCCACACAACATGCGAGCACGAGTGGAAAGGATAAAGACATAGAGCAGACAAAATCAGAGCATGGCGAGGGTGGCTAGGGCCCTCCCAGTGACGTAGAGCTATAGGATTCACCATTAATCATCCAGAAGAGGGTCCCTACAATAAATATGATGATAAAAATGAAAAAGCATAAGGCAGACAAATATAGGGGTCCAAAACCACTTGTCCCCACTAAGAGGGACATTAATGAAATAGGGGATAAAGTTCAAGAAGTGACAGCGGAGTCATGGAACAAGATCAAGGATTGCTATAACACGCTCCTAACTAGTGTCGAGGAAAGAATCGAGGAAATAGATGTAATTGGTGCATAAATTGAGACAACCAGATCAAAAAACCAGACAACAAGAACAAACATGTTAACCGGCTTAGCTAGAATGCCGATTAGAAACAAAATTTGGAGTAAGAATTTTGCAGGTAATAGGAGGAGCGCTTTAGTTTGACGAAGTTGAATATAGAAATCACATGAAAGGGTGGGATCATGTCAATATGAACATTATTTCCCTACCCGTTCAAATATTTCACGATCTCCATGAAAGTATTATAACTGAGTTCAAGGAGTGGGAACAACACACTTCGTTGATCAACATGAAGGTGGAGAAGGAAATAATTGCAATGAAGAAGGAGCTCAATCAGATGATCAAAAAAATAGATGAGGAAATCAATCAAAAACAATAACTAGAAGAAGAAACTGGGAAAACTTGTAGTGAAGTTCCAGACATCAAGGTCCGCGCAGAAGAGTCACCAGCAGAGAAGGTCGTGAAGCTCAGCCTCGCAATCAAAGATTCAAATAATAAGTTTGTCGAGATGAATTTTGAGTATGATATGAATATTTTTGAGCTTCAAATGAGACTATAGCGATCCACGCCACCAGAAGTATGTGAACAGATGCAGATGGACATCAAAGATGCAGTGAAAGGCATCTCTGACACAGTGACATAATTTGGAAAACTGCTAGATGACACGTTGGAGATTTGTACCTCACTACAGGAGGATCTGAATATGTAGAGGATTGAAGAGGAGATTCAAATAAAGAAAATTAGATTGAATAAATCTAGGAAAATACGAAGAACATAGTGTTACCCGAATAAATCCATCTTACGGACAAGAGCGATCTCCCTAGAATCCTAATGGAAAACTAGAAACAAACAGATAAAACAATAAATCTTTCCTTGGCATATAAATGAAACATGAAACATGTAGTATGCAAAGGATCACTTACATATTAATGAAGTGCTTGTATAATTCCTTTCAACGCTTCCCATAGCCATATTTTCCTCAATGATTTAGAGTCTTTACAAATTTTTTCCACAGCTTCTCCATGACGCTCCAAAAGAGATTTGTATATAAAAAAACATTCAAAGATACAAAATCATATTGTATATAAAATAAAAGGTAAATGAAATCCATAATATAGCATACAAAATATAATCAAATCAATAATAAGTCATAAACTAGGTGAGTGATCAGGGAATCCCACAAATAACATCAACAACAGATGTAATTAGGAAATAACATTTACTTTGTATTAAAAATGAAAGGGAAACAAGCTTACAACCTGTTTGCCTTGATGTCACAAGCATCTTCCGATGGTCTCCTTTCCTCCCCTTGATGTAAATATCTTTATACCCAAAACCAATTGCACGAGTTTACAAATCCCAGTCTCAAAAACCTCCAAAAACTCACATTCCTTTAGTCCTATGTTGAATTCATAGGAAGGATGAGGAGGTTTCTAGTTCCACTTATCAAGGGATATGATCCTTAAGAAAAGGAGAATATTTCCATATACCAAGGGATGAGGCATAGATATGTAGTGGTTTGAGGTTTCTACTTTGGATAAGATTCCTCAATCCAAAGCTTCTAGAACTTAATTTTTTATTTTTACTTGCGTGAACAGACCTACACAATTTTTAGTGGAAGAAGCCCGATAGATATGAGCAGTTTAGAGTGAAAGAAATGGCGCATGCACAATTTTTGTTCAAGAAAAACGCGTAGATAATCAAAAAGGGGTTTTAAGCAGTAAAAACAAAAATTCCTTTTGTCACTGGTATTTTTTACTTACAGCTTCATAGGGATACACTTGAGACACTCCATCGGATGGAAGATATCTAAATCGACTGCCATGGTGAAAATTTTTAGTGTAACAGATTACCCCCTAAAGTGCAAAGCCAGAAATTTTTTTTGATGACTGAAGAACTTTATCATGTCAAAGGTTCAGTTTAGAGACCAATTGGTTGAGGACCTGAAACAAAGAATCAAGGATTACCATATCATTCTTTCATATAAACATCACTGAGGTAGGCATTCCCATACTCAGAGTAAACATAACTTGATGAAGTAGTAGGGAAATACACAAAGATCCATGTCAACAGTAGAATAGTATGGATGCAACCATCAATAGATCTATATTTACAATCATGAATATTTAATAACTCCACGCAATCTGGATGGATGAAACTAGATCAAGGGTCTTGATCTTTGTCTCTATCGACGTACGAATCTAACCATGCAAGTGAATATCTCGAATTCAAACATGGTAGAAACCACTTGATTACCGGTCAATGATGTGAACCGTTAACAAGTGCGAGAGAAACCACCATTAATGCCAATGGTCCTCAAGGTACTCCCAGTACAAAATATGAAGTGGTATTAAATGTTTTGAATTCAAACATGTATATAATAATTCGATCAAAGGACAATGATGAGAACCTATTATCAAAAGTGAGAAACCTACCATTAAGGCATGTAGGCCTCAAGGTACTGAAAAGGGTTTCTAAATCAACTTACTAGATAGTGCATTGAATTCAATAGGAAGTGATCTATCGCAGGAGGGCATACGACATGAAACTTCATGTCAAGTTTTGAAGAAAAAATTGGAGTAATTCAGGACTGACTCAGGGATGACTGATGCGATTGAAGATTATGAATTTTGAGGTAATTTTTACTGAGGTTGGACTTCTCCTAAACATATTGGCCACAAGACATATGACTTGGCAGCATTTGACTCAACGATAATACCCAAAACCAGCTGAAGACTTTAAATGAGGTTTGATTAACTATGAGACAAATGGATTACCCAACCCAGACACAAATGTGATAGAGTGTCATGCTCAAGAGCGACATACTGCCTTTACTAATACAAAAAATGAACTTTCTTTCCTGATTCCCTCCCACCATTACTAGAAAGTACCTCTTTATTTTTTTCAAGCTTGAGGAGGATAACATATGCTTGTCATATAAGCTCATCCTTCGGGCGAGTCCTCCGAAGTATTTTAATGAACCTAGGAAAGAGTGGTTCGGTTCCATTGTGATCGATGGGTCCTGCACTGTTAAAGTTTTACGAATCCAATGTAGTTTTAACTTGATGTCATTTTTATGTTTAAAGAGTTTGAAAAGACACAAAAATAAAACTCATGTTTTTCTTTCAGCGTATATTTTTAACGAGCTCAAAGAAAGTAAAACTTGGTGTTTTTTAGTTTTAGGGAGTCAGGAGAAAAACATAAGTAAAATCCATAGTGTTATTTTTTGTAAATTTAGTCTCTTGAACCTGAAAAAGGATAAAATGATGTAGGAGAGAACCCTATTGACCATGCTTAGTCAATGCATATATTTTTGTAATTAGTCTAGTTCAGTCTGGAAAAGGGGTAAAAATATACTGAATAGACGATTGTTCATTTATTATAACAAGTTCAAATAGTCATGTTCTCGGTAATATTTCCATATTTAGAGAGTCTAAAAAGGGCTTGAAAGAGAACTCCAAGGTTTTGATTTTTCGTAAGTTTTAACAAGTCCAGAAAAGTGATAAAAATGTACTCATGTCATCGAATTTCAATTTAATTAACGAGCAGGAAAAGAGGGAAAGAAATCATCATTTCATGTGTTTTACGAGCATGAAAGATAGCAAAATAATCTTGGGATTTTCATGAGTTTAACGAGTCTTGAAAATAATAACCGAAATGGACTCGAGATAGGTTTCATTTTTATAAAATCTTGAAACATAGGAAAAATTATGCTTGAGAGTGGTTTCATTTTTACACAAGCTTGAAACAGAGAAAAATGTGCTTGAGATAAGTTTCAATGCTCCACAAGCATAACCTGCAAGGGCACATGCCCCCCGAGCTTCATGTTGTTGGGCCATGGAAATGGTATAGTTATTTTCCTTATTTATTTAATAATTGTTATGTTTTTAAGAATTTTACTCTTGATTTTCAATGATTTAAGAGAAAAAGGATAATGAAAGTGAGTAAAAGATAGCTTAGTTAATTGAGATTTTTAGATATCGAAAAGATTATAATTTGAGTAAATTTTTATGCAGATCAATTCAATTGGACGATTTTTGTTCCCTTGAGATAGTGGATCAGTTGATGTTGTATTTTAGCAGATCACAGTTCGATTCTTGAGAATGTTCGGAGAGCGAACTTATAGGAAATTGATAATTAATATTTGAGGGCCTTATGGTTAAAGAGAAATCCTGAGAATCTTTAAATTCTCAAGATAGCTCCATATTTAGTTTTTAAATGTAATATATAAGACAACAAGTAAAAATATAGAGGTTATTCTTTTTCATTATTACACTTTCACTGTATATTACATATATCAATATAAGTTGAACCTTCTTGAAGTTATTTTGTAAAACACTTTGAAGTTAATGAATTTGCACAATATCTTATCTTCATTTCTTCGTATTGAGTTGATCTAAGGCAGTAATTCTGGAGACCATGGGCCCACTCACCGGAGGTTCTAATGTATATTATGTATCATTATTGGTTGATTACTTTTCTACGTTCATATGAATTGTGTTAATATTTACTCGCCTTATTTAGTGGTAGATAATCAATTGAGTTATATATTTGTAATTCTGTTATGCATCTCCTGAAATCACTGATTGGATTGCGTTACATAACTGTAAAGTGTGATTGTGTGAATTCCATATTTTATCTTTGAGGTTTTCAATAATTCGTATCATTTACTAGTCTTCGTTATGCATTAGATATGTTGATAGATAGATAAAGTGGTTTGTGAATTAGAATAGTCTTTTTCTACACAACTATGATTGGAAGAGTAATTATTTGTTGTTATCATTTATTTCTGCACGATTGAATTAGGATGATGATTCATATAAATTTTATGTAGTAGTTACTTACACTCTTTCATAATATAAAGACTTTATTCTTTCATATATTTTTCTGATAGCCTTGAAAAAAAAAAAAAAATCCTAGGTTGATAAGATTAATGAAGTTAGGATTACATTTATTTTTAGGAGTCACCTTAGTGCCCAACGTTTTGGCGCCACTACCGGGGAGGTTGTCAATTTATAGATTGTATCTTTGGGAGGTCGAGTATTGAAAACGGAAGGTAGGAACCTACGCATGCGACAAGTAAAAATATTGCGCCCAGCACCCACTTTGGGTTGATATGATTAGGCTACGTGAGTGTGTATGACTAAGAAAAATAATAGGAATCGAGTAGTAATAGAAAATAAACTAGTATCAAACACCACAAAAACCCAGGGACCGGTGAGCCTTGGGATAACAACCATCATTGACGAAATTATTCAAAAAGACGAATCTCACGCATCAATAGGACACTGAAAAATATCTGGGAAGGGCTCTACCATAATCCCTCAAACAACAGAATCACCAACTGCAACTCACACTGAGATTCATAACAAAACTGAAGGATCTGAGAAAAGCTTTCAAAACACATTTATTCAACATTCCAGTCCTTCACAAGAGGGAAATTATTGTAATTTGAAAGAAGGAGAAGGAGAAACTAATGGATAAAATCCATGATCCTTAAGATCCGTATCTCTTGTGATCTTGATAAAATAGAAAACTCTTGAGATTCTAGATTTAGGCAGTGTAGCAAAAACCCCTCAGGATCCAAGTTGTATCCATAACTTTATTTCTCAAATAATACCTCATGATCAAGAAATCCCTGAAAATTACTAGTAGATCTTCGATCATATAGAAAACCAAGGGAAACAAAAACAAAACTTTGACATTGGAATATCTCATTGTCGATCCGGTGGCTAATTCCCCAATGAAGGCTATCCCTTTATAGAATATCACAACCTTTCACGAGATGACCTCATAGGATCCAAATTCCTTTCTATTTGAGTTCCTTGTTTTGTGCAGAGGGTATGATTACACCAATTATCCACATAAATTAAAATTTTTCCCTTCCACTTTGAACGAATCGACATTACGATGGTTCATGGGCTTAGGAGGAGGCATTATCGATTCTTAGGATGCAATGAAAATTTATTTTCTTACTAAATATCAGGATTACTATCGATCCAGGGATCTAAAGGACTAAATTTTTAAAATGATTGCAAAATACAGTGAAACTTTAGAAGAGTATATTGAGAGATTTCAGTACAACTTGTCAACATCGCCTTATACTACCTTACCAAAAGAAGTATTGAAATATGCTTTGATAAAAGGAATGAAAGAAGAGTGGATAAAAACTTTGAATTTAATGGGACAAGGTGATATATATCAAGAAGAATATGATAATATTGTTAATTTGTGTATCAGGTGTTCACGTGGCAGCACACAGGCCATATCTAGAGTACAAAATCCTCTCACCTGAATCAGAAAGACCACGGGTGGTGGTGTAACGCGAACATAAATTGGTAATATTTTAGAGGATTTTAAAACTAAAATATTGGGCGCACTGACTATGCAGTTAGATGTTTTGTAGGATAAAAAGAATCAATCAGAGGAGGATTGAGAATTGGCCATATTATGTCCATGTTTCCAAAAGAAACACATTGAAAGGGAATTCTCGTTGGACATGGTTTGAACCTATGCTATTTTCACAAAATAAAATTTGACAGAACAATGTATGTCGCTCCCAAGATTAAAAGTTTTACATAAAGAAGCCTAGGAGGAAACATAACCTACATACCTGATGGCTCAACATCGACAATGGTAGCCACTTCCTTCAGGTATGATGAAATACCCCTCCTTATTTTATTCTCGACAATATATTCCACAGCCGAATCTTCTAAATGCATGGTAGGGACAATCACCCTTCAATTTTGCTTGGAAATACCAATCATATCCTACATCACCATGGCCAAATAAATAATTTTCTCGATCAGGTTGGAAAAATTCACAGTATCCTACCCCATTATGGCAGAATCCAGTTACTAATTCCTATCCCTTGAAATGGTCAAATATGCCTGTGTAGAATTCAATGTGGCCTCAAACTTGGCAGTGCCCTACGGGATTTGTAAATCCACCCATAGGTACGATCCATCAATATCAACCTACACAACAAGCTCCATTTAGGCTGAATCCTAATCCACAACCTAAGATGCATCCTCAATTACCAGCTGAGCCAAATCCTAACCCCAACAACAGACCTGTCTAGTACGTGCAAATTGTGGAAAATTCGGTCTATGAAATAAACCCCTTTGGATGTAATGAGCTCCCGCTAAGATCTGGATGTGTTATCTCTCCTAAAGAAAATTAGAACGATCGAGAACAAGACAAAAATAAAAAATAAAAAACTATGATAAATCCTTCAACTGTAGTTATTGTAGAAATAAAACCAATAGGAAACACAGTTGAGCAACAAGAATCTAAGAAAGCCATAACTACTTCCCCTCCATTCCCTGAGAGACTCATGATAATTAAACTATCCATTTACGTTGAGTTTGAAATTGTAAGGGAATTGAAAAATATGTGTATAAAAATTCCACTCCTGCAGGCTATACAAGATATCACAATTTATGCCAAAACAATCAAGGAACTATGCGGGAAAAACCCTGGGAGGAAACCAAAATATCCACATATCTAACCTTATTTTAGGAAAATAAGTTCCTGTTAAATATGAAGATCAAGAAAGTCTAGTCGTGACTGTCCAAATACAAGGATGTATGTTTCCAAAAACATTGGTATACCTCATAGCAGTTATTAACCTTCTGACCTATGAAACATATAATGTATTGGAAATCACAACTTTAAAACCAATCTCAACCTTGCTAGAATTAGCTGATAGGTCGGTGATCAAGCCTGAAGGAACATTGTGTTAGGTCCCTATATTACTAGTATAGTCCCTTATTGTTGTTAGTGTAACCCCCTTATTGTTATTTTTGTACCCCTCTAACCCCAATTTTGTTATTATTGTGCCCTTACATTATTATTGTTAGGTCGGCTAGGATTATATTATGACCCCATGGACTCCTATATATAGAAGGAGGTTTCAGTAATTTGTATCATCCAAGAATTGTTCATTTATGTAATGTATTATAGGTTTCCTCCTAGAAGTGGCTGATTTATAAGGTGTTGATCTCTCTTTTATTCTATTTTTGGAGCTGGTTTCATAACAATTGGTATCAGAGCTTTGGATTCTAGGGTTTCACTGCTCTAAAGAGGACATTGTGTAATTTTCGCTATAACTTTTTTTATACAAAGGTTCAGAAGATGAAATTTTTATAGAGTGAAGCCAAAATCATAAGGAAGGTCGTGAAAAATTTAAGATATTGGTTTGAAATATTTTCGGAGATATGATCTGTGGAAGTTAGGATTCTTTTAGGCTCCCGAATTTCACTTAAAACAGGTCACCTGTTATTTGTGCTATAATGTTTTTTCTACGAAGTTTTAGAATCTGAAATTTTTACAGAGAAAAGCCGAAATCTGGAGGAACTTCCTATACCAATTTTAGATCTTGGTTCACAATATTTTCGGATCTATGATCTGTGGAAATTAGGGTTTTTTCATGCTCCCAAATTTCATCTCAAAGAGGTGACCATGGGAAAATTGTCATAAATCTCTCTCAGAGCGTTGAATTGGAATTTTGTAAGAATTGGATGCAAGAACACAGAATGTAGTTTCATGTATATCAATTTCAGAGCTGAAGGAATAAAAAACGGCATGTCGCACGTCGTACAAATTCTCTCTATTGAGCCAGTCCATAATTAGGTCATTGTTGGAGATTGTGCATAACTTTGCCTTGAAGAATCCAAATCAGGTCAGACCTGTGGCATTCGAAAGACGATTTAGAGTGCTACTACAGGGCCAAATTTCAGATATTTAAGATCTAAAATCAAAGAGATAATTCAATTTCAACATCGAGCTCCTCAAAAGCAAGAAAACTGTGTGTATTGTTTTTTCGAATTGCATAAATCTTGCTTGAAGAATCATTTTGAATTGATTCGAAGGTCATATTGTAGAATAGATATCATTATTGGGTTCTAAAATTCCCCCCAAAAATAATTCAACACCCTTTAAGCCTTCAGAAGGCTCTACTATGGCTCATGAAGATGAAGAAATGCAACATGACAGATCAAAATTACAAGAGCAAGTGCACCAAATTTCGCTCTGGCAAAGAGCAACAAAAAATGAAATTGATGTTGTGAAGAAAAGCGTGGAAGCTAAGATGGATGGTTTAAAGAAAGGCATGGAAGATACGATGGATGGTTTGAGGAATGGTATGGAAGAAAAACTGGAAGGTTTGAAGGAAGACATGGAAGTTTTGAAGGAAGGTTTGTCAAAGTTTATACAAGAAATTATTCCTAATATTGAAAAGATAGTAGAGGAAACTCATGATGAGAACAAAATAAATGTTAATCATGATTTCATAAACTCTAATGTTGGATTGAAGAACCACCATATTCCAAAGATGGATATGAGGAAGTTTGATGGCAAGGATCCCGTAACATGGATACTACAAATGGAGAAATATTTTTGGATCTCAATAATGTGAAAAACACACAAAAGGTACGAATTGCAAATTTACGTTTAGAACAAAATAAATTTGTATGGTATCGATGGCTTTGCTCCCATAAAAAAATTGTCACTTGGTAAATTTTTACGGAGGAAATGATAGCACATTATGAGGATACAAAGAGCAACACCTTCTTTAGCCAATTGATAAATCTCAAACAAAAGGGTTCAGTGGTGGAGCACATTGAGGACTTCCAAAAATTGAATATAAGGTTAACTGATATTCTAGAGGAACACATGATTGATACCTTCATATGGATTTTAAAGGATAACATCCAACATGAAGCTCACATTTTGGAACCTGATTGATTGGAGAAGGCATTCAGGTGGCAAGAAAAATTGAATGTAGAATTATGGCAGCAAGGAAGCCTACCACTTAATTCTATAAAGATGGAAGTGTTGCTACTCCTAGACTTCAACAACCTATAAGGTTGACACCACAAAAATTGGAAGAAAAAATATCAAAAGGGCTTTCCTATAGTTGTGATAGAAAATACACTAAGGTTCATAAGTGTGCTGAGAAGAAATTATTTTACATAGATTGTGAAGAGGAGGAAGAAAATGAACAAGAAACTTCAAAAGAAGAAGATATACACCAGGAACCAACCCTAGAAGAAGAAGAAATGAGTCCAACCATATCATGTAATGCATTGGAAGGAATTACCACTCCTCAAACTCTCAATATAGAAGGAAATATCAAGAAGAAAAAGGTAATAGTGTTGATTGATTCGGGTAGTACCCATAATTTTATTCATTGTAAGGTAGCCAAGGAATAGAATTGTTTCCTATACCCAGCACCAGAATGTCAAGTGATGGTTGCAAATGGAGGAACTATAAATTGCTCTGGAAAATGCCATAATATCAAGCTAACCATGGGGGAATATGTATTGAATAATCCAATGCTTTCCATTCCTATGGGAGGTGCTGATGTTGTACTAGGAGTACAATGGTTACAATCTTTGGGGATGGTAGCTTTTAATTTTCAAGAACTTTTCTTGAATTTTTTTTCAGAAGGAAAGGAAGTCGAATTACGGGGTATTGAAGGGAAGCCAGGAAGGATAATAAGCTCTAATGTCATTACAAAGCTTCTAAAGAAAGAACAACGAGGCGTAATTGCACAATTATGCTCACTAGAAGTTCCGACATCAAAATCATCTATTTCTGCAGATCTCCAACAAGTCTTCGACAATCATTCCAAGGTGTTTGAAACTCCCAAAGGACTCCCACCTATTCGTGATCATGATCATGCTATTCATTTGATTCCAGGAAGTGTTCTTCCAAACATCCGGCCTTATAGATATCCTTACTTCCAAAAGAGCGAAATTGAACGCATGATTGCAGAAATGTTAGAGGCGGGTATAATTCAACCTAGTCAAAGTTCTTTCTCTGCTCCTGTAGTATTGGTACACAAGAAGGATGGATCATGGCGCATGTGTCCAAATTATAGGGAGCTCAATAAGCTCACCATTAAAGATAAATTTCCCATTCCTATGATTGATGAATTATTGGATGAATTACATGGAGCAATTTATTTTACCAAGTTGGATCTTCGTTCAGGATATCATCAAATTAGAATGAAGACTGAAGATATTCCAAAAAATAGCATTTTGAACTCATGAGGATCATTATGAATCTTTGGTCATGCCTTTTGGCCTTACCAATGAACCTTCTACATTTCAAGGGTTGATGAATTCCATTTTCAAACCCTTCCTTAGAAAATTTGTGCTAGTATTTTTTGATGATAAACTAATCTACAGTAGGTCTTGGAAGGATCATGTTCAACATGTTGACAGGGTGCTCAAACTATTGCAGGAGAAACAATTATATGTAAAAACATCCAAATGTTTCTTTGGAGTACAAGAGGTGGAATATCTGGGTCATATTGTATCTCACGAGGGTGTTAAAGTAGACCCTAACAAAATTAAAGCCATTAAGGAATGGAAAGTCCCCACAACCATAAAGTAATTGCGAGGATTTCTCAGGTTAAAGTGTATTATCGCAAGTTTGTTAAGAATTATGGGAGAATAGAAGCACCTCTAACAACATTGTTGAATAAAGATGCATTTTATGTTAGGTCCGTATATTAATAGTGTAGTCCCTTATTATGTTAGTGTAGCCCCCCTTATTGCTATTGTTGTACCCCTGTAACCCCAATATTAGATATCATTTTCGGGATTCAACTGCATTAAGTAAGTCATTCATCTATGACCATTTCCATGAGAGGTAGTCATAACTGACTAATTTCTCATGATTTTTGAATAGTCCACTTAGTCCTCATACTTAAAAAACCCCAATATTGTTATTATTGTGCCCTTAAATTATTATTGTTAGGTCGACTAGGATTACATTGTGGCCCCATGGACTGCTATATATAGAAGGAGGTTTTGGTCATTTGTATCATCCAAGAATTTTTCATTTATGTAATGTATTGGACATTTCCCCCTTGAAGTGGCTTATTTCTAAGGCATTGATATCTCTTTTCTTCTATTTTTGGAGCTGGTTTCAGAACATTTGGTACCAGAGCTTTGGATTCTAGGGTTTTGCTGCTCTAAACAGGTCATCGTGGAATTTTCGCTATAACGTTTTTTCTACAAAGGTTCAGAATCTGAAATTTTTAGGGTGCAAAGCCGAAATCCTGAGGAAACTCTTCACAAAATTTTAGAGCTTGGTTCGCAATATTTTCGGAGATATGATCTGTGGAAGGTAGTGTTTTTTCAGGCTCCTGAATTTCATCTCAAAGAGGTGATCGTGGGAAAATATTCATAACTCTCTCTCTCTCTGAGCATTGGATTAGAGTGCCATAAAAAGTGGTCGCAAGTACATGGACTATAGTGTCTTTTCTATCAAGTTTAGAGCCAAAGGATGAAACAATGATACGTGTCAAGTCGTACAAGTTCGCTCTATTGAACCAATCCATAATTAGGTCATTATGGGAGATTGGACATAACTTTTCCTTCGAGAATCCAAATCAGGTAAGACCTGTGGCATTCGAAAGAGAATTCAGAGGGCTACCTCAGTGCCAAATTTTAGATATTGAAGAGCCAAAATCACAGAGATAATCCAATTTCAATATCGAGCTCCTCAAAAGCAAGAAAAAGGTGTATTTTTGTTTTTCAGAATTGCATAACTCTTGTTTGAAGAATCAATTTGAATTGATTACAAGGGTGTATTGTAGAATAGATATCAGTATTGGTTTTTAAAAAATTCCCCGTAAAAATAATTCAACACCCATTAAGCCTTCAGAAGGCTCTAATATGACTCATGAAGATGAAGAATTGCAACATGATGTATCAAAATTACAAGAGCAAGTGCACCAAATTTCGCTCTCGCAAAGAGCAGCAAAAAATGAAATGGAAGTTTTGAAGAAAGGCATTGAAGCGAAGATGTATGGTTTGAAGAATAATATGGATGGTTTGAAGAAATGTGTGGAATCTAAGACAGATGGCATGGAATCTGGCATGGAATCTAAGATGGATGACATGGAAGCTAAGATCGATGAAAAAATGGAAAACATGAAGAATGATCTAAAAGAAGACATGGAAGGTTTGACAAATTTGATACAAGAAATGCTTCCTAATGGTGAAATTATAGTAGAGGAAACTCATGATGAGAAAAAAATAAATGTTAATCATGATTTCATAAACTCTAATGTTGGCGAGAAGAACCACCATATTCCAAAAATGGATATGATGAATTTTGATGGAAAGGATCCTGTAACATGGATACTACAGATGGAGCAATATTTTGATCTCCATAATGTAAAAAACACACAAAAGGTACACATTTCAAATTTACATTTAGAAAAAAATACATTTGTATGGTATCGATGGCTTTGCTCCCGTAAAAAAATTGTCACTTGGTCAATTTTTATGGAGGAAATGATAGCACATTATGAGGACACAAAGAGAAACACCTTCTTTAGCCAATTGATAAATATAAAACAAAAGGGTTTAGTGGGGGAGCACATTGAGGACTTCCAAAAATTGACTATAAGAGTAATTGATATTTCAGAGGAACACAGGATTAATCTCTTCATTGGTACATTAAAGGATAACATCCAACATGAAGTTCGCATTTTGGAACCTTACTCATTGGAAAAGGCATTCAGGTTGGCCAGAAAAATTGAATGTAAAATTATGGTGACAAGGAAGCCTACCACTCACATCTATAAAGATGGAAGTGTTGCTACTCCTAGACTTCCACAACCTACAAGGTTGACACCACAAAAATTGGAAGAAAAAAGGGCAAAAGGGCTTTGCTACAGTTGTGATAGAAAATACACTAAAGGTCATAAGTGCGTTGAGAATAAATTATTTTACATAGATTATGAAGAGGAGGAATAAAATGAACAAGAAACTTCAAAAGAAGAGGATATACACCAGGAACCAACCTAGAAGAAGAAGAAGAAATGATTTTGACCATATCGTGTAATGCATTGGAAGGAATTACCACTCCTAAAACTCTCAATAGAGAAGGACATATTAAGAAGAAAAAGGTAATAGTGTTGATTGATTCAGGTAGTACCCATAATTTTATTCATTATAAGGTAGCTAAGGAATTGAATTGTTTCCTATACCCAGCACCAGAATGTCAAGTGATGGTTGCAAATGGAGGAACTATAAATTTCTCTGGAAAATACCATAATATCAAGCTAACCATGGGGGAATATGTATTGAATGGTCCAATTCTTTCCATTCCTATGGGAGGTGCTGATGTTGTACTAGGAGTACAATGGTTACAATATTTAGGGACGGTAGTTTTTAATTTTTAAGAACTTTTCTTGAAATTTTTTCAGAAGGAAAGGAAGTCGAATTATGGGGTATTGCAAGGAAGCCGGGAAAGATAGTAAGCTCTAATGTCATGACAAAGCTTCTAAATAAAGAACAATGGGGCGTAATTAAAAAATTATGCTCACTACAAGTTCCAACATCAAAATCATCTATTTCTCCAGATCTCCAAAAAGTCTTGGAAAATCATTCCAAGGTGTTTGATGCTCCCAAAGGACTCCCACCTATTCGTGATCATGATCATGTTATTCATTTGATTCCGGGAAGTGTTCCTCCAAACATCAAGCCTTACAGATATCCTTATGTCCAAAAGAGAGAAATTGAACGTATGATTGCAAAAATGTTAGAGGCTGGTATAATTCAACCTAGTCAAAGTTCTTTCTCTGTTCTAGTAGTATTGGTGCATAAGAAATATGGATCATGGCACATGTGGCCAGATTATAGGGAGCTCAATAAGCTCACTATTAGAGATAAATTTCCCATTCCTATGATTGATGAATTATTGGATGAATTACATGGAGAAATTTATTTTACCAAGTTGGATCTTTGTTCAAGATATCATCAAATTAGAATGAAGACTAAAGATATTCCGAAAACAACATTTTGAACTCATGTGGGTCATTATGAATTTTTAGTCATGCCTTTTGGCCTTACTAATGCACCTTATACATTTCAAGGGTTGATGAATTCCATTTTCAAACCCTTCCTTAGAAAATTTGTGCTAGTATTTTAAATGATATACTAATATACAACAGGTCTTGGAAGGATCATGTTCAACATGTTCACAGGGTGCTAAAACTATTGGAGGAGAAACAATTATATGCAAAAACATCCAAATGTTTCTTTGGAGTACAAGAGGTGGAATATCTGGGTCATATTATATCTCACAATGGTGTTAAGGTAGACCCTAACAAAATTAAAGCCATTAAGGAATGGAAAGTCCCCATAACCATAAAGCAGTTGTGCGGATTTCTCGGGTTAACAGGGTATTATTGCAAGTTTTTTAAGAATTATGGGATAATAGAAGCACCTCTAACAACACTATTGAAGAAAGATGCATTTTCATGACTCCTGAAGAAAATAAGGCCTTTCAACATCTTAAAGAGGCAATGTGCCTAGCACCAGTCTTAGCTACGCCAGACTTCACAAAAACGTTTATTATGGAATGTGATGCCTCAGGAAATAGAATTGGTGCTGTTTTAAAGCAAGAAGGAAGACCAATTGCTTTTGAAAGTCGTTCAATAAAAGGAAAGTATTTACAAAAGGCTATTTATGAGAAGGAAATGTTGGCAATACTACATGCACTAAAGAAATGGAGATCTTACCTAATGGGAAGACATTTCTGTTGGGAAAAATACTTAGAGGGGGTGAATCAGTATTTAGGGTTGACTGAAATTTTTTTATTTTTTTCTTTCTCTAAAACCCATACGCTACTTTACTGAAGCCAACTCGCGTATACACGTGGATATCCTTAATAAAACTTGCATATTACCAGATATCTTATTATGCAGATAATTCTTTACTTAGATCATTGCATCATTCATTCATTAGATGTTTAGTAAGCAGTAAATAGGTGTAGTAAGAACATAATAAATCATCACACATGTTGGGGTTCCCATGTTTTGGCCAGGTTGACAAGACCAAAAGATGAGACAACATAGAACCACTTTCAGACCTTAGGATCTAGCCCTCTTAGGTCCAGAGAGGGATCTCTCTTTGATAGTCAAAGGTTTATGTCTTTGAGGCTCGGATGTTATGATTTTAGGCTAGTTATATGCACAGGGTTTGTTTGTTTGTTGGTTTATGTTTGGTTGTTGGGAATCAGGAATGAAGAGTCTAATATAAGACAAGGGTGAGCAGAAAGGAAACTAGACAAAGATAGATAACTTAGGGAACATCAAAGCCATTGGGCAATGGAGTCAAGAAAGGGTTTACTTGTGTTCAATGTGCAAGCTTTCAGTTGGGCTAGTCATCTAGAGCATTTGGATCTTAAAGAGGGTTGATGGAATGGAACATTAAGGACTAAAAATGAGTGAAGGGGAAACAACCAATTCTTTCTATAGATCAGGTCAGAGGTCATTTAACTCCAGACCTGCTTGGGCAAAACCAGAGGCAAGACAAGGGATCTTAGAAAGGCTTAATGAGATGGAAAGATACTAGTGAGGCAGAGACAGGGTTCTAGACCTCCCAGTGTTCTCAACTCATCTAACTAAATCCCAACAAAAAAATCTAAACATAGATTCCGTTAATCCATACATCAAAGAGCAGGCAATGACATCCACTACAATGGTTAGATAAATCGAAATCAATATTCAGATACACATATAAGCAGAAAACATAAAGGCTGGGAGGGCAGCAGCATAAGGTACCTATCAAGGGTAAGTCTTATGCCAAACTTCTGATGCGAGCCTGAAGCAACATAATGAAATGAAAGCAAGTCAATCACAAATATAGAGAAAGGAAAACATCACCAGCTGCTTTAGATCAGGATCCAAAGAAACATGCTTGTCATATTAAAAACAACACCAATCAAGTACATCATTTCCCACAGCTTGAAAATTCATCCTGAATACATCAAATCTCAGTCTATCTTACAGTATTACACAGAGAACTTGTCTCAAGAGGAGAGAACTTGCAGTCTACTGATATCCAATCAACCACCTTTACAATAATTTTCTCCTGTGCTTTATAGCAGATGATGAACAGAAGGTCGACTGAGGTGGTAGGTGAATACTAAATGTAACATTACACACACAATGAATGCAGGGCCGAAACACAATCTTTTTTATCACTGTGTATTTAATCTCTGTCACTTCCCTTGTGAAGGGTGATCTTCTCTGGATATGATCTTGACATTTGTCAGCTGTGGTACTTCTGGTGCTTCGAACAAGAATGGAAAGAACTACTAAGAGATCTGTCATATAAATGCTATGGCAGTTTTGAACTGCTGTTAGGGTGGAAATTCCTTCAGGGACATTGTGCATAATAAAGGCTGTATGGAAGTCATGTACTTGATGAAGAAACACATTCTGCTGATAAATAAACCCTGATGTTACCTTTTGCTTGTGCTCAAGACCTTTTGATCGATCCTCGGGGTCTTCAAACTGATGCTTTGCCTCTTAAACTATTGGTTTAAGGCTCTAGATCTTCATTAGGGTGCCTTAATCTCCTTTTCTTGTACTAAAATCCTTCGCCGCTCCATTGTCACTTCTGACAGGTTAGCTCGATATTTTATGGCGCTGGAAGTTTTCTTCAAAGTTTAAACCCTGTTCTCTTTAATGCATGTCTGGTGTTCATCTTCCCAAGTCATTTCCCACAAATTCCAGCCGCTGGAGATAATATTTCTTGGTTTCATTGTCGATGTGCGGAAGCTGCGCATTATGGCGGTCAATTACCATTGACAATCCTGCAGAACACAAAAGCTATGGAGAAAACAATGGACAAAGGTGGTTGACACGTCGGAAATGACGATGATTGACGGGGATGAGGACTGCGGAGGCGACAATGGAAGAAGAGATGACACAGTGGAGAATGCATGGGAGAATGTCGGGGCTGATGTTTGAACGGAAAAAATGATAATCTTTGACCTTGGAACGAACAAATATGAACAGATGGGCAATTGTACGGTGAGACACGTGGAATTACAACGTGACGGGTGGACAGATCCGGGCCGTTGATCGCGGAGGAGATCAACGGCGAGGGCGACATACGGTGGGCCATCGAGCACAGCGGGGAGATTTAACCCGTGCGTTGTTTCGTTGATTATGGTCATCAGATGGGCGTCTGGAGATCGAACAGTTGAAGGCGATTTCGTTGTGAGACTGGAGCCGAACGATAATGCGCAGGGAGAAAGTGGTTTCATAGTCGTACAGGGGACACGCGGCAGACGGCTAGTGGAATCACTGGGCATCGGCGGAAAACCACCACCCGCCCAGAGGCGGTGCTAAATAAACAGGCGGTTTTGGGAACAGCGCATGCGGGGACCACAGGGCGGGGAGGCTCCAGACCGTTCGATCAATCGTGGGATGGACGGCGATGGCCCGACGTAGGAAATGAACGGGAAATACGGGGGACTACAGATTA